>JAEQBH010005006.1:0-292965 GCA_016808115.1 Tetrastigma voinierianum | reverse complement strand
CATTTCCCGAGGCTATAGTCAAGTGAGCTCAGTTCACTTGTTTGTCAGATCACTAAGAGCTCTAGATCTTCGCCCCGTATATATAGTGCAAAGAAGCGTATTTTCTGAAGTGAGTCGAGCCTTTTCAGTATTTTATATCGATATCGTAGATATGGTTCGACTGGTGGGTCCGCCTTCGGCTCCTAATGAGATTCAAAAGACGCCCGAGAGAGTGGCTCTCGCCTCCTGGGCCCCAAACCTCCCACATCACTATCCCGCAGGCAAGATTCGAGGGTTCAGGATTTAGACGTTATCGACTCGGATGGGACCTCAACCCATCGTCGTACCACGGAGGAGAGTTTGAGGGTCCGACCTGCCGGCCCAGACGCCCAGCGAGTCATCTTCCACCGTGACCACCATCTCGCTATTCACCGCTGGTTACTACCACCTCACCGCTCCAGACTGGCATCAGAGCCACTATTCTGTAGAACCCCACTCGTGAAATACACCTAATCACAGAGAGCTTCAATTTGTTTCGCTCTTACACATCCCACGAGAAAGTCAACTACACCTTGTTTTGAGATTGATCTATAGTATCACCCACCCTTCACACTCGGCAAATGACACCCAGAGTAAAAAAGCAAACAACACCATGACATCCCAGTGAGACAGACGAACTAATTAGAGATTCAGTTCGGGCAGATAGATGACCGCCTGTGTACTGGGACCAGCCGATATTTCAAAGAAGATTGGGATTGGCGATACCGTCGCAAGCACTGGGGAGGGTTACAGAGCTCGGGGCCCACCCGCGCCTCACGGTGGAGAGTGTCCGAAAGACCGCTGCGTAGACATCAACGTCGGTCCAGCATTCTACAGGAGGCGCCTTCCCGCCTCGATGTCACGAGATTGACCACTTGCTACTGCATTTGTGCTTGTTCCCTCCAAGCAAAGATTATGTGCAGAGGAGGGAGGCCATCCCTGAGGCACTTTAACACCTGACCTGGGATTTCGTTCCAAATTCTCCGAGCTGGTGATGGTTTCCCCTGCAGGCTTTGAGGAGAAGGTCCATCGGAAGGACTTGGCCCGAGCAGAGAACATCCCACTACTGATGCCAAGGCTCCTTTGCTATGTTCTCGAGCGTATGATTCCTGTGAGGAGCCTGCAGCTGTAGATGAAGCTGATGCCTACATGTAAGGTCAGATCATGATGACGCCCGTCTCTTCCATATACGACTACGTAACTGTAGGTGTACCGGTCGAGGTCGAGGACCACCACGTAGATGATATACCTGCCCCTGAGCCCGAGGTACACAGGACTCCCGTCTGCATCGTTCACCTCCATCCTCCACATACTACATCAAAGAAATACAGCTAGATACTCCTGCCTTCCTATTCAGCACATCATTCACCGGAGTACATCCATGCTAGCTCGAGAGAGATAGCTGGTGTGATGGATGCCATCTGCTCACTTGCAGCTACACAGGCTGCCCAGGATCAGAGGTTGGCCCAGTGCCATTCTATGCTGACTCATATTACACCCATCCGGGGTCTTCCCTCGTGATCGCCTTGTGAGAGATGAGCCTACTCACCGATGCAGCCATTGGATGTTCCCGCTGCAGCAAAGAGTGCTTTCAGTCTACTCACTCACCACCCACCACATCATGAGGTGGTTAGGTTTCTTTTACATTTTTTGTATATTTACCAGCTTTATCAACTGCCTACTAATTTGTTTAGATTTATGTATTAGCCATAGTAGGCAGTGATAGTTTTATGTTTAGCTTTGTATTCATGTATTAGCCACTTTGGCTATATCAAAAGCTTTTATTCAGTTTATATATATACAGCTTTTTGTACATATCATGTTTTGTGCCTCCACTATGTTTAAATGTGTTTTCTTTCACGAACAATTGAATTGCTAAACTCGACAATTGAATCGCTATAAGTCGGATGATTGAATCATCATGTTTTCACTTCTATGCTAGAAACAAATTCCATGCTTCTTGTTCAAATTTTGGCTCACTTACAGCCTGATGCTCAACTTAAATTTCCTTATGTTAATTCACACACTGCACTCCAGATTGTTCCAGAATAGGTCATGGAATTGTGTGCCTCTTTCGCTTGCAAAATGAATCTTAGGTGGCTAAGGTCAAGTAACCCAAGATAGTCAGGTTACTGCTGGCTTGAAGACCAATGTTGTCTTCCAAAAAGGAAAAGAAAAGAAAAAGCAAAAAAGAAAAAGAAAAAGAAAAAAAAAAGAAGAAAAAGAAAAATAAAGTCGTGAAGCATTGCCTTGAAACCCGAGCACGGTCCGAGGGGTGTATGGCGAAAGCCTTTGAAACCCGATGCCCTAAGCCTTAATAGCTTCGAGTCATCGATTATGTGTTCAAGTAATGGGTGGATAGGTGAAGTTTAATGACTTGTGGGTGCTTAATTTTCGAAGTCATTTGGAGTCCGGGGTGAAGCCTTTAGAGTTAGTGGTCAAGTGATCCTTTTGGCTTGATGCCCTAAACCTTAATTGGTGAAGTCGGATTTTAAGCATTGCACCCTACGATGTAGATGAATAAAGAAAGAAGAGTGTAACTAACCCTATCTAGGTTGTTCAACAAACTTAAGGCCATGTCGTTAGGTTGGGGAGTGCAATTTTGCGCTTTATTAGCTTAACTTCGATTACATAAAGAATCATTAGGACTTGTGTGTGGAAATTCAAGTTGAGAATTATGGATCCAATATTGGACCTAGAATTGTTCTCGTATGGTTTTGATTCTTCATATCGGCTTATGCCTTGATTTCAATTTCGTTTAAGGTAATGTTTATATGCATATAAACCCTTTTCAATCATAACCTTTATAAATCACCACATGCATTCCCTCTTTTATTTTGCATCAAGTAAGGGACTAGCAACGTCTTTCAAGTTGGGTGGTGATTAATGCCAAAAGTAATTTTTGAACCTCTATATTAGATAGGTTTTGAGTGCTTTTTGCGCATTAATCAGTGTCATTTTATAACAGCAATTGGAAGTGTTCAGTCTTCTTAGTAACACTTATGCCATTGGAGGGTATTTTTGGTTGTTTTGGTGTGCTTTTGCACACTCTCGAGTTCAATCCGAATCAAATGATGAATCACTGAAGTCGAATTCAAGTCTCACCATCAACCAAATTTCAAGATTCAATGAGAAAACCAAGGCAAATAAAGGTGCACCAATGCAAGCAGAAGACGTGAGGCAATGCAGCGTGGAAGAATCAACAATGCGTATTCGCTAGAGTCAAGGAATTTTCTAAGTAGGATTGCAAAATTTCGCAACCCAGCGAATTCAAACCTTAGCGAAAAATGCCAAATCTCGCTAGACCACTCCAAATTTCGCTAGCACCTGCTCCCAGCTTAAAATAATTGATTGCCACAATACTCATAATAGCGAATTTCGCTTAGCTAACAAAATCGTCAATCTTTAGCAATTTTTATTGCTAGATTCGTTGATTTCGCTTAGTTATGTAAATTCCTCACTTCTAGCGAAATTATGCCTGCCATGTTTTGTAATTAATGCCAAACCGCCTCCAAACTTGGTGTATTACTCTATTATCCTTTAACTTAGCCAATTTCATAGGTTTTTTGGTATTTTCATACCTTGAGGAGGCCTATATAAGCCCCTCTTGTTTTGTAAGAAGGGGGTGAACAATTGGAGGAGGAACAATTTGGGAGAGAAGATATTTTGTAAGTTTTTATTTTTGTAAAGAAAGCCTCCTTATTTTGTGTTTCGTTTATTTCTTTTCTCTCTTCTCCTTTCTTTCTCTTTCCCGGGTTGCCAAACACAGCCCTTGGAGGATGACAACTCAAGAGATGCTTGGCTAAGTCTCCTTTCTTTTGGAAGAGGAAGGCCAGCTTTGGTGGTGGGGCAAATACATGTTGTCCTCTTGTATTAGTGCTACGGGTAGTGTATTTATGGCCCTTATATTTTCAAAACATGGTTGTGCCACAACATTGAATATCATTAATTTGGCCAATACTCTTATGCTTTAGAATCCAATATATTCAAAGGAGAGAGAGGTACTGTGATTCTTGGGGATGGTCTTTACGAGCCTCTAAAAATGATATTTATATGTTAGTTTTCTCAAAATTAGGGGTTGCATAGCATTTAATGTTATTGATTTGGCCAATACTTTCCATGCTTTAGGACCGTGATTCTTAGATGGTCTTTACGAGCCCTGAGATGATATTAAAATGTTATATTTTAAACTAAAAGGCCATAGCCATGCCACTCAGACACTCAAATAGGAGTTGTTTCATGGGTGAGGCTCGGTTAGTTAAACATAGGATCCCAAGTATATGGACTATATGTTGTATGTCATAACGCGAGGATAAAACCCCGAGGACAATTTGTTTGCCCTTAACTTGCCAAGATAGTAACCTAAATCTTCAAAAGTTACCTTTTCACCTTTTAATTTCAGTTTTTAAGAAGCTTCGCCTTTCAACTTCATTCCCAATCGCTTTTGAAACACAATTCCAAAGAGTCCCAAATAGAAAGCCTCTGCGTACCTTCATGCATGCAAACCATTTCAGATGAAACCATCCCTGTTCGACTTAGACTACCATACCGCAAAGAGTTTGACCACGCGTAGTGTGAACTTGTGTATATAAATTTTGTTGATTTTAGCTCAGCCTACTGTGGCACGAATCACCAATCAAATGACTTTTGTTACTATAGGAATTTGATATGGAGATTTAGGATAAGAAAGGTTGTGACAATGTGTAGATGATCACTTGTCAAGAGTTGAAAAGTCTACTGTGAAAGAAGAAGAAATGGAAGTAATAGAAAATTTTCTAGATGAGCAGTTATTTCAGTTGTCATTCCAATTACCTTGGTATGCTGATATTGTGAACTTTCTAGCTTGTGGAGTGATGCCACCAGAATTCAGCTACCAGTAGGGGAAGAAACTGAGGATTGACAGCAGGTTTTACATCTGGGATGACCTACTATTATTCAAGAGAGGAGCTGATATGATTATCAGAAGGTGTGTACCATAAAGTGAACAAGGAAAATTTTTATAAGAATGTCATGCATCACCTTATGGAGGACACTTTGCAGGAGACAAAACAGCCCACAAAATTCTACTATCAGGTTTTTATTGGCCTACTATTTTCATACTGTTTTGAATGGTAAAGCTTTGTGATCGCGCCAAAGGTGATGGAATATCAGCAAAGGCATTTAAAATGCCCCTACATGGAACATCCTCGGTGGTGCAATTATTTTGATGTATGGGGAATGACTTCATAGGCCTTTTCCATCTTCTTTGGAAATATATACATGGCTCCAGCTGTGGATTATGTATCCAAATGGGTGGAAGCAACAACTTGTCCTAAGAATGATGCAAATACAGTTGTGGGATTCTTACAAAGAAATATCTTGAGCAGATTTGGGACACACAGGACTATTATTAGTGATGGAGGGAGCCATTTTGCAAACAAGGTGTTTGAGAAGCTCATGAACAGGTATGGAATAAAACACATAATGAGTTTGACTTATCATCCTCAAACAAATGGGCAAGCTGAAATTTCCAACAGGGAGATAAAGAAAATTCTTGAAAAAACTGTGAGTTCCAGAGAAAGAGATTGGTCTTTGCTTGATGATGCATTGTGGGCCTGCAGACTCTGATACAAACTCCATTGAATGTCCCCATACAGACTTGTTTTTGGTAAACCTTGTTACCTGCCTCTTGAATTGGAATACAAAGCTATGTGGGCCATCAAGAAGTTGAATTTTGACTTCAAAGCTGCTAAGGAAGAAAGACTACTCCGTACCGAATGAATTGAAGAGCCGAAATGAAGCTTATGATAATGCCAGAGTTCCCATATGGACAAGACATAGAAATGGCATGATCAAAAGACGAGGAGGGAATCTAAGGTGAGGACGTCTTGTTATTTAACTCTAGACTAAAGCTTTTTCTAGGGAAATTGAAATCAAAATGGAGTGTCCCCTATACAGTAGTGGCAAGTACACCCTTTGGGGCAGTGACATTGAAAACCAGTAATGGAGAAGAATTTAAAGTAAATGGTTAGCGACAAAATAATATCTCTAAGAAATACATTGATTCCTAGTTCTCAAGTGTGGAAGAAAATTGTTTAAACAAGAAATTCATAAGAAAGAAGTCCAAATTTAAGGACTCAAAACCGGAGGCAAATTTTTGTGGGAGGCAAACCTAATGAGTTTTTCTATTTATTTTTGGCATTTGACTTTTATTTTCTTATATTTTAGTTTGATCTTATTTGTTTGGAATGAGTCTGGGTAGCTACCTTTTGAATTTTTTTTGCTTTCCTTAGGTTTAAACTTTTATTTTATTTTGTGTGTCATTTTTGAATTTCAGACAATGAAGCTCAAGAGAAAATGGAAGGGATCTGTAATAGATTCTCTGTATAGAATATGCAACAATGAACTACAAGGGGGGAGTATTTTTTATTCTAAGATAAATCTAAAAAGACATTGCACATCTTATGTTTATTTTTATTTTATTTTTTATTTCTTCCCGTCGATTTTGGAATTTCCTGACACGCATGAGAGAAAGTTCTTGATATGATAATGAATGACAACTTGATTTGTCCCCAAATGAATATATGCTGAGGCTTAGCTTGACAAGCAATGGTATCAAGATACAATCTAAAAATGTATTGAAATATATTTGTTAAGAAACTTAGCAATTGAAAATGAACACTGGATAAAGAAGTAACAGCAGAGAATTGCCCAAGTCCAAATGTCTAAAGGAAGAAGTCCAATTTTCGAAATAGGAATTCAAAGATATTCAATGCCTCTTAAGGAAAACGTTCAAACTTCCTTAAGGTTTCCCCCTTTTCTCCAAAATCTCCTATTGGAAATAGCTTAGAATGCTTTGATCTTGACAGTTTTACTTGAATTCTTTATTGGGAATGTTAAAGAGAGATTTAAAGACTTCTTCATTCCCTTGAGAACCCAAGTCACTATAAAAGGATGGGAGAACACAGATAGAATAAACACAGCAAATGAAGAAAGTGCTGAGGATGAGGAAAAAGATGAGTTCAAAGGTAAAATGCAGAGCATAAGGAGGAACGGAGCTCCAAACAAACCAATTCCAGTCATGATTCCAAATGATGCTCTATCATTGAAAGGATGGATGGTGGGAAGGGAATTGGAAGAAGGGTTAACTAGGACTCTCATCATCCAGAAGAACTCAGATAGAGGAGGCAAGGAAAAAGCCCACCTTATTGGGTTTGTTCTTCTGTCAACCACCTGTGAGAGGTCTTTCTTTGACCTTGCTTCAACCCTTTCTTCCTGTGCACATACGTGATCAGGGGGAACTAATAAAGCAGGGGATGCAGCCTTTAGGAGGAAGCTTTTTAGATAAGACATGGGGTGTTAGATCAAGGAATAGAGACTTTGCTCTTGGATTTGATACAAGACTAATTGTATTTTTTGCATTAGTATTTGTATAGTTGGGAGAGATCGATTGTGCAATATTGAATATTCGATGTTTGAACTCTATTAAATAAATGAGATTCCAGTTGCTTAGTAAAGTAGTTCATTACATTGCTAAATTGAAAGTGAAATGTTGATTGCATGAGTTGTTTGATCAAATTCAGGATTGTAGGAGCCTCCTCAAAAGGGAAGAATTAAAAGAATGAAAAATAAATACAGCAGACATTTCAGATAACTAGAAGGGTTGTAATTAGAGAAACAAGAGCAGGAACTAGTGAATTGAAATAAGAAGTTGTAGTTTTAGTTTGAACCAGGTTTAAATTGCAGAATTTGGAAAATGTACACAATTGAAAGAACAAATAAGATGATTGAAGCCGTGTATAGGACAAAGGAGTCAATACAAATCTTGAAAACAACAGCACATCAAGAAAATTTTAAAACTTTTAAGGAGGGATTAGGAACATCTTCTTGGGTGATTCATAAACAAGGATACAAGATTCTAGAACTTGTTAAATTATTGGTCGCGAAATCTTAGGTAAAAACACATCGTGAAGTGATAGAGGCCATCTTTTGAAGTTTGAACCTGTTCAAACCTACCCTCATTATATGCAAAGGCATACACTCTAGTTCCATGCTTTGAGCCAAAAATGCCTAATTTCTTCATACAGCAACAATTAGAAACCTAAAATCTCTCCCTTACACTAATCCTGCAGCAAAGAACCCCAAATTACTCAGTTTTCAGAATAAGAATGTTTACTGTGCAGAAAGAAACAAGTTTGGGGGAAAATATTTTTTGATTACAAGGGATGGATGAAAATAAATAAATAACAAATAAATAAATTGGAAGAACTAGAGATAAAGGAGAAAAAGTTAGGGCAGAATAAGTTTTGTCTTAGGCTTATCTCCTCTTGAACAATTAAGCCTGTGAGGGGTGGCTCAACACCTAGTACCCTAATGCCAACCTGTATGAGAGTCAAGTAGCCCAAAGTTCTAAGAGTGATATAAAGCCTAAGAAGACAAACATTGCACACCTAATTATTTGAAAATAAAGAGAAATGAAAAGAGTTCCAGTAAAAAGGAACTGTTTATGGTTGGAAGGTGGCAACCGGGCAGCTCACAACATCCAAGATGACGACAAAGCCAAGTCTGGGAGTTTACATTACAAGAAGGAAAAGGGGATGAAAGATGAAGGCCATTAGACGTAAAGAAAGAATGTGAACTGGTAATTTGCAGCCTAAAATTTTCCAATTGTTCAACCACCACCTGCCTAACATTATAAGCCTAAAAGACCTATTCGACCAAGGTTGAACTCACCATTAGTGGAGGTTCAATATGAAAAATGTTTATGGGACTTTTGACTAATGTTCTAAGGAGATCCCCAGAAGATTAACTAATTCAACAAAAAGATGAAAAGAAAAGAAGACCTACACACACTCACAGAACAAGATCTATTGACTCAACTGTTTTCATATAGTATTCAGTAGTTTATTTGTAATAGAGGTTGAAAACATTCCTTTTTCTCAGTTGAAAACTAAAGTTTGAAATGATACTGCAATCTTCTTATTCAACTCAAGGGGTGGAATAAGAGAAGATTGTGCTGTAGAACAGAAAAATTTCCTTCAAAATAAAGTTAAATTTTTTGAGGACAAACAAATCTTTCTTTTCTTTGCTTGGGGACAAGAAAAATTATAAGTTTTGGGGAATTTGATGAGTAAAAAACTCATTGAATTTTTTAGTCAATTTTTGTGATTGTTCTTACAATGTGATTGCTTGTTTTTATGCAGAAATATGTATTATTTACTAAATTTTTATTTTGTAGAAATAATTGGCATAAATGAAAATTCCAAAGAAGGATCAAGTGAAACAGCCATCGTGGCTATGTGAGGTCGCGATAGAGAATCAAGTCACGACTAGAAGCCATACTGTTGAATGAAAGTTATCATGACAAAGGAGAAGTCATTGACATAAAGAAGAGCTTCAAGGAAGGATTTCAAGGTCGTGCAATACTACCCCGAGGTTGCGACACCAAAGGAGAACAAGTCCGGGCTACAAACAGATTCAAGGTCACGACAAGTAATTGGCACACGGCTTTTGAAGTCACGCATGTAGAACGCAGTCACGACTGTAGGTGATGGCAAGCCAAACAAGTCAAGTATAATAAAAGAGCACTTGGTCGGTGACCAAGACATGAGGGACTTGAAAGAAGATAATGTTGCGACACCGTTTTGAGGTCGCGACACGAAAAGAAGATATTATTATTCCGCAAATGCAGAAATAATACCGTTGCAACTAGAAAGTAACGATGAATTAATTTGCAACGTTCTCATAAAGTAAATTTCAGTTACACAAAGATATAGTAAGTCGAGACACCAATCTAGTTCGCACCAGAATTCATGCCATGGCCAATACTAATGATTTATAGTTAAAAATGTTGTGACTAAGAAGTGAGGTTGCGACTGGATGGGCAGAATTGATGTCACGACATGCTTTTAAGGTCACGACATAGATTTCAACAAGGAAAGAAACGATTAGGCCATGACCTAAATCCAATGTTGCGACATGACAATGAAAATACAAACAATTTTAAGTCGTAACATGAGAAAGGGAGCTATGACCAAGGATCAGTGGCTGAAGACAGAAATGAGGTCGCGACATGCTTTTGAGGCTACGACATAGAATTTAGTAGAAAACAAGACAGTTAGGTCGCGACATGGAACTGAAGTCGTGACATAGAATTTATTGAAAGGTCGGAAAAACATGGTCGCAACAAAGGTTAACATAATTATAACAGACCGATGTCGCGACATCAAATGTAGGTCATATATTCCAAAATAGCGTAACAATCAGTCGAACACTAGAAATAGAAAAATTGAAGGAAACTATTGAGATTGAGAAATGAGGTTGCGACAGGATAGGAAGAAGGGATGGTAGCAACATACTTTTGAGGTCGCTACAAGAATTGCACTGATTAAAGAAAATACTGCTCGATTTCCAATGTCCATCGCCATGACAAGAAAACAAGCGTATCGCCAGCTTGAGTCACGACCGCTTGGAAAGCTGAAGACAATTGAAGGATGTCAGAACATGGAAAGCATAGAAGCTACTGCGACCAAGAAGCAAAGTGAGAGGATGACAATTAAAATGAGGTCGCGACATCAACCGAGGTCGCGAAGATCAAATCGCAGGTCGCGATCAAATCGAGGTCGCGACATCAAATCGAATGCGGGATACGTAAATACAAGAAGAAAAGAGAGTGAGGTCACGACATCAAATTGAGGTCAATGGCAATTCAATTCCCCGGAAACAAGAAAAGGGAGGTCGCAACCGCAGGTCTCACCGCTGATGTTCAACATGGTTACGAAGAAAGAATCTATGTCGCGACCACTAATCAAAGGCAAATCGAAGAAACTGTGTCACTAATCGAAAAACATCGTCGCAGTTCAACAATTGTAAGAACGAGTGAAAGAAAGTTGCAGCCAGTTTCCTGAGGTCACGACAGACTTGACAAGCCAAACCAGGATTTTACGTCGCGATAAGCTTTTGAAGTTGCGACCTAAAACAGTGAGTTGGGCCATTGATTTTAGGGAAATCCACCTGGAGCCTAGGAATCAGGCCCAATTTTTGAAAGTTATAAATAAGTGTACAGAGTTTTAGTAAAAGTAGCTTTTTCTTTTTGGAACCTTAACTGGGAAGAAGAAAACTCACCGTATATTTTAGAATATATTTTTTCTTTTTTCATTTCTTCGATCCACAACCAAATGACCGTTAGAATGTCGGTTGAAGTAATATTTTAATTTACCCGCCTCGAGTTTAATTGAAATCTGTGACTATTTGAAGTCAAGTTTCTTATCTATAATCCAGAAGGGTGTAATTTATTGCCCATCACGATTGTAATGCAGTTTTCAGAAACGCAACTCCACTAGTTTAAATTTATTTTTAAAGCACGCCTTTCCGTATAAATTAGAAAGAAGTACCTGGAATTTGGGAGGATTTATTTGATTTGTGTATTTTTCATGTAATTGTTCCTAAGAAGTTTCTCAATACCCGTCCAAGGATTTATCCCGCTTGATTTCCAAGAGGCCTTTGCACAATAGATGACGATTCCCGGTATTAAAAACATTCTAATTATGGTATGTTGGACCATTATCAAGAATTATCGAGTTAAGTGAGAGTCTTCACTTAGATAAACACCCAGCCTACTCATAATCGATGCTGAGGGGATTATTTATCAATTTAATCATTGGGATTTCACCTAATCATGGAAAACTCTTAACCCCGTGAAGAATGAGCTCTAATCAAGGGAAGGGAAGTATCCATTAGATTTAAAGGATGAGTCATCAATTAAGTTGTAGAAGTCTTGCAAAAACCCTAATTTGGGAATGAAGAAATCTGCAGTCTCAAGAAAAGGGTATGAAGTATTGAGAAAGAAAAATACCCAAATCTTGTAAAGAATATGTTGAATACAAGTAGCTGATTACAAGTCCTCTGCCTCTAGAGAAAATAGGATATTTTGACTTAAGAATATAAAAGAGAACTCAACCCCATAATACGCCACTCCTTGACAAAACTTATCCAATTAGATAAGAGTTTAAACGAGTATAATGTAAATTGTCTGCTACAAGATTTCCTTATTATGTTCACATTTACAGAACCTGATCTCTACCCAACTAATCAGTATATGCCCATTAATGGATTTTTAATGTCTGTCTTCTGATGTTATCTTACACAATTGATCTTTAATCTTTAGTTTGATAAACTCATCAACAGGTTTAGATAGTAAGGATCTCAGTAGTCAGAAGGGAGTTTGAGAATCCAAGTCCATTTTTGGGAAATTGATTATCTAGAACTCACATCCATTATCATCAGATGATTCATTTGTAAGAATATGGGATACCAAACCCACTCAAGGGTCCAACACAACTGTCCTATCTCGGCTTCCAAAGAACTCCATCCGGGCTCAAGATGATGTGGCTTCACAATGAAAATGAAGACCCGTAGAGTGTTAAATTATGCCTAGTCTTATATAACAGCATATAAGAAAACAATGTCTATTTTTCTATCCTCTACTGTTAATCAAAGATCCCCTGCCTGGTCCCAGCGCCAAGAAAAGAAGGGGAGGCTCATGAAAGCCACTGATGAGAGAGATCTGACCAACCCTCCATTATCTCATTGCCCCTGAGAAAGGAAGAAGATGTGATAACAGGTTGACGATAAGGTCCATGGATCTGCCTCAAATTCAAATGCCAAATGGAAGAGATGCTGACTCTGAGTAAGAACTGATGCTCGCCTCAATGTGAGGTCTCAGCCGTACTGTTCCACAGGTTGAAAAAGTCATTGTCATCCTGCTCACCAAGATGAGTTTGAACTGACCAGTTTATCATGGGAAACATTGCTCTTGAGAGTCCAGAGAGTGATCTCCGCTCCTGGCCGCTGGCAGATCCATCTCCTGAGGCAAAGCCACAAAGTCATAGGAGGCGCTGGCACAACTCTGACGACCAGGGAAGCCAACGCTTCATCTGATGTTGTGTGTGTGTGTATCTGACTCCCATTGTGTCCCACAAACAGGTAACAGCCTGGTCAAGAGTTTCATGAGATTCTGAACCACCATGATCAGAGTGCCTTCCACCACAATCCTTTCATTCAGAAACATCAGATCACTCCTATCTAACATATGATGAACAGTCATGCAAGAGAGCAGATTGATCTGTCCTTAAAAGATTAGTAAAGAAGATCTTCAACAATGATCAAGATGAACGTGTGCTCACAACCAATTTTTAACATCCAAATTCATGAACCCAAAAGTCCGAAGTGCTTTTCTCGTTTCTAAGATTATTTTCTAATCATTGTCATATCACTAATATGTTTCTTTCTGAGTACAGAATGCTACGCTATCCTTAATATGCACTTTCCGGAAGACCGAATTCGGACCCGATGAGGGAAGCTTAGAGGCTACTACCAGATGCCCGGGGCTTGAGTTCTCTAATAAAAGGCCTGAGTGCTTCGCACCTGAGGCCGAGTCAAAATTGAGGCGGCCCGAGCCAGCTAGAGAAGCCGTTGAGTCCTGGCCGATAGAGCGAGATGCCGCTCGTCATGAAGTGGCTGGAGATCGATGAGGCGGGTAGCACTCGGGCACAGATGGAATTTGAACTAGCCCGGGTTTAGCGTGCCTTAGTTGCTTCAAGACGCCCCGACCTGGTGATGGAGCTTTGAGCGGCTGGCTCTAGTTTTTGGTCAGCTTCCGAGAGGTTTGTCGAAAGACTCCGAGGAGGAAGCTAGTCAGTCCGACGATGAGCGGGGTTTCGTTACTCGAGAGCTGGGGCCAGCAAAGATGAGCTTGTCCGCGCCACAAAGGTTGCTGTGGTGCCATAAGAAGGCCTCGAGGCGACAGATGTCAGCTCTGAAGCCATCTTCACCACGGATACCGCTGTGCTCCTTTGCACATAATAGCCAAAAAGAAGCTGCCTAAGATTTCGACGAGATGCTCGCACGTCATAGCCATTAACCCAAACATTTTGCAACTCGATGCCCCCGGCCATGCTCCCGCTTAGGTTATCGTTGCTCCAGCGCGGTTGTTAGCGAAGAGGTCGAGCATTCCCTAACCGCTAGAGCTAAAATAGGTGATAACCCTGATTCTCCGTCCAGGGTAGCCGGGGAGAGGAAGGATCCCGGTGCATTCGGTGAGAGTTAAGGGCGGCATTCTATGGTTTCTTGCCCATTTCGGCTTATTTGCCCCCATTTTGTGTCCCAACATTTTTATATGATATAATCGGTCTTTTTAATGAATTTTGTGAATTTATTGAACACTCCTTTTTGAACCAAGTAGCTTACTTTTGTTTAGCCAGATGGTGCTGATGTGTAATGAGTAGTGTGTAGTCCATGTTTGAGCAACCACTTCTTTCCATGCTTTGCAGCCTACCATCCGGGCATCAAATAAATTGGCCTTGGTAGGGCACCTTTCTTACTCAGACATTAGTCCGAGCCAGATGGGCATCATCTATGCTGAGCCGGATAGGGCAACAGCGTCACCCGGACTTTATTCTAGCCAACTAGGCATTAGCCATGCTGGGTCGGATAGGGTAATAGTGCCACCCCACTTTATTCGCGCCTGGGCATTAGCTACTGGGCTGGGGATAGTAACAAGATCACTCTGACTTCCTGATGTGGCAATGTATTTCTGTGACTTTAAATTAGGTTTTGAGATGAAGATTCAGTTTAGAAAATAAATCATCTTTTTATTGATAGTACCTTTTGAGGTGCATAGCATTCCACATTCGAGGTACAGGTGTTCCGTCTAGCTTGTCTAAAGCATATGAACCAAATTTACTGACTCGTGTTACAATATAAGGCCCTTCCTAGTTGGCCTGAAACTTTCCCGCCATTGGATCAGTTGCATTTTCACCAGGTTTCCAGGCTAGAATACTCGGGGTTTTACCTGCTTGTTGTATAAATTTTCCAACCGGCGGTGGTAGGATGCTACTCGTATGGCTACTATTTCGCAGCCTCATCCGGCTCCAATTCCTTGATTAAGAATCTGCATTCGACTTTCTCGGCATATCCGTTCAGAGCGTAGGCATACCATACCGATTTCTGTAGGGATTATAGCTTCCATCCCATAAGTAAGTGCGATATATTCCTGCCGGGTCTTTCGATCAAGTATCTGTAAGCCCAAAGGACCCTGTGAAGCTCGTCACTCCATTTTCTTTAAACAAGGTTTAATCGCTTTTTGGGCGCCATTAACAAGGTTTTATTAGAAGCCTCTGCTTGGCCATTACTTTGTGGATACCAGGGGGTGGAGTATAAGTTCTTTATTTTCAATTCATGACGTGGTTTCTATGACCTGCTTGTCAAATTTAGCTCCATTTTCTCGATTTGATTTGTCCGGTGAATACCAAATCTACGCGAATGATATTCTTCAAGATGAACTGTTTACCCTTTATTCCTTTGATTGATGCGAAAGCCTCTGCCTCTCACCATTTGTCAGCACTAGCGCCTAGCGTCAGCTTTTTCCTCGAGCCTGGGGGTGGTGGAGGTCCTACTATGTCAATGCCCTATCGAGCAAAGGGCCACGTGGCTGATCTAGATCTTAAGAGATAGGAGCCCGTTGTCGACAACGCCACATTTGCGTATCGTAATCGACGACGCACTCTATAGCTGGCCAATACTACCCTTGGAGCGCTGGGCCTCGTGTGCCGTGGTTTTGCCGCTTCCGGATGGTTGCCATATCCCCTCGTGGCAATTCTAACAACACATACCGGCCCCGTTTGCAATTAAGACAGTACACCCCGCTCGGGGACGCTGAACAACTCGCCCATCAATTAAGGAAAATCAAAAATTGAAATCTGGACCCGTGAGTCTTGTCCTCGTTAGGAGTTCTCCGTCGATATACTAGGATATGGGTCCAATCAGCGGAGGTTTCGCACGCCCCGCTTACTTCGATAATGGCTACCAGGAATCCCGCCGATAATATAGTAGGCAAATATCGTCAGTTATAGTAGAGATGCAGCTACAGCGGTTAAGGCGTCTGCTTTTTCATTAGAGTCCTTGGGAACATGTTTGAGCTTCCATGTTGAAAAACTAGCAATGCGTTGCTTAACCAGAGCCACATACTTCGCCATTCAGGGATCCTTGGATTCATATTATGCGTTTATCTGCCCACCACTAACTAGGAATCACTCCGAATTATAAGCTTGTCGGCTGATAATGCAGTTTCTAATTCAATACCAGCCAAGATGGCTTCATATTCTGATTCATTGTTTAAGGCGCAGAACCCTAGCTCAATAGCTTCATTTTCGATTTTAAGGTCTCCACCCAGACATAAATAGTACATCACAAATTCTCTATTTACCGAGATGCCCCGCCTACACCGAGTGCATCCACCAAATTGAACCGGCAGCTTGTTTCAAATCAGATTTTTCGCGAAAGCTCAGACTCGCCCCTTTAGCTAACCCTGGCTATATGAGATACTATATTTGTTTAGTTTGATTGCCCACCGGGTCATTCTCCCGGATAAGTCAGGCTTGTGTATAGTGCTTCAAAGGGGAAGGTTGGTTAGCACCATAATGGGGTGTGCTTGAAAGAATGGGCGAAGCTTCTTGGCTGCCATCCGGAGAGTTAAAGCGGCCTGTTCGAGGTGGGTGTATCTGGTTTCTACGTCGGCTAAGGACTTACTGACGAAGAATACTGGTCTCTGGCTTCTATCCTCACAATCTTTGAACAAGGCGGCACTTACTGCGACATCTGAAACTGCTAAATATAGGAAGAGAGTCCCGCCAAGCCGCTGTGAGCATAGTGGGCTCCTCTCCCAGACACGCTTGATTGCTACCAAGGCTCGATCACACTCTTCATTCCATCCTAATCTCATTAATTTCCTGGGGGTGGCAAAATGAGTTTAAAGATTCAGTGAACCTGGGAAATGAACTGTCCTAGGGCAATTAACCGGCCGGTCAGCCGTTATACCCCTTTTCTTAAACTAGGAGCTGGTTAGTTTAGGATAGCCTTGTCGTGGTAGGCTTGCTTCTATCCCTCTTTCAGGTTATCATGGAAGCCTTAAGAAACTCGGTCGACCGATCCCAAGTAATAATTTAAGGGGTTGAGTTTCATGTCGTATGCCCGAGTGAGATCGAAAGCTTCCCTAAGGTGTGTGTGTAACGATCCAAGCAATGCTTTGGATTTACCAACATGTCACATGATATACCCCATGGTCTTACCCAATACATTAACATTTTTGCCACTAAATTTTCGATATCGTAGCCCCAAACAAATATCTTTAACTCGAACGACATTATACGGCAACAGTAAGAGTCCGTGTGGGGTGATGAAGGCCTTTTTCTCCACGCTTCATGTACATAGGATTTGATGGTAACTGAGAAGGCCCGAATGACAACAATATCCCACGCCTATGACGCTACTGTAACTGTCTACATGCGGCAAAGTGGGGAAGTCAGTTTTCGGGCAAGCGCCATCAGATCGTATGGTCCACACATACTCTCCACTTACCACCTTTTTTTTTGTACCACCACCACATTAGCTAGCCATTCGGGGTATTCGACTTCCTTGATGAATCCTGTGTCTAGAAGGTTGTCTACCTCAGCCTGAATGATCTGATGGCTATTCGGGTGGAAACGCCTTACTCTTTATCTGATTGGTCTGGAAAATGGGGCGACATTTAGTCTATGGGAAGAATGCATGGGGCTGATGTCGGTTATGTCCGAGTGGGTCTAGGTAAAAACGTCAATATTATCAAGCAAAACCTGCCACAACTGCTCGCTTCCTCTTCTCGAATGAAAAGAAGGCTGGTTAACATACGTGTGTTTATCCGTCCTGTGAGTATTGATTCTGGGTGGGATCCATGGGCTAATTATCTGTGCGTCCTCCTCTCTCGCTTCGGGCCTATGCGATTGCTGGCCTGGGACTGACTTGCAAGGCTAGGTTGTTTCGGGCTTGCAGCCTTCACGCTCCCGCACTGGGACAATGATAAAGACCACAGCCAAGTTAACCTGGCCGTCAAGAGTCAATATGTCAGGCACCCAGTTAGGTAATCCACCTGATGGTCAAGCTGAGGGCATTACCTCATAGCATTGCAGCCAGCCCTACCAATTAGATACCTCAGCCTCGCCCACCAAGAATAAGACTTGGCTCAGAAAGACCGACCCGCCCTCGACCTGGGAGAGCACATCACCTACTCTGGGCCGCGTAGTCAGCCCACAACCGGGATTGTGTAAACTCTGCACCGCAGTTGGAGGCTCATTGCCGGCATTTGGTGATCTCGTTTAAAGTGCCGGAAGCTGCATGCTTCCCGCAACGCCGCTCGGGTCAACGAAAGCACCTGCGGTACATCAAAATTGTTAATGTATAAAGTGGCACAAGTGCATCGTGGTATAAGGTGATGGGAACCCTGGATGGGTTAATGGGGAGAAAGATATGGGGCCGTTAACCCGATTGTATTAGTTTTGCCGTTATCCGTGAGCACCGGAGCAAACACTGGCCTCCAATCGTGGGTCGCCACGCGCAGCCTTTTTCCTCCGACGACTAGATCGGTATCGCTTACTCCACTGGCCTCCCAATATGTAATTGATAATGGGCCGGGGCTCGGACGGGAGCTCTGAACGGGTCACAATTCTTTCATTTATCGATGCGGCTTCTATCGGACCAGGCGAATCCCGGATATATCCTCTGAGGTGACCAATTTCAGATTAGTTTCTTTTCCACTAGAGCCTCCCGTAGTCCGACATCCGTTACCTCATGCCCGTGGTCCCGTGGGTAATCACACCAGATCGATCACTGCTCAGGATCCGACCGAATCGGGTGGAGGCCGATGTGTCGTGGTGGTTCCGATAAGGGGAGGAGAGATGATGGATGTCTGGAGTAAACCTGAGGTTCCTCTTCCTTTCGATTGTCATGAATGCTTCGGTCCTTAGTCGGGTTCCCCATCTCGAAGGCCCTTCTTGGCCGGCTTGGTGTTCTGGGCGGTAATCATCACCGTCCCGAGGCCAGCCTATCGTTTTCCAATGTAGAGTACCCGTCACTGCTTATACGCTTCTTCCATTGAGCCGAGGCATCCAGCGATAACGATCGGAAGAAAGGGGTAGTCGGGTCCGCCAATAAAGCTCTGAAGGACTACGCCCATGTTGTATGCGCCGATTTGTCGACAGCCCGGGTCCGAACCCCCGCAGTCCCCGATGCAGACTCCATCCTCCCGCTAAGGATGGCTTCAGGCCGTGAGCCGATGTTCGCTTTAATCGTTACAAGTACTGGGAAAACGAAAAATCACCCACAACTCGCCGAACGAGTTTATAGATCCTCTCTGGAGTTTATGAAACCAGGCTAGAGCGGGATCCTCAGGCCAGCTGGGAATACTGCGATAGAAGACCATCATTCTGCGCCCCGAGAATCACCGTCCGGTCAAGTGCATCACGTGGTCGCACGGCCGAGGAGCCATCAGCATGCATGTTAACAGGCATGGTAAAGCCATGGGGTGGCTCATAACTTAGGATATGCTGCCCTAATGGGGATGACAGCATGTCCTCAAGTCCCCGGATAGCGGTAGGTATGGGCATAAACAGGCGGGCGCCGCTCCGCGCCTGACATGCGGCGGCGGGCGGTGCCACGCCTCCGAGCCACGCCGGTATGTGTTCAGGCGCTGCTCCATCCGCGCGCCTTTCCGCTTGGGCCTCAGACTGACGGCATGCCGCTTAACGGACCGCTTAGAACGCCGCTGGCCTTTCTCGACTCAACCTCCACATTATTCTCGGAGGTAAGGATCTAAGCGGAGTCACGCAAGATAGCTCTGCCATCCTTTGCGCGGTCGCCGTTTCGAATCGAATACCTTCTCTCTTTATTTTGTTTGGCTAGTTGCTAGGTGGCTACCCGCTGTATATTTCTACCATTCTCCCCAGCGAGTGCCAGGAGGTCGCTTCCCATCAGAGATGATCCGTGACGGGCTCGCAGCTTCGCCATATGTTCCGCCTGCCTTTTGCTTCGCCTCCATGTCTTGGAGCCGGCAAAGGAATTGATCTTCGAGGGACGGGTTTGCTGGGTTGCTGGTCATGATGATAGAGTCCGACGGTCTGGTGGGTTGATCGGGAACTACCAAAGCTTCAGGGGATAGGCGATCACTTAAATGAGGATGCAACCAAGCCCTCCCGAATCGACGATGAGCTTTTTTGTTTGGTCTTTCCCACAGACGGCGCCAATTGTAGTCTCCTGAATTTTCTGAGTCACTGGATCGTCGGAGCATCAACTAGTCAACATTTACCTATAAAATAAACAAGAGAATGACGTTGGTGCGCTCGTCGCATCTCCGATGCCAAAGTCAAGTCTTGAAATCTAGAGATAGGAATCAATCCCTATTTTCAATCAAGAGTATCATACCTTCTATGGTGTCAAATTTCTTTACGGAGGAGGGTCATGTCTCGCTTTACACGGGAAGTAGCGATTCCTCCGAAACGAAGGGCAAAGCTTTGTTCGTGTTATGACCCCGTCTTCCCTTTATAGAGCTAACCCAGCTCTTATCTTCTCCTCGCGCTTTGACTGCCATCAGGGGCACATGTGTGTAACTCATGGGTGGTTATTTGTTTAAGCTATGAGGCCAATCGATCGCTCTAAAGATGGTACGCCACAAGGCTGCTGCTCAAGCATTATGTCTCTCGTCCTACCGAGGAAGTATACCTGGGCCCCGACTTTAAATGAAGATGATTGGGTCCGAGATTAGGGTCCGGATCAGCAATACCCAGGAGCGCTATGTTGCTGGGCGACACCTCAGCTGCATGAATTGAAGGAGAATATCATATCTGCGGGCGTGCGTGTCGGGAGTTGGAGGCACGCTTCAGAGGTGCGCCCAGGAGTGTCGGCAAGACGCTTGGGAGTCAAGACATGCCTACCCGGGGGAGTGCAAGGCGAGCGCGGGGAGCTTGTCGCTAGTCGAGGACTTGACAATAGCAGGTGTCGCCTGGCTCCAGTAAATCCACGGCTTCGGTTTCGCCTCGATGCGAGCCCGAGTAGGTGAAACCACAAGAAGGAGCAGGTTATGGAGGCGCTGGAAGGCCGGGTCCCCAACAGGTGTCGAGGCCGCCGCACGCCATGCCCTCAGAAAGTTAGGCCTGTGACCGCTTAGGAATCCTAATGCCGTAGGAATCCTTGTTGCACATCAATTAGGAACTTGCTGCCCAAGGCTCTTGTGCCTATATAAAGGGACTGTGTGCCCACTTGGTTAATTCATTGTGAGTTGGATCCACAGAGAGCATAGAGCATCCCGAGATGAGGGAGCCTTTGCAAAAGAGTCTTGTATTTTAGTAGCTAATAAAATACGAGTTGGGGAGAGTGTCCCGTACGCCTTGTGTTCGAGAGAATCGTGAGGCAGAGAGAAGGCTGGCCTAGCGGGTTCCTAGGCACCGCACACGAGCCAAGAGTTGCGCATGTGACAGTACTTCATATCAACTACCATGTAAACATATATTGTAAGCATATAAGTTCCATATATTTCATGCCAATATATATATATATATATATATATATCGTATCAAACATATTAGCATTCATCAATTAATGACTAAACAATAATGTCATACAACCTTCCTTAGGCTAACTCATGGTAAGTCCTACCCATTACAATAGCCTACAACATGCCATGCAATGGTCATGTTAAAACCCGGCTGTTCACATCGACAGAATCAAGTAACCTGCACACTTGGTGCAAAACATAGATTTCAGCAAGGTTATAGTCACCCACTATCTTCCATAGCATATAGCTGGAGTCTTGACTCAATGAGGTTTCCATAGAGTCCAAGAACTCTCGAAACGGAGTTCGGACGAAGAAGTTATGGTCGTCTGAAGTTGGAGGCCACACATGAATAGCCAGCCCTAGCCGGCCACCAACCCTGGAAAAACATAGATTCAGCAGGTTATGGTCACCCACTGTCCTCCACAGCATATGGCTGGAATCTTGACTCAATGAGCTTTCCATAGTTCAGAACACCAAACTGAGTTCTATGAAGAAGTTAAGTGACCGCCCAAAGTTGAGGCCACATTACGAACAGCGCTCTAGCCGGCCAGCAGCCCTGAAAAAACATAAATTTCAATAGGTTATGTTCACCCAATGTCTCCATAGGAATATGGCTAAAATCTTCTTGACTAAAATCTGACTTTCCATGTACCCAAGCACCCAAACTAAGCTCTGACGGCAAGTTATGACCGTCCGAAATTGGAAGCTTCACATGAACCTAGCCGGTTGACCTTAACCGCTAGACGGCCAACCCTAGCCGGTAGCCGGTTGACCTAGCTCCTCGTAGCCGCCTGGCCCTAAAGGCCAGCCGGCTAACTCCCAACTGAATCATTGATCAAATACCAACCCTTCCATTTATACTGTTCAGGGTAAACAGACTATAACTTAGGCTACAGAGGTCCGATTTGGGAAATTCAAAAGTCTAACATCAAGTTCACTGATATGACTACAATTTACCTGAAGGACGCACTGCCAAATTCTCTTTATTTCCCACCCAAAAATCAGTCCTAAAGTCAGGCTAACGCGTATGATCAAAATAGGGTAGCTTCCCTTGGTTCAAAATGCAACCAAACATCCCCTTTGGGGCAAGACACCACCACACAAGGTAGAGAACAACAAAGTAGGAGGAAGACCTAATTTTTAGAGTTTGTTGAAACCCCGCTTCCAAATTGTATTGGAAACTCTTTGCGCGGAAGCACTTTTCTTCTCGATCCTACCGAAACCCGCTATTCAGACACCGGAAACCTAGAGAGAAGGGGCTGAGCTTTCTCTCTAAGCTTTCTTCTTCTCCCTTTTTTCCTTTCCTTTTTTTTTACTCTCCCTCTCATCGACCGTTTGTCTAAAATCAAGTTTTGGTATACTTTCGCCATGTCAATAATTCATTAGCTCTTTGGATTTCCCTTTTCACCTTATCCATCTATCTTGGATTTCTCTCCAATCATGTCTCTTATGGGTCATACTTGAGCTTTTTGTTTGACTTACCCTACACTTGACACGTGGCATATCGTGAACCACTCAACATGTGCCAAGTTTCCTATACTACCCTTGGTGCAAATTTCGACTGTCACATAATTGAACGAAATTAGACTTGGTAGCTAGATTTCGCAAAACGATTTCAACGATGAAGTTCGTTTCGTCATCTGAGATCTAGAAAATTTTCAAATTTTTGACTGAAATTACAGTTTTACCCTTTCTTATAAAAATTAAATTTTCTCGAGTTTTACACTTATGCCTTACCTAAATCTGAATATATATTTTTATTCTGATTTTAAATAAACCTCTATGCCCAAACACATTTTCACTCAAGCCCATTCATCTTCTACACCATTTCATCTCATCTAAACTTCCATGTCCAGAACTGAGAATGCTCTGTCTTATTTATTTAAAATTAATAGTTTTTTAAGATATTTCATAGCTATTTGTTTTTTAAAATTTTTAAGACTTATTGCTAAAATGTATAAAAAAAAGTTTTGAATAGAAAAAGTAAAAATATTTGTCTTTTTCTATTCAGAAAAAGTTATATTCCACCAAAACAAGAAAAACTCCAAGGAGGAGGAGAATTAACAACACTCACTATTGGGGCATAAAATCGGAGGTGACTGGGATCAAAATCTTCCGAATTCTCGACCCGCTTTTTTTCAATTCCCAAATCTGTTCCATTTAAAAAATTAAACGGAATGGGACAAGACGGGTTGGTAGGGATGAGAAAATTCCCAAACCCGTCCTATTTACATTTAATTTTTGTTTTTATTTCTTATTTTTAATTTTTTTTATATTTGTTTTATTTTTAATTTTTATTATATTAAAATTAACATATTTCATAAAAAATAAAAATATTATGAATTTTTGTAAATTATTTATTAAAAAACATTATTATTGTTATTATTATTTATATTAAAATATAAAATAAAGTAATAAAAAAAAAATTTTAAATATAATTGACTCGAATACCCGAACTGCCTTAGGTTTAAGAGTCAAATCCAAACCCGCTTAAAACTCGATTACAAATTTAACTAAACTCATCTGCTAGCGACGGAACTAAACCTCGAAATAATCCTGGCGTAACTAAAACTAAAAACCCAATTTTGTTACCATCCATATTCATTACCCAATGTTAAAAAACAAACAACTTAATACTTAATGCTATTAAATACAATTCATCATTAAGCTAAAAATAAAATTCTATTCAGCATTAGGTAAAAAAACAAACGTCACCTTAGATTCTATCCCAACACAGATTAGTGAACCTTTGTTGGCAAGACAAGAATCTTGACGAGGTATGGAAACATTGGAGGGACTCTTATGGTCTTTTTGGTTCCGATTTTTGAAAATTGTTTTTGTTATTTGAATTTAATATTTTTTTGTTTTCAAAGTTTTCAATAGCAAAAAAAAAAAAAAAAAAAAAAAACCTAAGAACCACACGTGTTTTCCTTGTTTTTGTTTTTCAATTTTAAAAAACTATAACCAAAATACCCTAATTGATCGGTCAATCCTATTCCCATGGCAGCTATTGATCGATCCCAACAGGTGCCCCATCAAGTCATGGCATCACATATCTGTTACAAAAACAGGACGGATGCTCTTGACTCTTGACTCTTGTTCGAGCGATTGTTCAAATGAATGCTGAGAGGAAAACATCATGTCAGCTGAGCCTTTCTTGCTTCAAATTCACAATTGCATCTATATCAAGATCTTCATGATCCCATAACATTTGAGCGATTGAGTTGGATCCCGGTTCTTCGTTCCTAATATAATTCATTAATCTATCAGAATCATACGCAGAAACAAGACTACGTTCTCTAAGTAACCTTATAAGGTTCTCTGCTTCTTCCATATCTCCCTTTTCTTTTAAGTATTCCAAACATGCTCTCAAAGTTACAGGGTTTGGTTTCCGCCCTTGTGGAGTTGCCATTAGTGCTTTCTTCATTGTATCAACTGCTTTTTCCATCTGATTATTATCATGGTATCCAGCTGCAAGAATATCCCAAGTGACTAAAGTAGGTCCCTCCCCTCTCTATGATCCTGCTTACAAGTTGTTCAGCCTTCTCCAAAAGACCCTTATTGCAATAAGCACGAATAAGCAAGTTTGGAACCCGGAAGTCAATTGATTTGTGCCTGGACATCCACTCTTCAAAGGTCTTCTCAGCTTCTTCCATGTCATCCAGCTTCAGTAATGAGCTCACCATACAAACATAACCAGAGTTGAATAATTTCCCCATTGTCTTATACAAATTCCATATCCTATACAGTCAGGCTTTATTTCTGGTACTGCAGTGTACAGGGTGAGGAGAATTTCATAGCCAAACCTTCTCGATGTACCATTGATAAATTGTTCCGATTTCTTCAACATTTCCACAGCCTTCTCTTTTAAGTCAGCTTTCAAGTAGCTATTTGCTGCAGCAATATATGCATTCCAGTCTGAGTTGACAGAAGGATCAGTTTCAAGCTTCATTAAAAACTTCTCCATACCCTCAATGTCAGAAGTGTCACCATATGCATTCAACAGTAAGCAATATGTGAAACTGTCCAAACTGATGCCATTCTCCTCCATCTCTTGCATTAGGTAGTCTAGGTTATCATGCTTTCCCAACCGAGAATAGAGGCTTAGCATAGCATTGTAAGATAATGTGTCGGCAAAACCCCTGTCCCTTATCTCCTGCATAATGGTCTCTGCTTTCTCCAATGAGTTCTTCTGGGAATAACAGTTTAAAAGAGCACCATAAACCTGGAAGGTTCTGAAAGAATTCGGTGTTCCATTAAAATACTTCTCCGCTTGTTCTAGGCCATGAACCTTTGAGATCAAATCAAGCTGAACAGCAACATCTCCAGCTTTGACGTGAAAGTATAATTTGTCCCTCATCCATTCATATATCTGGTATAAGAACAATTGACCAAATTCAGAAAACAGCACTGTGAAGATAGCCACCAACATCCAAATAGAGAATTTCAAATTCTATTTTAATTTAAAAAGAAAACTGAAACAACATACTTAGTAATTATGATTAAGATATAAATTATCTTCAAACATATGATTTAGGGGTGGCGATTCGTGTTGGTGCCTTGTGTTTACGTCCTGTCAAAGCCTAAGCATTATACTATAACCCAACAGGAATGATAATCTGGGTCGAAAACATAAAACCAAATACTACTTAATTATTAAACAGATAAACACATTGCATAACTCATTTAACCCATTTAATAATTAAATCCTCCTATTTTATAATTTGGTTGAGTAAAATCCCGTATAGGTATATAATTGAATTAATAGCGAGATTATTAGGCAAATTCATATTATGCAGGTGGAATATAATCACAAAAAATTTATACTCAATCCATACCCGTGAAGGTCATGTTGATTTCGTCAAAAGTTGGTGAATGGTATGAAACTTTGGCACTCCTAAATTATGACAAATAAATTATGTTTTGAATAAATAAACTTGAATTTCTATGCAGGTAGGCTTAGCATTCCCAGTGAGAAATTTTCATCGAAACGTTACAATTTTAAAAGGGAAAAACAAAAATAAGCTCATAAAAAAAAAAAAAAAAAGGCAATCAAGAAATGAAGCCGAAACAGGAGAGAAGAGTAGTAACAAAGTGGAAACCTCGAGAGCGTGGTGATATCGTTTGAAAGTTCTGAGTTTCCGAATCAATCTATGGAGGTGTTGCTGCTTGATGCTTCGTCCTTCTTTCCTCCATTGTTCCAGCGCCGGAACGAGGGAAACCTTACGGTCAATGGCTGATGAAATCCTACTCTGAAGGGAATATTCTGGAGGAGTAGATGTTAGGGTTTCAGTGTAGTAAAGAGAAACCCTGAAAACCCTAGAAATGGCACTCGTATTGCATGCATACCTGCGAAGGATCTGCATACTCACGGAGAGAACCGAACCAAGTCAGATCAGTAAAACCCCTGAGAAAACACAGAATTTAGGGTTTATGACTAGTCATGGGCTTGGGCTTAGCCTGTGTTAAGAAATATGTATTTATAATTAGAGGAAATTGGAATAATAGGGAACTTTCCGAAAAATAATAAAAATTTTTTAAAAAAATCTTATAAAAATGTAGTTTGAAAAATAATTCTAAATATAATATAGTTTTTTTTCATATCAGTAGGATAATTTAAAAAGTGTCTCTTCAAAAGATATTTTCTAAAATTTGAAAGTATATATTCAAAAGACACTTAAAATATTATAGAAAATGTATATTCAAAAGACATTTTCAGTATTAATTCAAAACATTCAAAATTATAAAAGTATTTTTTCAAAAGACATTTTTTGTGTAAATTTTTTTAATTTTTTGAAAATATATTTTGAAAAGACACATTTAAAAAAAGTCTCTTAAAAAGACATTTTTAAAAAGTGTCTTTACATTTAGAAAGATTTCTAAACCTATATTATTTAAGAAATTTTTTATTTTTTTCATGATAAATATCTAAAAAGCCCGGAATAATAGTTAGAGGAAATTGATAGGAATAATCTGATTGATCTTCTTTAATTTGTCTCATTTATTGATTAACTAAAAATAATTTGGCCTCTCTCTAATCACATGTCACTCTATCTAATTTACCTACAAAATTTTTAATTTAAAAAAAAAAAAGATTTATCCCCAACCCTCTCTCTCTCTCTCTCCTCCACCTCTACTTTTGTTGTCTCTCATGTTTCAGCTTTTGGCAGTGCAAACAAGAACATGGGATCTTCCAAAAGCCGATATCTTCACCGCCCTTCAAAGAACTGGACCCATCATAAAGTTCCTCACCAAGAGGAATCTGGTAGCTGGTTTGATATCTCCTTAACCGAGCTTGCCAAACGTTGCATTCTTTCAAAAAAATAAATAAAAATTATTTTAAAGCTAAGCTCGTATGCCCGTTGGTCATAATCTTTTCACTATTACAAAAATTAAAGTTTATGAAGCTTTAAAAATAATGTCATTATTTAATTATAATTAAATGAACAATGACACTTAATTTAAGCATCATTATCCTATGTAATGTATATATATTATGACTCTTATTAAAAATGTCATAGTTGGAAGTGTTTTTTTAGTTATATTTAATTAATAAAATAAGATGAAGATTCAATCTTAACCATTTTAGAATGTCATTGAAATGTTACAAAAACAATGATATTTTCTTGAAGTGTCATCATCTATAAGATTATATATAGATAGCATTATTTTATAATTTACTAACTCTCCAACCCTATTGTTCATCCCGATGCATCCCTCACTATTCAAAGACCATCCATGGTAGTGGTGAAGAAACCAGATTATTCGTGCAGATGATAGAAAGAGGAACAACAAATCTTTCGTGGGATGATTTAGGTCTTGATGAAACTCCGATGATGTTTTTTCTAACCTAATCGGGCTCGAGCGTGGCCGGATTTCGCTGGGTCGGTTCACGACCTCGCACTTGACTCTAAAACAAGAAACAAAAAGGATCGGCGGGGCCTCGCCTCGCTTGTTCTCCGATGCCTGCTTCGCTCTTTTTCCGGAAAGAGAAGATCAACCCGCTTAGGGAATGAATTTTTTGTAAGTCTACGCATCTTCAAAATGGTAGTGCTCCTTGTGATTTATAAATTACCATCACGATAACTTTCCTAATGGACGATGATACAAATATCTCCCATCGCCGGTGATTTTCTTTTCCTTATTGTTAACCGATTAATATGATACCGTTGATAACTTTCCTAATCAGATGATGATAACATATTCCTCTCTAATGGGCAAAGATTTTCTCCTTATTGTTAACCGATTAACAAAGGATAATGATATAGGCAATAATTAGGAAATATTATGTTTTCCTAATTGGTGAGATTGAGTATTTTCCTTTAATACGAATTCTTTGATTACATTACACCCTTTTGAAAGAATTGGGTCTCGTTTTGGGCTCCATAATTGGGGGATGTCACCAAGGGCCCAACACCGGTACTAGGCCCAGCTTTAACCTTCCTTAAGCCCGATATTCGGGGCTCAGGTTCTAGGCATGCAAGGCCATTATTTTAAACCCCACTGTTGTCTCCCTGCCTTTGGCTAAAAGTTTTGTGTATTGGCAACAGGCTGTTTCCTGACATTGACTTTTTGCCGATATACTAGATTTGTCAGACACATTTCTAAATCGAGATGCTTGGTTCCCCGATTCGTTCGAGCCGCGAATTTCAAAACCGAGCTACCGGGCTCTGTGGCTATCAGTGGTTTTTTGAGTGTCAGGGTTCTAAAACCTGAGCCACTCGGGGCCCTAGGCGACAAAAGTTGTCCCGAGTCATAAGCTCGCAAACTGAGCTACAAGGCCTCGGGCTAAGGTCTTCCCTGCTTTGTTAAGCTCTAAAACTCGAGCCACAAGGCTCCCGAGCCGCCAGGCCTCTTGTCAAGCTCGCAACCGAAATGCTGGGCCCCCGAACGCTAAGGCCTTCTGAGCCGTTAAGCTCTCGCAACCGAGCTATAGGATCCCAGGCGCCGAGGCCTTCCCGATATGCCTAAGCTCTTACAACCGAAGCACCGGGCTCCTAGGGCGCCGAGGCCTTCCGAGCCGCAAGCTCCGCGAACCGAGATGTCGCTCTCGGATCAAGGCCTTCCCCGAGCGCAAGCCTACAACCGAAAGTATAGGCTCTTGGCTCTTAGGCCTTCCAGCCGCTATTAAGCTCTACAAATCGAGCTAACAGCCCCCACGCCGCAAAGCCTTCCCCTTTGAGCTAAGCTCGCGAACCGAGCTACTAGACTCTCGGGAGCCAGGCCTCCCAGCTCGCAAACTGAGCTATAGGGCTCTTGGGTGCTAAGACCCTCCTGCGCTTATCGAAGCCTCATAATCGAGTTACCGGGCCTGTGGCGACGGGTTTCGGCGCTATGCTCGCAAATCGAGCTACTAGGGCCTCAGCCATGGCTCCACTGGGCTACTGCCTTTTTGAGTTGTTACGCTTTGCAAACTGAGCTACTGGGTACTTGAGCTACATGGCTCCGTGGCTACTTGGCCTTCTTGAGCTGTTAAGCTTTACAACCGGCTATTTGGCCCTCAGCTACATGGCTCCTGGTCGCTCGCCTTCCTGAATGTTAAGCTTTGCAACCGAGCTACTTAGCCCCGAGCTACACGGTCTGGCTACTTGGCCTTTTGAGATGTTGCTCGCGAACTCGGAGCTACTTCTTGGCTCCCCGAGCTACATGCACCCGTGGCTACTGGGTCTTTGAGCCGTTAAGCCTCGCGAACTGAGCTACTGGACTCCTGAGCTACATGGCTTCGTGACTACTTGGTCTTTTTGAGCTGTTAAGCTCTACGAACTGAGCTACTACAGCCCGAGCCATGGCTCTCGTGGGCTACTGGGCCTTTTTGAGCCTGGCAGAACTCGCAACCGAAATACCTGGGCTCCCCAGCTACATGACCCGTGGCTACTGCCAGCTGTTATGCTCGCAAACCGAGCTACTGGGTAGCTCGAGCTATGGCGGCTCTTGGTTACTTCAACGACACACCACCAACAACACCACAAACAGCTTCCTCAGCCATAAGCTCGTAAACTCGGCTACTTTAGGCTCCTGCCATGGCTCCACGGCTACTTGACCTTTTGAGCTGCGGGCTCGCGAATCCGTTATTGGCCTCGAAAGCACACGGCTCCATACATTCGCCTTTGAAATCGTTAAGCTCCGCGAACTGAAGCATCGGGTCCCTGAATCCATGGTCACATGGCTACCATTCACGAATTAGTGCAACTGAGCACCACTGAATACTACACCCATGCTGGTTATTAGTTTGAATGCAAAAGGGTTTCCAATTAGTTCCACGGCCTCAGTTACATGATCTGTACAGCTTGCCTTTGAGCCATGTCCCAAGAACTTGTGCCACATGGTTCGTGTAGTTGCCGCCTTTGTTGTTGTCAAACTGGAGTTAACGGGCTCCCGAGCTACATGCCACCCGCGTTACTTCGCCTTTGAAAGTTGTTAAACTCTACAAAGTGAGCCACCGGGTCTTTAGCTACATGGCCCGTGGCTACTTAGCCTTTTTGAGGCCAATGTGACGGCCGAGATGTCCACGTCTGATCGTTATCTAATCTCTTTTTAGTCATGTAATAACTGCTCGGGTGTCTATCCTGTAGGAACCATGTTTGTGTCGTCTCTTCCGGGCGGGTTCAATTACAGGATGGCCACCTCAGAACCTTTCATATTGTGACTTCAGATGGTGGACCCATGGCTGTTGAGGTCAGCCAGGGCACTAATAGGTGAATACCGATGTCGGTGAGCTCTCAGGCTTTTGAGGTGGTCCCCGCGATCCCTAACGCCTCTCTTCGCCGGCTGTGGACCGCCTCGTTTTCTCCCTCCTCCTCGATTTCACCCCGTCCGCTTGTCTCGGGGCTTCGCTTCCTTCGTCGCCGCCCGCTCTCTTTCCTCGGCGTAAGAGCCTTTGCTTGGACAGAGGGCTTCTTCATCGTTGATATTTATCTCTGCTTTCTGCAAGACCTCTAGCCATGCTTGTTCGAGGGTTCTTTGAGATAAAGAACATTAGTCTTTCACTCGCACCCCACTCCTTGCAATGAAAGCGCAATGACGAACTTCTCATTTGTAGAATATCCACCTTTAGTGACCTCGTGTTAAACCTTAACTGTATGACCAGTTTTCTTGAGAGCCTGCTTTATGGTCGAAGGCGGATAACTCCTAGCTTCCTCAGACGCTCTGTCTCAATGGCTGAGACGAATGCGATGGAAAGCCTGCTAGAGCGGATGATGAAGGAGGCGAGTTCATAACCAGCCAATGCTACCTTTAGTGTGATAGCAAGGCTCTCAGATCGTGACTGGTCCCGATATCCGGCAGCCCAACTGGATGAATGTGATTGGAGGTCTATGGAGTCTTTGTTCCGTCGAACGCCTTGATCCGCGCATTCGAATCGTGTCAAAGGGGGGAAGTGCAGTGGACCAGTGGTGAATAGAGATTCTGCCTTTGTTGCATCAGAAGGCCCATGGAGACTCCTGAGTTCTACTTTTACCGCTACCTTCATGCATGTGGCTGATTTCTTACTGGATGTCCATGAACCTTTGCTCCCACGACCTCTCCTCGTTGCAATCCTCTCCGGGGGGTTGGTAAGGATCATGCTCCCTAATGTGGCTAGTTTCCCCTTCTCTATTCGCTTCTCGATGAGGGTCGCAGGTGTCGCTTTTCCTGCAATGTGGTTTTGGTCTTTTAGTGGCATGTCGTAGTCTCCCTGAGGTGTCGTGATTTTCCAGCGAGTTGTTCTAACTCTTTCGCCAAAGTGTTGCTGGTGACGCGAGTGCCTCTGCCGAATTTTGGTCCAGCGGCCTTTACACTATTCAACTCTACTCTCCCGCAGGTTGGCTGTCCACGCCGCCCCGGCCGGGTCTCGCATCCTGGGAGTGATTGGTGCCGCTTCCCGCCAGGTCCCGTTTGAACTAGCATCTGGCTGAGAGGTCAGCTTTATTTGTAAAGGAACCCGCCGCTCTCGGCTAGACGCGCCAAACCAGCGATGCTTTTTCAACTGAACCTGGCCATGTGCTAGATTTGTCGGGCCGCCCCACGACTGCACGTGGACCTCCGTAAAACAAGAAACAAAAAGGATCTACGGCTCCGCCCGCTGTTTTCTCCGCATGCTGCTTCGCTCTTTCCGTGGGAAGAGAAGATCAACCGTTTAGGGAATGAATTTTTTGTGCGTAAGTTCAAGGTACCTTACCGATGGGGTGCCCCCGGTATTTGCAATGGATGATCAAGATTTGGCTTCTAGTCGATATTATTACGAATGTCTCTCCCATTGGGTGAAAGATTTTCTTTCCTTATTGTTAACCGATTAATAAGAGATAATTGATAACTTTCCTAGTTGGTGGATGATACGATATTCCTCCCATTGGATGAGAGATTTTCTTTCCTTATTGTTAACCGACAATATGGATACTGATAGATAAATAATTAGGAAATATTATGTTTTTCTAATTGGTGGAGATCAGTATTTTCTTAATAATGACACCCTTTGATTATAATACCAGCCTTTGTGGCAAGTGAATTGGGCCCTTGTTTCAAGCTCATATTTGGGGGATGTCATCAAGGGTCAAAGACTGCACATAGGCCCGCTTAATCCCTCTCTAAGTTTACTGGGGCTCGTGGCTCGGGTCCCGCGCCTGGCTCCTTTGGAACCCCATCAATACCCATTGGAGTTTTCGTGGGTATGATTTTTTTTTGTCTTCAGGACCGCTTAGATTGCACCAAACTTTATTAAAACAACCCACAACAGGTTTTGATCTAACAGATGCGTGTTTCTTCGTAGATATTTATGAGCCACCTCTGCCTCTTTGTCAATCGAAGTGTAGATCAAACTTCAGAGGATTGTGATTTCACACAAACTCTCAGCTCTTTGCCTAATAGAAATTTTCAAATTACCTTTAATGTTTGTTTTATTCTGACCCTGTTCTTTCCCATGGCCGTCAGCCTGGCCTTGAGTTCGCCAAAGCTGTTTTATGTATGTGTTTCGCCATAAAGTTTGTGCCTGTCGATATATAGTGTTCAAGAAATTGATTAGGTGGGGAAGTTAGAGTGTTTTCCCCGAGTCCTGGTTGAATGCCTGGATCAAGAATCTACCAAGGATCGAGATGGGGTGCTCTTATACGGTGATCTCCGTCACTCAGGCACAAGCATGAGACTTGTTTGTTTGAAATCTTTCATACCCATTTATTGATTTTTAGGATTCTATAAGAAATTACTGCCATCCATTTGTTGATTTTAAGAATTTTACTTGTTGGAACCTCTATTTTTGGTGTTTGTCCTCTTTATGCTCTGTCTGAACTTGTGAAACAATATGAATGTGTTTTCATTTAAGATTTGTAGAATGTTACAAATTCATTCAAGAGAGAATAAAAGAAATTTTTTTTTTTTTTTTTACTTTAACTCAGGAATTTTTTATAAAACTCTTTGACTTAGTTTTTATTCATTTTGTAAGACTCAAGTATCAGTTTTTCCCTATGAAGCAAGTCAGAGATTTGGTTTCACAAAGCCAAAGAAAAGAGATGGAGAGAATATAGAAAATGGAAAAATAAAAGAGTAATATCCAGAGTATTTAGGAAATGATTGAAAAAAAAGTAGCTCTTTAGTTATTGTATCTCAGAATATACAGAACATGAGTTTAATTTTTTCCTATTTCTACTTTTACAAAGTGAGTTTTATTCGATACACTATAATACAAGAGCTGCTTTTGGAATAGGTTGTAACACCTCGAAATATACCCTTTAGTTATTAATGTGTTTAGGTATTTTTGGGTATGTAGAAATGGAATTTTTCGTAAATGCAAACATGGAAAATTAGAAACCTTTAAAATTGTATATATTCTATGACAAAATAGTAATTTGTCCAGTAAGGGGCATCAAAGACATGAATTAATAAAATTAGAGCCAAATAAAATAAAGGTGGAATTGAATACAAATGGCAAAAGTTAAGATCTAAAAGGGAAATAAGGAAAAGTTTAATTTATAGGAGAGGGAGACAAAAATAATCCTTGTCTCCCAAATGGGTGGTTACTTAGCAAAGTAGGAAGAGGAAGAAAGTGTGAAACAAGCTAAGGTATAGATATAAGATTCTTTGAAGGATTTTTGCAAGATCTTTGTCTCAATAAAATCTATCGGGTAAGGGATTGCTAGGGTTTTCTTTGGACATTACTTTGGTTCCCTTATCTAGGTTTTGTTTGGGAATAATAATCCCAACTCTAGATTTAAGGGAAGTCGGTTGAAAATCCCAGTCGATAATAAGTAGATATGGAATCCTTCACACCTAAGGTTTTGTAGAGTTGGGTGACTGGGTAGGAACTTTGACTTTTAATTAATTAAAAAAGTACAGAGTTATTTTGAGGTGGGATTCATGTTAGTTTTTGGATAAAGGATGTGAATATGATCTATAGAAGTAGAAAAAGTGCATGAAAATGGTGAAATTTACTATTTCTCAGCAAAATTGAGACCAAGATCGGTATCTCTTTAGAGAGCGGTACCAAGACCGCTGATGCAAGAGAACGACACTGCACAAATTTCCAAATCGGTAATATCAGACCGCCTCCAGACTGAACCCACTGAGCATCGATCGAGCTGTGACGACCATGGCCCTGCACTCTCGTTTTTTGTTATTTTATGATTTGTTGGGGAAATCAGATACCGGAAGTATAGAAAAGGATGAAATTAAGTGAAAAATGTACCGTACCTCGCCGCCGAGGCGAAGCTTCGATGGGAGCAAAGTTCATGCCCCAATAGTAAGACGTAGTTTCTGATCACATATAGAATCTGAGAACGCTCTGCACTCACATTAAATGACACAAAGACTTATCACGAATGCAAGAACGTGACTCCTAATTAGTACTCTCAAGACTCGATTAGCGTCACTCATAGTACCCAGATTAGTACTGACATTTCCAATAGTGCTACGACACTCTAGATTAGTACTCCCTAGACTTAATTAGTACTACGACACTCCCGCTCAAATGTCCTGCAAGACTTTTCCAGGTTAGCTACGACACTTCCTGCAGACTGCATAAGATCTCTTCGGCACTTATTGTGTTGCGCCTTATTCATTTATTAGCACCATCTAGGGTATTCCCTTTTAATTATATGATAATAACAAATAATGACAATAAGAGTAAAACAAATGTGTATCGTTCTGATCCAGAATACCTTACTGCATTTCCGATCAAGAATAAGATCTCAAATTCTACCTGAGATCCAAATAAACATAAGTCCCGCAGCATAAGTTCCGCACAAGAATGGTGTCTATAACTCCCTAATGGAGATCCGACTAAACATATCTCGTTATGAGCATAAGTTCTGAATATGAATAAGTTCTGCAGAATGCATAAGTACTTTTTGTATTAAGTTCATTATATGAATGCAAATTCTGATATTCAAGTTGTTATATGCTGTATATAAATATATGCATACTATATGTTTCCAGCTCAAGCGTAAAGCTTCTAGTACAAGTTTTAATCCGTAGGTATAGAAGAAAGAAATAGTATTCTAAGATTCTCGCCAGCCAACACACGAGTAGGTCTATCAACAGAGGGCCTACACTCCCACCAATTATAAATGTATAGTTTTCAATATGTGCTGGACTACTTCATCAGATATGTGACAATTTAAAACAATTAATACTGGGTGTGGTAGTTTTATTTTTTGACTTTTATATATTATGTTGATATAGTTATACACTTTGGGAAATAATGGGTCTCTGATAAAAATGTAGAGGGAGTCCCCAATAGATCTCATTCTAACTTTGGTCGGATCCCTAATCTGCTGACCTGAATCTGGTGACACATATTGCCTGCGACTTAATCTTCCGAAGTAACCCCATATGCCACTTAGACAACTCGGGCCCCTCGATGTTAAGGTCAGCCTGGACAGTTTTATTGCATGTGCTCGCCCTACCATGCCTTGGAAGGAATAGAACTTAAGAGAAACACTTAAAGAAAGAAATTTTCATCAAAGAACCTTTTGCTAACACAGAGAAGCTCAATCTTGGTGGTTGGTTGAGTCATGGTTGAAATGAGGCCACCACCTCCTTATATACACATGAATGGAAGTGAACTCATGAAGGTTCTCTACTAACCTAGAGAATTCTAGAGTGTTCTACCATGTACACATGTATTTTACAAGACTACCATGAAGATCTGCACTACTCTCCCACATTCCATGTATTCTCTCCACACTTTCCACACTCTTCTACACATGTGTGGACACTCCAGCATCTTCTACAATTGTGTAGACTAGGGTCTTCTAGAACCTTCCACATAGCTTACCCAAAAGAAGCTCCACAAGGCTCTGTAATATTCTCTTCTATATAAGCTTGAGGGGCTCTTCAGTCCCATTGAGGAATCCTTCCCATAGGATGTTGGGGTCTAGAAAGTGAAAGTTCGTATTGGCTATGTCATTATATTTAGGAAATGATTGAAAAAGAAGGCTTGCTTATAGACTATAATATATATGTAATATAAGATTTCGAGCATTTAGATTCGGTGTGTCTGTTTACTGCTAATTTAACTAGTATTGTAAACTAAGGTTTTCTACTTGAATTTTTTAGTGACAAGTTATTTTCATACTCTATGATCTCGAACACCATGCCTATTTTAAAGTTTCACTCAAAGAAAATAATATATTATAACAAATAACTTGTCAAATTGTATGATAAATTGTCATCTAAGTATTTTATATAATTATTATAAAGAAATAACTTGCTAAGTTGTTTAATAAAATACCCTCACCTTTTTTACAAGCTAGTACTCTTATCATTATTAGGAAAAATCGGCATCAAGATGTGAAGGTTGTACATGTTTCTAGTGGTATCATTATTTCACTTAGGCTTGTGATTTTGATGATTGTAGTCACCTTGGTTATTTCAATCATCTTTATCAGATAGAGTCGGTCAAATTGGTCTCATCATTAATTTATAGACCATGTCTAGCTCTCTGAGCCCTTTCTAGCATGAATTGATTGTAATCTTGTTCTCTTAGGTCCTAACACAAGACTACTGTATGCATATAGTAAAAGTGATTTAATTCGGCCTGCTTCGGGTCCCAACACAAGACTTACCAGATATATAAATCGCTCTCATTCTTAAGCACCAATCTACCTATATACTTACTAATGTGCTTTCATGACATAGGCCTAATTGCTTCACAAATTTAGGGGAAATCATGGTAGTGGTTGTGAAACCTGCAAAGGAGGTAACGACAAAGAAAAAACTTCTTACCAAATAGAGGTGAGTAGTTGTGAACTTGTGATAGGGATGGGTGTCATGAGTCTTTCCCTTATTATTCTAGATCTAATCTAGGACCCCCTACACATACTCCACTTTTGGATCCAACCTTTTGTTTCTTATTTTTAAATTCATGTTTGGTAGGTCTCAACCTATGAGTGACATAGGTTTGGGAGGCTTTGTGGCATGTAGAGCACTTTCATAGATATGCAGTTATCCTACCAAAGCTTTGCATCCCGATATTGTAATTTCATGAATTTCCCATTCATCGCTTTCATTTTTTTTTTTTTTTACATCTTCTACTTCAAGAAACAAATTTATCAAACTTGTTTGTGATGAAAATAAGTAAACTCACTAAAAGCAATGTTATATATAGTTAATTTAAGCATAAATAAATGACATTTTTGTCATGTGAACCTAATTCTTTCTTGTCATAAGAGGAAACACTACTACAAAAGTATATATATATCCTTGTCAACCAAGACTAATAATAAGGCATTTGATTATGTAGGTGGAAAGGTGGATTGAGGAAACAAAAGTGAAGCTTAGAGTAGCAATCAAAATGACTATCACAACTGTAACATTAACGGTATTATAAATTCCTTAGGACAATCATTTTTTTTTCTAAAAATTCCATGTTTACTATAAACTTGAATATTTTTGGGATATTCATCAAGTTTTAATTAACCTTTCTTTTATTGATGGAGAGTGTCATTGAGATTGTCATTGAGATTACCTTCTTTGTATTTAATTATAGGCAAAAGTAATTATTTAAATGAGATATAAACTTATCAAGTGATGTGTCTTTAGGCGATCAAGCCATGTATCACAATCATCATCCGTATGAGTTAAGATGACATCAAGCCATCATTATTAATTCAATTTTCGTATTAAGGATTGATAGTTTGCCTGCCATATTCTCCTTTAATGTTTTGATTTGGTTTCGTAGCATCTTTTATGTGGTGTTTTACACCTAGACTCCTTATCAAAGGTAGAAATTGGGGTCCCTAAATAATGTTATTAAACTTGGAAAGCTTAATCATAACAAGGCTTGCACATCAGTCAAAAAGTTGGATTTAAAGTTTTTGGCCCATATTTTTCTACTTTGATACTAGAAAGAATCAACGGAAATTTGCCACTTTAACTCTTTACTCTCATGCCATTTTCAGCTATACTTTCGTTTCCTATTGATTCAGTGTTTATTTCTTTCGGGATCAGGAAATTATAGTTCCAATTATACTTCTGGTTGTTGCACATATAATTTAGAGGCTTTCTATTCTCCAAATTTGTTTGCAGGTTTCAAATGAAAGTGATTAGTCAAAAAGATGAGAAATCATTATGTTAAAGGAGGTGATGTCGGAAGATATGAAAACTGTATCAATATTTGTTCATTTGTTCAAAAAAATAGAAATTGGGATATGACTTGTGATTATTATGTATAAGTGATTACATTATTAGTTGGAACCAAGTAATTATGTACAAATATTTGAAGATATTTTTTAGCAGTTAAACCTAATTTGATTATAATTTTTTTTTAAATATTTATTTCATTATATGAGAATTCATTATTTTAATTACATGATATAAATATTCTTTTTAAGATAAAATGCTAAAAGCAAAGTCAATCAAGTGTCAATGTTATGAGTGTTATTTCACTTGAAAATGTTCAACAATGATGTTTTTTTATAGTGTCATTGTCAACATTATCCAAAGATGATGCTTATTAAAAGTGTCATAGTCTGCCCAATATATACAATGTCATTAATTAACTTTTTCCTTGTAGTGTTTGGAAATTAATCTTCACTACTCATTACAGTTGGTATATATAATTCACACCATTTTTTAGTTTTTGAAAATGATGGGGTAGAAAACAATATGTGCACAGGCCGAGAGCGTAAGCCCAAACCTCTGCCTTACGAAGGGAGTTGGGGCACGTACCCAATAAAGAAGCTCGGCCCACAGTGAGATCCTGCCCATGCCAAAGTACACAGGCCCAGGCCCAGAATTAAAACCACCCTGCCATGTAATCAAGTGATATAGGCGGCCCAAAAAACCCCGTGTAAAAGGAAAAGTGTCCAATCTCCATGATCTGTGCCCCACAGATTAGGAAAGAAAGATCTTACATGATCACGGCTCCTCCATTATCCCTTAAGAGAAGGTCTATAATAAGGAAAAGGAAACTCCCCACCCAATGGGAGAGATACCGTATCACCCTCTAATAAGGAAAGTAACCACTATTTCCCCTTATAAATACCGACCCATTCTACCACAAAAAGGTATGTAGTAATAACACCATAAACAGTTGAATTCTTTCTTTCTCATAAGAAAGAAATTGACTTAGCCATCGGAGCGGCAGTCGGCACACCCCTACCGGATCACCCTTTAAGTGCAGTGCTGGCAGGTTGTGCCTACTCATCCATCCAACAGACTCACCTAGAGGCTCCAAGAAGCTCCAAATTTAGTACGAAAAAGCACCATTAGTTTGGCACCGTCTGTGGGAACGACTGCCTTTTGACAAGTAAAACCAATTCTCAAGATTATATTGGAGCCGTAACATGAGCAGGAGTCAAGTTTTCAACCCCCTAGGGCGCAAGACCGCCAGTGGCTGCATCTAGATAGCCAAATCACACCGAGACTCTCTCAACTCTTATAGGCCAATACCATGAGATAAATCTCATCTCACCATCCAAACATTATCGAGACTTGGAGGAACTCACAAGACAAATGCAACGACCGCAGGAAGAACAACAGCAACATAACGCTCCTCAAGAGGCTGACGGAGAAGGAGAAACTAGCCAAGTCAAGGAGCATGATCCCTATAAACCCCTCGAAGAGGATCGCAATGAGGGAATACCGGGTAGGAACAACAGAGGTAATGGAACCAGCCTTTATCAGTAGGAGATAGAGAAACGATCATGGCAACGCCTGGGACATCCAAAGAAGAGCTCAAATCCATATGAAGGAAACGGAAATGACGAACGCCCTCCATGGATGCTGGTGAAACAAATAGAATCCTGCTCACTCGCTTCCAGGTACTACACTTCCATCTCCTAGCAAAGTTCAGAATGCCTCAGATCGAAACGTTCGACAAAACGAAAGATCCTGTAGACCACTTCAATACCTACAAGAATTAGATGGAGCTACACGAATACCAAGACCCCGTTAGATGTAGAGCCTTTGCCATCACGCTAAAAGTGCCCGCCTTTAAATTGTCTAATGTGGACTCGCCATCGCTTGAATCTCATCCTTGTAGAGCTATCCATCTCTGTCTGCCTCCCCACTTCATCGGAGCTCTGACGCATGTGAATGGCGAGCTATCACTTTGTCGAATTATGTGCAGAGTCCACAGGAACCCAGGTCCTACGTCTAGAGGTTTAACGCAGAGTTGTTAAGGGCAAACATCCCAGATGAGAAGTTTTCCACCACCGCTTTCATCGCCGAGCTAGGCGTGTAGTCGAAAGACCTGATATTTTCCATCTCAAAAAACCCTTAGGCAAGCATGGTCGAGGTGCTCGCCAAAGCAGAGAAATACATCAATGGTGAGGAAGCCCTTCTATCTAAGCGGGAAAACTCTTCTGCGCAAAAGGAGAAAAGCAAGGGCAAGAAAAAGCGAGAGCGGAGCCCCAGGAGGCGAGGAGACAAGGATAGATCCCTACGAAGGATATGAGAGAATCTGAAAGGTCTCAAAGAGACAAGGCGACGCTGTGGACCGGTCAGCCTACTCTCAAATTCGAGTCGCAAGAGGATATCCACCCCAAGCAATTCACACCCTTGACGCCTTGTCATAGGTCCTACATGAGATGCAGCACAAAAAGTTTTTAAGGTGGCCATCTCAAATGAAGACAAACCCAAATAAGAGAGACTCCAATCGGGCATTGTGAATCTATAGGGACTATGGACACCAATAGATGATTGCATCCAACTGAGGAAGGAAATTGGAATACTGACTTAACGTGGATTCGCCGCTTCGTGGGCCTCAAGGTCGACTGGGCATCGCCCCATCACTCCTCGTCGCCCACTTCCATCTCAACACCAAAGAACCTCGAGAAATCTAGTGGATCTTCGGGATTTGTCAGGAGGGAGTCCAGCCACAGAAGGCTCATCTACCTTAACATCGTATCGGGAGATACTAGGAAATACAAGTCGTATCCAAAATCCCTCGGCTGGACACTACCATAACCTTTTCGGACTCCGACATGGAAGGCTTCTAGCATCCTCATGACGATCCACTGGTAATAAGGGCCGACGTAGCTAACAAAACAATACACAGGGTCTTGGTTGACAACGGAAGCTCAGCCGACATCATCTTCGGCCACCAATAAACGGGCACGTGAAGGAGAAGCAGAACCCATGAATCGCCCCACCTAGAGGGATTCTCCGGAGAAAGAGTGCTACCCTTGGGGTCAATACAACTAGTGCTCACTTTGGGAGATCCCCTGTTCCAGGCCACAACGGCGGTGAGGTTCCTCATAGTGGATGTCCCATCAGCTTATAACATACTATTGGGCAGGCCCTCCCTCAATGCCATAAGGGCCATCCCTTCCGCCTATCATATGGTTATCAAATTCCCCACTGCGAATGGGGTAGGGATGGTTCGAGGAGATCAGCGTGAAGCCAGGGAGTGCTACTTGGCATCAATGAAACAAAAAGCAGTAGGAAGCATCTACATGGACGAGCTCGACATGAGGGATGAGGTAAGCATCTAACCTACGCCGACTAGAACCGATACAACTCGACGACCAGCTGGAACATCTTGTCTACATCGGATCCAAATTGGCCAAAGATGTCAGGGAACTCCTTATCCACTTCTTAAAACAGAATATAGAAGTATTCGCTTGGAAGCAGGATGATATGGGAGGAATTGACCTCATGTAATCACACACAAGTCAACATCGCCTCCTTCAAACTCAAACAAAAGAAGAAGTTTCACTCAGAAGGCGTAAAGGGTGATCAATGAAGCAATAAACTCCCTCCAAGCCAAAGCGATCCGAGAAGTAGAATACCCTGACTAGTTGGCTAACGTAGTCCTCGTAAGAAAGGCAAACGACAAATGATGACTCTGCATTGACTTCACTGATGTCAACAGAGCCTACCCAAAGGATAACTTTCCCCTACCTCCTCGATCGACCTGTAATGGACTCTACTTACCGCCACGTGCTTCGGCCATAGACGCTTCTCGATATAACCATATCAAATGGACCCTAGTGACCCCAAGAGAATACCTCATTTAGGATCAAGGTGGTACTTATTGTTACTGTGATGCCTTCGTCAAGAATGTCAGCTAATGAGTGCAAGAGGTTAGTGAACAAAATGTTTCAGAGGCAGATTGGAGCATCCATGGAGGTATATATAGATGACATGATGGTAAAGTCAGTTAAGGCCGAGCTCCACGTGGCCCACCTAGCTAAGTCGTTCCAGGTCTTGAAGAACTATAACATGAAGTTAAATCCAACCAAGTGCGCCTTTGGAGTCTCAGCCGGAAAATTCTTGGGTTTCATAATCAACAGCGGAGGAATAGAGACAAATCCAAATAAGATAAAAGCCGTGCTAGACATCAACCGCCTTCAAACACCAAAGAAATTCAACGTTTGACTGGGAGAATAATTGCTTTGAGCCGCTTTGTATCTAGATCCATGGAAAAGTGCCGACCATTCTTTCAGGTTCTGAAAAAGGCTTTCCATTGGGACGCCCAATGCGAAGAGGCGTTCTCGGCGCTAAAAACTTACCTAAGCTCTCCTCCCATCCTGGTAAGCTTCTCCCTTTCGGTGGATAACTCCCTACCCTCTTTATTCTACTGCTTCGCATTTCTCAACTAGCCCGCCCGATCGTAGAGCAGATACAGAATACAACAGCGACGACACGTAGTCGAGCTCCGAGAAGCGATAAAGGAAAATCCAATGATGAAGAAATTAATCCTAACATTAGTAACCACTGCCAGAAGGCTTCGACCATATTTCCAGGCTCCCGCTATTGAAATCCCAACAAAACACCAAATGAGACAGATATTGCACAAGCCAGAGACCTTAGAAAGACTGATAAAATAGGCCATAGAGCTCAGTGAGTTCGACATTAGATACAAGCAAAGGACAGCGATCAAGGGGCAGGTTTTAGCATATTTCATCATGGAATTTACCCCCTCAAATACCCTGGCATTAAATTTAACTACTAAATTGGAAATTCGACTTACCCATCGGAGGTTGTCCGTAGACGGGCCTCCACCCCAAGGAAGCTTCAGCGGTTCACCTAACCTCCTGGATTGATCGACGGCACACGCACTAGATTCGATTTCAAGCTCCTCAAAACAACAAAGCCTGAGTACTAAGTCGTCAAGTGTCGGTCAATCCTGTTCATCCATGAAGTCATCATCAGAGATGGCGCAAAGACTTCAGCTGCAGAAATGGTATAGCGACTCCACGGTCAAGAAAAATGATCCTTACCCAAAACCAAAAGTCTGGTTACGTCGCGCCCGTAACCCGGCGAGCAGAACGATTTGAGCATGCCCTAGCAAAGCTAGCAACAACATCACGGGAGGATCTAGATAGACTGGTACCGGTCGAGCACCTCCCAGAACCCTCAGTGAACGTCGACAATGAAGAAGTGTCCCCGGGGCACGTCCGAAATGGTACCGACGGACCCCATCTAGGCTTACTTGGTGGACGAATATTGCTGGGTTTATCCAAAGGAGGCCTCCAAGCTCGTGGATGTAGCCTGGGCTAGATTCACCATTCATCGAGGGACCCTTTTATACATCAGGTTTTTTCTACACCCATCCTTAAGTGTGTGAGCGAAGACGCCAACTACATGCTCGGGAGAGGTGCATGAAGGTATCCGTGGGCAACGGCTATCGAGCTGTGTCCTTGGCCGTAGAAAGACCCCTCGAGACAGGATATTACTAGCCCATAATGCTCAAAGACACCACAGAGTCAAGTTGGGTAAATGCAAGATCTCGCTGGGCAAGAGCACGCTTAGATCTCTCACTTCCCGCTCGAACCTGATCACCTCAATCATGTTTGCTCCCAAATTCTTTCAACAATGAGGGCAAGATATTGGGACCCCTACCCATCGGGAAGGGCTAGTGCTTTATTGTCAGGAGGGAGTGGATTTGATTTCCCACCATGGGCCGGAAAGGCCAGCCATAAAGCAACAATCACCGAGCAAAGGTACGTGAACTCCGTTTCACGCTCCATATCATGTGTCTCGGAACCCTGTATTTGCATCTGACAATGGGAAACAGCTCGACAACTCTAAGTCAGAGATTTCAGGTCGGCCTCTCGAATCAAGAACTACTATTCATCCCTCGTGTTTCATCCTCAAATCTAAAGGACAAGAAGAAGTCACTATAAGGACTCTCAAGGCAGCATTAAAGACTAAGCTGGAAAATCTAAAGGGAAAATGGGTAGAATATCTCCTCGAGGTATTATGGGCATACAGAACTACACGCAAATCAGCAACTCAAGAAACCCCATTTGCTATAGCATTTGGCAATCGGTTGTGAGTCTACGAGGTTGGGCTAAAATCACTAAGAGTAGAGTTCGCAAATACCGAACACAACGAGGAGACTCTCCGCCTGAACCTTGACCTCCTAGAGGAAAAACATGAGCAGGTTCTAAGGTGTGTCGAGGACTATCACAGAAAGACAACAAAATATTATGACCACAGAGTCAAGCTCAGAAGTTTTAAGCTCGGTGACATAGTTCTAAAAAAACTCCTGCAAGCAAGGAAAAACCCCACACACGGGAAGCTAGGACCAACTTGAAAGGGCCTTACGTGGTATCGCGAATAGTCTGACCTAGCAACTACGAACTTCACTGTGGCAGGAAAAACCTTGTCATTCTTGAACACTCAAAGACTCGTGCGATTCCTACCAATAGACCTGATTGTAGCTTTAATAAGAAATTACGCTTTTCTTATAATAACATTCTTGTGTTAATTTTCTCAGCCCGATTAATATCTCCGTGATCGTCAAAAAAAAAAAAAAAAAAAAAACATCGATAAGTGCCAATACTGTTTCAAAAAGATCAGACTTTTATTTCATTTATCTCAAAAATTACAATTAAGCAAAGTCGTTTCTACATCTCAAAAATTACAATCAAGAAAGTCGCTCCCTACATCACGTTTTCTTACATTAGCCGTTTCATATCTCACGATCGGGTTAATGTCCCAATCAAGGCAAAAACCACAAGAAAGAGAAAGAGAAAAGGAAGGAGAAGGAGAAAATAGGGGAGGAAAAGGAATGATGGAGGAAGCGGGACTTAAAAATACTCCCTCTGAGCGCGCCGCCCCCTTCGAATATGTTCCCTGGTCCAGTTCCATCAATGGGCAGGACTAGGGAACAACACAACTCCCACAAGGGAGGAACTAGGGAAAAACACAACTCCTACAAATGGCAGAACGTCGAAACCAAATGTCGGCCTGCGATCACCAAACAGACTCCGCGTAGTGCCGATCAAACCCTGAAGCTTCATCATCTGTCAAAGAGAGGAATAAGGTGGAGAGTGGAGTATAACACAGACCTTCGAAGAAAGGCGGTTGTTTATAAAGAAACCTGGAACGCCTGGGAAGCCATGCAACCTATTCAAATTCTCCATGGATCTGCATTAAAATCGCACGCGTTTTCCTAAAGGAAAGAAGACGAAAGAGTCACGTAGCTCAATTTCAAACGAGCCTTGCTGCTCGGTTTCAAAAGGGCCTTGTAGCTCGTGGCCAAGAAAGCCACGAGCTCCGGGCCTCAAACGAACCTTGCAGCTCGCTTCAAAGAGCCTCAGGAACTCGCTCAAAAGAGCCATATCTCGCTCAAAGAGCCTTACTGCGGACGCCTTACCCGACCCGACCGCGGCGGATTCGAACCGAAATCAAGGCGATGCCACTAAAATCACTCAAAATCATATCTTTGCGGAAGCGATACTTAAATTGGGCAAGCTCCATAAACATTTACATTTAACAAAATCCATTTACAATGTAGCATCCAAGCCTTTCAAATGATTTACAAAAATGGATGTTCAAGATTCAAATTGTTTATACAAAAATATCCATATCAAAAAAAGAGAACACATGAAATGAGTGCAATATGCTCTGAGCATTACCCAGATTTTTTTTCTTATGACTCGACGCCCTCGATCTCAATCCGCGATCGATCACTATTCATCACTGTGCACTGCGGCATTGGTAAACAATACGCTAAGCATTTTCATGCTTAGTGGTTCTATACAAACTATCTCGGGCCCAAATTTAAATCAATTCATGCAATTTAATAATCTCGTAACTTTCAATCTTTTTGGATGATCAATATGTAAATACATTACATATACTTTTGTTATATATATATACAATAAATTTCTGAGGTTCATTGATCATCCTATAACATATTCATAATCAATATTTCACAATCTCAAATCAATTCAAATATGCTCACAAATTCAATTTAGTTCTGACATTCAATTCAATTTGAAAATCAATTCGGGGCTCTGAAAATCACCCAAGTATGCTAATCAATCATTGGTTCTTTAACCGAATTTAACCTATGTCTTCGACACACAGATATCGTAGCCACCGGCACGGTCCTCGCTCGGGCCGCAGCCTGGATCACATGTGGTTTTATAACATTGTAGCACGCCCATTGGCCGTGAACGTTATAAACAATCAATATAACACTCATCGATACGGTCCTACTGGCTCGACGGAGTGACACATCAATAGTTCAAGTAGTGATCGCTTATTTGACCCTATTGGTATACTCAATCTATCCTTAATGCGAAATAAACGGTTAACATTCTATTAAGGGCGTTCAAATCCTTTATAGCAAAATATAGTACAATATCTACGCTTGTATAAACAGTTTATTTCCAATAATCATGCAATTTTTATATGCAAACATTTCACAATCACTTTTCTCAAATCAATTAAATCAATTCAATATGCTTTTAGAACAACCATGCAAAAACTTGAAATGAGAATAGGATTTAGACGAACAACATTTCAAATTTTGAAACGAGGAATATGAGTAAGAGGAACAAACCCAAAATATAACTTTGATTCCAATCGTTGGAATCTCTCAATCACGCTGCTTTTCCTCCTCGCGCCCTATTCCAACCATTAAAGAACAATATTATTCAAGTGTACGAGTGGTTTTGGTTAGGATTGATTTTCAGAGATTAATAATATGAGTTCCAATTTAAAACATTCTATATGTAGATGGACTATAATTCAATGGGCTTTCCATAGAGTGCAAGAACACTCGACCGGAGTTCGACGTAGGGAGCTAGACCTTCCGGGGCTGGAGGTCATACACAGCCAAATCCCGAATCGACGAGCAGACCCGAACTGGCCATGAGCCTCGTCTACCACCCCCGGTCATACATCTTCTAAGTACTTCTGTGGAATATTAATGTGGCCTTGACTCAATGGCTTCCATAGAGTCCAAGAACACCCAAATCGGAGTTCAAACGGCGTGAGATATGACCTTCCAAAGTCGAGGTCATGCTGAGTCAACTTTGACGAGTCGACTGGATCGACGAGTCGCGACCGAAGTGACGAGCTCATTCAATACCTCGGTCCGGAGATCTAACATCCTCCTGGGGAATATCACGTATTCACCGCGGGCTTTCCATAGAGTCCAAGAACCCAAATCGAAAGTTCAAACGAAGGAGATATGACCTTCCGGTTGGAGGTCAAAAAGCGAGTCAACTCTGACGAGTCGACCAACTGACGCAGCAATCGCTTACTTGTTAATCGCTTGGACGACCACCGCCGGATCTACCACCGCTTGATCTAATTCAACGTTGACCCACCACCGCTTGACGACCACCGGCTTGACGACACCGTTTGATCGACCACTGCCACCCACCCTGGCTTGACGACCCTCCTGGCTTGATCACCAACGCTTGACTACAATCGCTTCGACGCACCACCGCTTGACCTTAATAATCGCTTGACGACCTCAAGGTTTGATCTAATTCTCGGTTTTGACGACCACGACCATTTGACTGTCGAGTAAAAAGACCATAACTTGGTCTATAGAAGTCCGAATTAAGAAAATTCAAGTCTAACATCAAGTTCATCATGTGGCCACCACCAGAAGGACTTACTGCCAAATTTTCTTTATTTCTGATCCAAAAACCCGTTCTGGGTTAGTACGGCTAGTTGAATCTTAACCGACAAACTGACCACCAGATTTAGTCATTGACCCTCAGTAAAAGTGACTATAACTTAGCCTACAGAGGTCCAAATTGAGAAATTACCCAAAAGCCTAACATCAAGTTAATTTGGCTGGCTACAATTTACTAGAAGGACACACCTTCACAACCCCTTCACTTCGTACCCAAAAATCAGCCTCTGTTCAAGAATAAGACTACCACAATGCAAAGCTCCTGGTTTAAAATGCAAACTAAACTTTCCCCTATACAGACACTACCCAACAACCTGTGGTAGAAGAAGACCAAGTAGGAGAAGACCTGCCCGTATTTTGTCGAAAAGTCCCCGGTCCCCGTCTCTACTTGTAGCCTTGGTCACTAGGAAGGACTTCCCTTCGTGCTTCGCCGGAGACCTCATGGGTCCCAATCATGAAAATCTAGAGAGAAGGAGCCTCTCTCTTTAACTTTCCCTTTCTCTATTTTTTCTTTTCTATGGATCACTTAATCGTATTTTTTAAAAAAAGGAGGAAGCTCTCCCTCTCTTCCTACATGCCACACGTCATTTCCTTGATTTTTTTCCTTTTACTCATTTATTTCTCCTAATATCACTTTTAGACATATAAACTTATTTACAATCGAATCTGGGTCCCCATTTTACAATTTCTATATTTTCTTTTCACTCAATTCCAGCCTCCCGATTCAATCATCTGCACTAATATAAAAAAATTTTTAAAAAAATACCCAAGTTGGCTCCTTATATTCTGAAATATACTTAAAATTCCATTATAAAATTTTAGGCATTTTTAAACACTTATACTCAAAGCTTTAAAAAGAGAGTCTAATATTTCAAGACATGTGAAGTCGCTTTTGGTGAGCCTAGTCAGCCATATTGTGGTCATTTGCAAATAACTGACTGGCCCATAAGGTCATAAAGCTCGCTTACAAGAACTGATAACTGTATCAATGTTTATATATCAAACATAGTTTAAAGTTTGTATGAGTCAATTATTCATTCTCAAAGAACCACGGAAATTCAATGAGACAGAAGTACAGAGTCGTCAACTGGTAATGTGATAACTCCTTCATAAGAACCTCGACCATTTAAAGATCGGGTGACTGTGAAACCTCTCAACTAGTCATAAAGAAGATCGAAACCAAGAAGGTGAAGGACGGATATCCATGTATCAACAAACCAATGTTACATTACAGATGTCCACATGAGCCTGGTTGAATAAACAGCAAAGATTATACAAAGGCCTAAATGTTTGAAGGGGCACTATAACTTTACAAGAAGTGAGTTTTTAAGTCTTGCAAGTCGAAGGCTAGTTCCACCGGCGAGTGGGGAGAATAGCCCCTAGAACCTCAACTTCACTCAGGAAGAGGAACAGCTGTGGGTACGAGGTCAAATTCGGGATCCGCCTTGTCCCCATAAACGGATTTGTGCGCCTCCTCTTCATCAAGATCAGGAACTGGAAAATTGAAGTCCAAACCCAGAAAAGCCTTGGCAACTTAAGCTTTAGAAAGAAGCTCAACCCCAGGCCCAAGTGTAGGCCTCGTCCTTCGGGGCCCGCGACACACCCATCCCTATGGCCAACCATAGCCTCCCGCCTTTGGAGGTCCCTGCGTAACATGCTGCACTCCTCAGCCAAGTGCTCCACGGAGTTCTCGGCTTCAGAAGCCTCTTGGCGGGCCCGATCCAACGTCGCTACTTTAGTGCATAACTCCTCCCTGGCAGCCTGAAACTCTTCCTTAACCACCCAGCCACCGATAACCCTTAGGCCCCCTCATGGCCTTATTTTCTCCTCGTCTTCGCCCATGGTTGAGGTGTGCTTCTAAGTCCCATTTGCCCCCGTAACATCCTCGGGCCAAGCTGTATCCCAGTTCTGCCTCAAATTTCCTCAGGTCGGGCTGAGGCAACTTTAGCTTTGTATGCTGGCCGTTTTAGCAGTTTCCTGGCCGAATCGACCCTTCTCGCCAGCCCTTATATGTTAACGTCACAAGGAACAAGAAGGAGTTAGTGCCACTGCAACAAACCACAAGATCATATCATATACTTTCTTCTTCATATACCCATCATCCCGGTTAGATAGCCTGATCCCACTGACTGTGATTCCACCTCCTCAGATTATCCCATGATATGATCAACTAACTTATCTGTCCTTATTATGTCACCAACTCACCCTCACTGCAACACCATTTCCCAACAGACTCCTGTTCAGGCGCTGGCGCTTTTTACGCCGGCGGTCTGGGATAGATAGTAAAGAACTTTCAAAGGAGGCTCGGCAGCCCTTCTTGAAGAACCCTTGGCTCATGTAGTAGAGGACGAGCAACGCTGTGCACCCGCCTCCTCGGACACCTCGGCCAAAGAGGGCAAAGCCTGCCCCCTCACTCGAACTTGGGCGTGCGATCCCCGCTCTTTGACAGGTGATAGCGAAATAGATACTCCCAGCTTCGGGGCCTTACCTCGGGCCAAGAGGCTGCTCTCAAGAGGATCCTGTTAGTGATATGCTCTAGCCCAGTGGCATATACATTCTCATTATATGTTTATATACATGAAGCATTTATCATTTTATCTTGTTATATAAATTGTGAAATCAGATCCTTGAATAGTTGGCTCTGCTTTATGTCATCAAGTATGTGACTTGATAGTAAAACCTTACGGCATAAGAACACTATTCTAAATAGTCCATAGTCGATCATTATTGTGGGAATAATAATGAAGTAAGACTATTATGTTTTCTAAGAAAAGACCACGCTTTGCTGGTCATATGAACATAAGATGTCGCTCGTAACATAAATACATGTTAAGTTCATGTTATCGATCGACCTACTCATGAGAAATACTACATGGATTATGTCATCAGTGATTCTCATTGCAGTAGTGGTATTTGAGTCATTCGACCTGAATTCACCACGGATTCCTAAGCATGAGAACCTCATGGTTCAACGTAGCTCAAATACCGACGCCTTTGGGCCAGATGGTAATACAAAGCAGTGGTCAGTACAAGAATCATGTGGAGGAATTATGATAGTGCTGAATTCATGTCCCACTCTTAATTGAGTGAGATGTCTAGCTGGCCTCTTGATAAGTGAGACTGAGAAATGCATTATCAGGTGTTTCGAATGAGATTATTAGAGTTATCAATATCATTTGTTTAGTCAGTCTACTTGAGAATCGCAACGATTAAGTTGTATAAAGATGATACTTCATCCATGCTTTGTGCTTAATCGAGACATCGTGGTGACAAATGACTAATATCTATGGTAAGGCTTTTTTCGAGTCATCGACCATTTGATTTTAGCTATAACGTGTCTTGCTATAATCACTATAACTTGTGGGCTTAGAATATGATTTGGGCTCACACAACATTTAAAGGAACCCATGTGGTCACACATAAGAATGAACTATAATGGGATGTTAGAAAGGCTCTCTCTTTAGCCCATGATTAAGCCCAAGCCCAAGACCAAGCCCAAGCCCAAGCCTAAGCCCAAGCCCAAGCCCATTAATAGTTAATAGAATTTGGTTTAAATTTGTTTTAATAAAAGGATTTGGGAGGCTTGATATAAATATGAGGTTTATCATCTAAAAGTAGCGGTTCTTCAAGTGGGCGTTTAGAGAATCTCTTAGAGTTTTGGAAGACACTAAGGCCTTTGAGTTTTGTGGGACAAAGACTCACCATAAGGTGCTAGCACATCCATCCCATCCATTAGCCGCTCAGGATTCCTTTAGAGGGCGTTTGCACACCGCATCGCCTGGCTCGCTGTTGCTGGGGATCGCTTCTGTATGAGTTCCCGTTTGTGTTTCAGCGTGTGTGTGATCAAGAAAAATCTGTACTAGTCGAAAGGATTCTGCCTGATGTGAGGCAATCTAATTTTCTTGATTCATTGTTTATTTCATCAAACCGCTTGGATCTTGATGCGCTCAACATAAATTTTTTTATTTCCACCAAGGCTTTCCTCACTAGATTCCAACAGATCCCAGCTCAGACTCACGCTTCTCCTCTTCTTCGCTAGCAACTCGACACGGGCTTGAAGTTCTCCCCGAGTTGGCTTCATAACAAGAGGCCCCCTAGGAGAAGTTTCCATAGTAGGGGGCGGAGGAGATCTCGAATGAGGGGAAAAAGAAAGGCTCACACCTGAAGAGCTGGGAATGTCCAACCCGATGACTGGAATACTCGAGGGCGATATCGCCTAACCGCGCTTTACTTCCTTTGTCCTCGGGAGGCGGTCAAGGATACCAAGGCAACGCAACCAAAACAAATTAAAAAACATAACATGACCTTTGAAAAATTAACCCCTACTAGCATAGATAGAAAACTCACGCAGTTCTCGTGATACCATACCGTCTAATCCTCGCCAGACGCTCGTCGATTAAGGTTTTATTCCCAATGTCGACCCTTGACAAAGAAATAGCGCTCTTTCTAATGCTTGTGGGAAGAAGGGAGGTCGGAAATAATAGGTCTGGCAGTGGCCCGCTTTGAAATATACAAGAAGCCTTCCGAGGCCCTTTCACTACAGATCCAAAGAAGCCAGAGCAATACTAAAAACCCGAGGCCCTTATCCCCTCAAAACCAAAAGACACCAAGACGCCCAAAAAAATTAAAGAGAGAGCTGGACGGGCACACACATTGAAATGTCAGAAACGCTTTGGATGAAGGCTGGGCAATAAAGGAAGCCGGAGGCCGTTCTCAAAGGCCGCCCAAAGAAGCATCATCTGGGAACTGACAATCACATAAGACGGAGAAGATCGGGGACACCAGCATTTGGACACCTATGAGGTCCATAAACGAGTAGCGAAGATTTTAGCGCACGGCCCGACCCCACTAGGGCCCATGGAGTCCCGCTGCATCTCTCACAAAGAAATTCCCTCAAATATTCGTAGAGCCACGTGTGGATACCATACTATCTCGCTAATCTTCCCTCCCTGTTTCCAAGCGGAGGAAGATAACCAACCTGGAAGGACCCCAACAAATCCACAACGTAGGATCACCATCCGCTAGTTCGGGCCTACTTGACTCTCACCACCTTCCTCTATGTGTGCTTCACAGACAAGAAGGCCTAGAGGAAGCACGCATGATTAAGCGATGGAAAGGGAGAATGCACGAAACAACGAAAGAGGCGGAACCCCAACCCAACACGCCCTAACAACTCAAAATTCAAAACAAGGCAAGAAAAACAGGCGAAGAAGAAGAAAGACGCACCAAACAATAAACGAATTCCATGTGAGACAGACGACAGCACCATGTACAAACGAAGCGCCGATCAAAGACACTTTCAACCCACGTAAGAATCGCTTCGAGAATGGTAAGAATGCGGACATGCTGAATGTTTCTTAAAGATATGAGAAGCAGCAAATGAACTGGGCAAAATCTAAAGAGCTCAAAGCCCTGATCAAACCATCCCACTAGGCCACGGAAGCTCACAACCGATCCAAGAACGATTCATCCCTCATTTAAGTCATTCAAATTAAGGGCTGAGGGCAACCGATGGTAGAAACAATATGTGCACAGGCCTAGAGTACAAGCCCAAACCTCTGCCTTACGAAGGGAGTTGGGGCACAGACCCAATAAAGAAGCTCGACCCACAGTGAGATCTTGCTCATGCCAAAGTACACGGGCCCAGGCCCAGAATTAAAACCACCCTGCCATGTAATCAAGTGATATAGGCGACCCAAAAAACTCGTGTAAAAGGAAAAGTGCCCAATCTCCATGATCCGCGCCCCATGGATTAGGAAAGAAGGATCTTACATGATCACGGCTCCTCCATTATCCCTTAAAAGACGGTCCATGATAAGGAAAAGGAAACTCCTCACCCAATGGAGATATCGTGATCACCCCTTAACAAGGAAAGTAAACCAATTGCTTCCTTATAAATACCGACCCATTCTACCACAAAAAGGTACGTAGTCATAACGCCATAAACAGTTGAATTCTTTCCTTCTCATAAGAAAGAAATTGACTTAGCCATTGAGCTACAACAAGACACCCCGCCGATCACCTTTCGCAGTCAGTGTGTGTCAGACGACGATAAGATCCAAATGTGACCGAATTCCAACGACTCCAAGCAGTTCTAGCCCAAAGATTCAGAGAAAGCACCATCAGAAAACTTGTTTCATTTAGGCTTGAAATATTCCAATGAATGAATGCAAATCGGTACTATCAATTTCAGAGACTGACTAAATATGAAAATGCTTGTTTAATGATTAAGAATGACTACTACCAATTAAGTATATGGATATAAGTTCCTAAAGGCCTCTGCAATGGTTCAATAGTATTTGTTGCAATATATACTCTGCTTCTAGTAGTAGTAGTGGTGGTGGTGGTCTATTAATGAGTCATTTTTAGAATAGGGTCCTTGTCCCCTTCAAGATTTTAAATATACCAGCTCAATTTCATCCCTAACCAAGCAAGATGGGAAGTGTGTTGAAAGCAGAAATACAAGTCCTCCTCCTCCTTCTTCGTACTATAGAGACATAGAGGCAAAGAGCAGAAGCAGCAACCGAGGTGAGTGTATAATCAACAATTGCCTTTGTGTTTTTTTTCATTTAAGTTCAGAGATGACTTCTACCCATCTCAATGATCTAACAAATGAAATTTTCTAGAGAAAATAAGAATTGGTATTGATTTCATCCCTTCTCCTTTAATTCGAACAAGACTTGAAGCTTTTCTTGCTCCTCCTCCTCTTTTCGTATTTCAGAGGCGGCAGCACTTCCAAGAGATCTGTTTTTGCCATTTGGGTTTCAGTTTCAGCAGAAAACTCACCACAATATGGGTATCTTTGGAGTTGGACCAGAACCTCAGGATTCTCAGTTTTATTCTTTTGATTATGAGTCATAGGGCTTAGCAGTTTGTTTGGCTATGGTTTAGGACTATGATTGGGAGAGAATTGAGAGGATTTGTCACCGCTATTAGAAGCCATGGATTAACATCTCAAAGAAAGAACATTGGAGAAGAACTAGAGATAATCCAACCTCTTGATTCGGGTCGCAGTAGGGTATATCAGAATCAACAAAATTTATAACATATTCCTCCTACTGCCGTAGTAAGGCTACTACAGTATAGTGGCTCTAGGGTCAAACACAGGGATGGGTTTTCTTCGCACAAATGATTTAAGGACAAAATGGTGAATTTGGTTTGGATTTTGGGGTTTGATGAAAACAGTGGGTTTTAGCTGGCTGTGTTCAAAAAACATAAGAGTTAAAAAATGTAAAATAGAACTCCTCAAGTGTTAGTCACCTGTGTTGATTCATAGGAAACCGAGGCTCTGTGGTCCTTTTCCTCACTATTGGGAGGATGACCTATAGTCATTTCCCGAACCGGATTTTCATTTAGCTATAAAACCTAACCCTTAATAACTATCCTTTGAAAAATGGTATTCATTGAGCATCAATGGTCACCGATAGTAGAAAATAAGTCTCCTTGACTCACCTTCCAATGGATCATAGAAGGTAACTAATGAATCTTAGTGGATCTAGCAATAAGCATCCACTGAACCCTAAAAGCTTACCAAATAATAGTCATTCAAGGAGATTCGAAGGGATCAAAACCCCAGTTAGAAAGGAAACACAAAACCGCTGAGTACCTGAAGAATATGGAACCCTTCACCGCTTCTTCTGATTCGCACCCAACAACCTTCTCCTTTAAGAAGGAAGGGTTTCTAGTCGCTCATCCTTGGAGTTGTCATCCTTGGAGGGTGTTTGACTAGTGAGAAAGGGAGAGAAAGTGAGGGAAAATGAGAGAAAATGCAAGAGTGAAGCCCCCGCCAGCAACTTTATTAATGAGCAAAGGTCTCCACAAGAACATTCACTGGGCTTTTATAGCCAAGCCCTACAAATTACCAAAACTACAAATCCAAACACTATTACAAGTGAGAAAGAGGGAAGAAAACCAAAAAAGAGAACAACAAGGAAATGTCAAACTGGGCAAACAGGAATGGGTATGTTGGAAACTTGAATAGTGCCTGGTGGGTGAAAATTTGCAGTTGCAAAAATTTCGTACCCCGTCTTACTTTTCCTGGGCGGCTTTCGCTTCTCTTTCTTCTGGTTTGATTTGCAGCCAGTGAGTTCATCTTGACTTCTTCATGATTGAGTCGAATTAAAAACTTTGCATGATTTGCAAAACTACAAAATTTGCCGCTGTGTACTTTGATTAAGATTTTGCTAGGTCCTTACCATGCCAATCGTTAATTAGCTGATTAGTAAACAAAAAGTGTCTAAAACCCCGACATAAGGGTAAAACAATACTTTGGGTAGTAAATTACTGATATATAATCGAAAAGGTCTTTTTTATTTTTAGAAAATATGAGAAAAGGAAACTGTAAAATCAAGTAATCAAATAATCTGATCATTTCAAACAAAATAGAATACGATAAGATCATATGCGGAAGTGAGATGTTAGAACATACCTCCAGCCATTGATAGAAACAAAGGAAAACTGGAAAATTGAAAAGTTGAAACTAAAGCACCAAAATGAAATCACCTTTGGTTCTTCTAAACCCTTCTCAAAAATAAATTGGATGGTAGAATTTTTCTTGTATATTCGAAAGTAGGCTTATATTCAAAAATTGCCTCACAATTTCTTTATATGGAGATCAGGCCATCACTGGTTTCCCCAAGAGGTGTAAGGGTTGAGGAAGAGGTGTTATGGGAGATTTAAATTTGAATTTAAAATTCAAATTATATGGACCATTCTAACATTCTTCCACTTGGTTCATATAGTTCAACACCTATGAGAAGAGGAAACTAAATATATAAATCATGGCGATAGGTCCTCTTATAGTGAGTAGTATCTTCCATGTATTACAATATATCAAGTTCCTGATCAACACAAACCCTTAAACTTAATGAATAAACCATATGTTTATTCAAGGTCCAAGCTTAATGATATTTCTCAAAATAATAATAATTATCTTAAATGTACAAAACTATATGAGAAAATATCAGATTGAATAAGAGTTTCATTAAAATAATGAATGTACGTACAATAAAATTACATCGTGGAACCAAGTCCCATTTGTACTATATGATCCTTAAAATACTTAGGTGGCATGCCTTTAGTTAAAGGATTCGGGCAATCATCAACTCGCTAATGTTCAATGACCACTTTCTCTTCTTTAACAATGTTCTCTTATGGCTGGTATTTAATATCGATATGTTACTTTGATTTCCACTTGTTGTTCTAGCCATAACATCGCAACCCAGTTATCACAAAGACAAATTCAATGGCCTAGATAGAATCCACAATTCTAAGCCCAGACATGAAACTCTCGACCATACACCATGAAATAGCCTCAAAATGCGATGGCTACTAATCCCTGGGCTTCTATAGTGGAAGTGGCAAAGTGAAAAGTCATTTCACACTTCTCTAAGATACAAATTCCACTCAGCCAGCTTTCTGAAAATATAAACTGCATGTTGGATTTACGAGAATCAACACAACCAGCAAAGTTTGAATCGGAGTAGCCAATCACCTCTAAACTATTTGTTTGTCTATAAATAAGCATGTAATCCTTTGTTCCTTGAAGGTATCTCATCACCTTCTTTGCAGCTCTCTAGTGGTCGATACCTAGATTACTCTAATATCTTCCTAATACTCCAACAACAAATGCAATGTCAGGTCTGGTATAAACCTGAAAGGCATAGCCAACTCCAAGAGTCAAAGAGTATAACATGTCTTTCATGTAAACTGCTCAAACCATTTATGGTGTCTGATCCAATCTAATCCTTTCACTCCTCTGGAAAATAAAAGCACACTTATGAACAATTTTTCATGTTAAATTTCTCTAAAACTTTATTGATATAGGTCTCTTGAGATAAACCCAAAATGTCTTGAGATCTTTCCCTATGGATCTTAATGCAATGACATAAGATGCCTCACCCAAATCCTTCATATCAAAGTTCTTGGAGAGAAATTGTTTCACCTCATATAACAAACCCTTATCATTGGTTGCAAGCAGAATATTATCCACATATAACATAAGAAAACAAATCTTACTCCCACTGATCTATTGGTATATACATTGATCCACATATTCTCTTTTCAAAGCTGATCGAAGTAATGGTCAATGACTCATGGAATTCAAATATCATTGCGGGACGCTTGTTTTAATCCATATATGGATTTCTTAAGCTTGCAAACTAAATGCTCACCTTCACTAGAGGAGAATCCTGTGTTGTTTCACAAACCTCTTTTTCTAGATTACCATTAAGGAATGCCGCTACATCCATTTGATAAATCAAAGCCGGGCAACCAATGCCATGATTATCCAAAGAGAATCTTTCTTAGATACAGGAGAAAAGGCCTCCGTGTAGTCAATTCCTTCCCTTTGAGTGAATCCTTTGGCAACGAGTCTTGCCTTATGTCTCTTAATGTTGCTCAGTGAGTCCTTTTTTGTTTTAAAGACCCATTTACATCCAACGACTTTTACACCATTAAGCAACTCAACAAGATCCCAAACTCATAGGATGTCGAAGTAGAATTCATTTCTTCTTTCATGGCATTGTACCATGAGTTAAATTCCTTAGAACTCTCAAGCTTGTGAAAACGTTTTTTGGATCATTTTCTATTCTAATGTTATAGTCCAATTTCAGAATATACTATACAATCATTAGTAAATTGCCATTTTCTAACTCTGTAGATCTTCTTGAATGCTGCTTCATCATTCTTCTTGGAGGGAATTGCTTGATCAACATGTTGCTCAACAATTTCTGAATTTCTCTTCATTGGCAACTTGACTTACAGATCAATATAAGCACATAAACTCAGAAATGGCCAGTCTCTTACACTCAAGTTGTACTTGGAGGGGTGTGAATGACAATCAATCTATCACTTGAACCAGAGGGTTGACCTTCATAATGATCCTTCTCATAAACAATGTCTTGAAATTGATCACTCCCACCGATCAAGTCATTCTCAAGAAATTTCGCATTTCTTGATTCCATAATCCTAGTGCTATGAGATGGACAATAAAATCTATACCCCCCTTGGACCTTTCAGCATATCCAATGAAATACCCACTAATGGTCCTTGGGTCCAGCTTCTTTTCTTATGGGTTATAAATTCTCACTTCAGACGGGCATCCCCAAACGCATATAAGTCGCAAACTCGATTTCCAACATTTGAATAACTTAAAAGGCGTCTTAGGGACAACTTTGGTTGGAACTCGATTTAATATATACACTATCGTCTTTAGAGATTCAAACCACAAGTATTGAGGTAGTTTTGTATTACTCCTCATACTCCTTACCATGTCCATTAACGTTTGGTTTCCTCTTTCTGCCACACCATTTTGATCCGTAGAACCGTGCATACAAGTAGTACTGGCAACAATCCCATTTTCTAAGAAACTTTCGCAAATGCACCAGGAGCTTGTCCATTCTGTGTATTTACCATAGTACTCTCCACCTCTATCTAATCTCACGATAATATGTTTTCCACATTGATTCTCTACTTCAGCCTTAAAAAATTTAAAGGCGCCTAAAGCTTCATCTTTGGAACGAAGTAAATAGAGATACATGTATCGTGAATAATCATCTATGAAGGTGATAAAGTATTTCAGACCATTTGGATCCATGCCAGGACAACAAATGTCAGCATGTACAATCTCTAATAGGTTTGCACTCCTCTTTGCACTCCTTTTAGACTTGTTGGTTTGCTTGCCCTTAATGCATTTCACACAAGTCTCAAAATTAGCAAAATCCAAAGTACTAAGTACCCCATCATTAACCAATTTCTTAATTCTTTCAATGGAGATGTGTCCCAATCTCCGGTGCCATAACATAGAGGACTTTATCTATAAATACATCTTTTTAATCCAGTAGTAACATGCATAGAATTATGGTAATATCATTGTGTACTGAATATGGAAAAGACCATCGATAATGCACTATACCACAACTTTGGATTGATTAGATAAATCAAAAACCCGAATCAGAAGTTAAAGGAAAATCCTAAAGGTACAAGTCTTGAAATTGAAACTAAATTCCTAGAGAAACTTGGAACATAAAATGTCTTTTCCAATTCTAAAATGAAACCACTGCTTAATACAAGGCTGCAAGTGTCAATAGCTTCCACATGTGAACTCATCTTGCTACTTGAATAGATGCATTGTTCACTTCCCACTGGCTTCCTTAGGTTTTGCATACTTGTAAGGTATTTTAAACATGGATTGTAGAACCAGAATCAATCCACCATGTGTTATGATTAACATTAACCATATTAGATTCATAATAGAGAAAAGAAAATTGAGTACCTTTCTTATCAAGCGATATCTTAAATTTTGAGCAGTCCTTCTTCATGTGTCCCTTCTTTTTATAAAAAAAACACTTTGACTCCTTCTTTATGCCTAGTTGAATAGGAATATTTCCCTTTCTTTTAGCTTGATCCTTTCTTTTCTTTCCAAAGGTGGTCAAGTTAACCCTTTCACCCTCTTCCATCATTAACCTTCCCTTATCTAACACACACATGGTCAACAATTCATTAATTGACCATTTACCCTTATGTGTGTTGTAAGAGATTTTGAAGGGGACTGTATTGTTGGGGTAGAGTGTTCAATATATAATGAACAAGGAAAGTGTCTGACATGGTAACTTCTAATGACTTAAGTTGAGCCACTATATCCCTCATGCACATGATATGATCACTCACCCCTCTTATCCCAATGAGCTTGGTGAATGAAAATTGCATAATTAAGGTACTAGTAAGAGCTTTGTCATAAGTTACAAACTGCTCATCGATGGCTTTCAGAAGTGGTTTGACTTTATCAATTTGTTCGACGGAATCTCGAATACCAGCAGATATCTTGGTCTTTATGAACATCACGGAGAGGCGATTGGACCTCTCCCACTTATCATAAAGATAGACAACTTCTGCGGTTTTGGTTTCAGTAATAGGATTGGGTTCGTCTTTCCTTATAGTGCAGTCACTATCCATCCATCCCAAATGTAGAAGAATTCTCTCTTTCCATACCTTATAGTTATCGCCCCTTAGTTTGGGAATATCACACTTAAAATCAGAAATGTTCGTAGGTTGAATAACTGCAATATTTTAAATATACATGCTTATTAATTAAGGATTGAGGTAAAATACAATATTATGTTTTACCAATGTAAATCTTAAATCTAGTGACATAAAACTTGCCTGTGGGCTAAAGTCTTATTCATTTAGACTTAAAGAATCTTATGATAAAACTATCAAATCATGTTCCTTTTCATAATCCCTGTGGGAAAATTAGAAAATATAATTTGATATCTCATCCTAATTAACCATACAAAATATAATAAAAATTCCTGTGGGATGAGATTGATCACTTTCCATATGATTAATTACAATTAATGTAATCAAATGTGATCTTAAAACTTAATATATATAATTTTAACTAATTATGGATGTTGTGGCTATTCCCTAATTAATTAAAAATTATATCGATCATTGAACATTATTGCAAAACCTTTTAAGCAATTTAAACAATAAGAATATCATTCAATTAGTTTTGTATGTAAAACTATACACATACAAATAATCACAATAAATTTAATACATAGGAAATTTAATTCCTATATTTTAAACATAAAAATCAACTCATAGCTGACACCTAATATCCATAAGATACAAATTATTAGTAGAGTGGCGATTAAGTCCGAATACTTGTGTTTAATTCGAGTCGGCAACACATTTTCATAAATTTTGCTAATAGCCATTAATCTCTATAAACAAAACCAATGTAAAAGTAACAACAACTTCACACCTAGCCTAGTGGTAGAAGACTTATAGTAAGACTATAAGGTCTTGGGTTTGAATCCCTTTAGACACCAAATTTTTATGAATTTAGAATTCAACGGTTATCCCTGCAGTCAAATAAGCTACAAACAACCCCCCTAACTAAATAGGGACTGAGGCTACAACAAAAATCCAACAACCGAATAGCCTATAGCACGATCCAATCCACAGTAGGGCCCAAGAGCCTACTATAGGAAGCCCAAGTGAGACTGCAGCCCACTAACTTGTAAATGGAATTTGGTCCATTAGGCCTTACAAGAATATGACCCAAGATGGGCTTAAAACAACACAACCAAAACAGTTTCACCCATCCAAACTATGACTTGTTTAAATGAATCAGTGTTCATAATTCAAGACATCTTCAAATCTATCCAAAAAAAAAAAGGTTTTCTAATAAACATGTTTTCTAAAGATTTATGACCATTTTATTTACATTAAAAGTTGTAAAAACCATCTTGAATAAACATATTATTTAGAATTTAATATTACAAGAATTTAAACTAATTTTAGGTAATCGTTTAACCACTTTAAACTTCATACATGTTTAAACACTGAAAAATAAGAAATCTAAATGATAATAGCTTCATATATGAAGTTTCATCTAAAAGTCTTATATTGAGACTTTCATTAAATACGATTTGCAGACAAAATTTTTCCTAAAACAAAAGGAATTTTTTTTTTTTTTTAAACAAGGTAGAGGTCATACAATGCTCTGATACCAAATATAAAATCAAGTAATCAAATAATTTGATCATTTCAAACAAAATAGAATACGATCAGATCATATGCGGAAGCGAGAAGTTAGAACATACCCTACTTACTGATAGAAATTTCTAAAGGAAAAACCTGGAGCAAACAAAGTTGGAAACTAGCACCAAAATGAAATCACCTTTGGTTCTTCTAAACCCTTCTCAAAAATAAATTGGATGGTAGAATTTTTCTCTGTATATTTGAGTAGGCTTAGGGACCAAAAATTGCCTCATTGATTCTTTATATGGAGATCAGTCCATCATTGGTTTCCCCAAAAGGTGTAAGGGTTGAGAAAGAAGTTTTATAGGAGATTTAAATTTGAATTTAAAATTCAAATTATATGGACCATTCTAACATAAACAATAGAACTTAATAGCAAACCAAAAAGAAAATAGATTCTAGCTCTGGGATTTCAGGGTAGAACACTATTTTTTTTAGAGATTTAGAGGCATTCCTTTTTCTTGAATTTTCTCGGAAACCAAATAAAGAGGTAGGAAAGAAAGAGAATGAAAATGAAAATGAAAATGAGGGACCTGTAGGGCATGAGCATGATGGTAGAGTCTGAAATCCTTCATGGCTCGAACGAGTGATTGGAGTTGGGGTCTGCTAACTTTATGCCCTTCTTCTATAGTGATTAAAATAATATTTATTTAAAAAAAATTACAAAAATAATTTATTTTTGAAATTATTGTCAAGTTCATTTGGACCATTTAGAAGCAAATGTTGCTATCCTCAACAATCGCTTTATAAATTTTTTTGGTTGGTGACAGCATCATTTACTATATTAAACATATTATTTCAAATTATAAATATTGATTTTAAAGATTATGTTTGATATCTAAAATCATAACTTTCCCAAATTTATATGGTTTTTAGTTTAAATAATTTATCTAACAAAATTCACTTTTACGCATTTATATCAATAAAATATCAAATACAAATTCTTTAAAAAAAAGATTAATAAAAAATGCAAAAACAATTTAAAAATAATAATATAAAATAAAAGGAAAATATAATTAAAAATAATTAAAAAAAAACTCATATTATAAAATATTAGTTTGTCTCAAATTAAAATAATTTTTTTATATTTGATATTAATTATTAAAAAAATATTTATTTTAAATTACTGTCACTTTAATTTTATTAATTTTATATTTATCTTTAAAATATTTAAAATACAAACTTATTTAAAAATTATTATTGTTATTTTTGACATCAACTTATTTAAAAAATATTGAAATGAGAATAATGAATTTATAAGATTTGATAAATTAATGGATTCAAACAAAGATTTGATAAATTAATATGATGCACGAAAAATAAATTATTAATATAATTTATGAAAATTTTAACTTCAATATGTTATCATCGTATTGTAATAAAATTTTAAAATAATTTTTTTATTGCAAGATAATTTTAGAAAAATATATTGACAAAATAAGTTCAATATATATTGTTATATTTTTCTATTAAGAGTCTTAATTCATGTATATGTAAGTGTAATATGTCTTTTTAAATGCCTATGTCAGTAGTAATTCATTAGCTGCTGTTAGAGAATAGCAAAATAATTGGTTTTAAATAGTATAAATGTGAAGATGAAAAAAAAAAGTTGAGGGGCCACTTGACACTTGGATCTTAGTTGAGGGGCAAAAATGCCCTTTAAAATAATAATAATAATAATAATAATAAAAGAGAATTACCTAAAAGGGTGAGGGAATTAAACAATTTACTCCCACAAGTCACCTCTCATTATAAATAAATATATTTATATTAAAGATATTAAATATTTCATTTATTTAAATTTACTTTCAAGAGTAGACTATTGCATTAATGTCAATTATGGTTTCGTTTTCCCAAAGAGAACAAAGATTTTAGGTGACTATGTCTCAGTCTTGGAACCCCATTGTTCGTCAGAAGGCCTTATAAGACCTATATTTGACCTCAAAGTATGAAACAAACAAAAATTAATGTTAAGGATATAATATTTTTATAATACCCTCATTTAACTGATGATGTGGAAAATAATAAATGTTTACGATTAAGAAAGAGAGAAAAGTCTTCCATCTTCTTTTCTCGTCAGGATGTTTAGGTTTCAAATCTTTTTGGTCTCTTCAAATCTCTTGGTAACACTCAAGAACCAGGTCCGAAAAAGAAGAGAAGCCATAGGTTGTGGAGAGAGAAAGGGAAGAGTTGCAGTGGAAGAGCGAGGAAAGGGCTGGGCACAAAGCAGTGAACAACAAGAAGAGCGTAGGGTGGGAGGAGAGACGGAAGGATTCCGATTCCGTTTTCGACGTTTAGGGTTTTTGGGAGACCCGTTTTTGCTGTGGAAGAAGGGTATGCCAACGAGCTAGAAATAGATCGAAGAAAGGAGACGAGCTGGGAAATCGCGGTGTATCATCATTCTGAAGAAGAACCCTAACAAACCAGAGGAAGAATTTCGAAGCTTGGTTCGGCTATTTTTGATCTGCAGAGAGGGGAAGCCAAATCGAAGTCAGTATCCAAAATCTAATAAGATTTTTTCAGCATCCCAACCCTAACCCTAACAACCCGATCAAATTTTCAGGTACGAACCCTAACCCTATGCTCTGTTTGCTGATCTTTAGTGCTACTCCATCATTTCTTTGATCATTCTAAGATCTTGTATAATACTTCCTCGGTTCGGGATTATTTGTTGCATACCATACTTACAGAAAATTAGGCCATGAGCCAAGTCAATCAGCCATAATTAATATAAATGGCCATGGTCATGAACCAGAAGAAAGGGCAAATTGCTATCCCCTCTCTTTCAAAAGTAAGAAACACCCCCACAAAGAAAATTGAAAAAATAAAATAAAATAAAGTAAATGCTGTAAAAAGCTACAATGATTCAGTTTATATTAGGAAGAGGAAGGGAAAGGTGAGATCTCAAGATGTCAGATGATGCTATGATGATTTCTGTATAGAGATATTTGCAGAATACAAGAGACCCTTCTCACTTTCTACACTCACTAAAGGAAGATTAATGATTGATTCATTGATTAAAATTTCTAACAGCCATGAATCCTAGCTCCTTCATAAAAAGTTGGTTTATGCTCTAATTTTTAATTTTGAAAACAACAACTCAAATTCCTAAAGTATGCTGTCAGATTTACCCCATTTCAATTAGTCGAATATTCACTTATGTTTGGTGAAGGCGTTATACATTCCATAATTATGTTTTTTGATGATTAATAGTTTTCGTATTAGGAAGTTGTAATATTCAAACAATTAGTATGGAAAAACAGAAACTCACGTTCACTTAGGTTGATGTTAAAGTTATGTTTTTGTATTACTTGTTACATTGTTGTATCTACATAGGTAAAGTCGCTTTCTAGGCATGGCAAAGTTTCAGATATATGTCAAACATATGATATGGTGTAAAAATAAAACAAATATATAAAGTAAGTATTATAACATTGTGTTGCAAGAGAGAAATCATCATACACCTAAATCAAAACAACAATAGACAAGGAAACTTATTTATTGAAAAATAACATAATAATTAACCCTCAAATTTGTTTTTATTATAGTGTGAATGGAGCCAACCCGACTTCATTGGCCTCCATTTGTAATAACAACAAACAAATTCCTGAGGGTTTTTAAAATGAAAATTTCAAAGTTCATAGTTCATTTCATACAAAAATATGCAATACATGTTTACATCCTAATATTTATATAGTTTAAATTATTAATTTATTATATTTTAAATAGGGTCAGATGGATTTGCTACAATAAAACATTTATTGTTACGCGATGCGTAAACTTGTGCAACAAAATGTGGGCTGGAAATACATTAAAATGGCTAAAGGTATACATGTATATAAGGGAATGTCATATGCAGAATTCACAAGTAGAATATTGGAGAAATTTGATACTCTATGAGCTTAAGATGTGGCACTATATCCCCTAAGTTCAATCCCAAAGTCATCCAAGATTTGAAAGGATGCTGGTGACTTAGATAATGTGATCTCTTTACATGATAATATTGTTGAGGTTTACATAGTGAACCATCCTCAAGCCAAGGTGTTGAGGAAATTTGCCGACTACACATGTGGCAAATAGGTTAGTAATTTTTAGATGAACGTTGTAGTTTTTTGAAAGATTCCTTTATTATGAATTAATTTTATTCACTTTTATTTATACCATGCAGAAGCCTACCCCTAGTACTATCTTCCTCGTGCGCCTCCAATAATGACATAACATGATGTGATGCTACACCAAGAGGTTTTTCATCCCTGTGCGTAAACCTGACATACCCCATTGTAGCCTGATTGCTTTCCGTGAAGCTTATATTGCCCAGTCATACTTTCAAAAATGCCGAAGAGTTTCAGAATGCGACATATATCGCATGTCTTTAGGGTGGAATAGCAATAAGTACTTGAAAACTCACCTCAAGCATTAAGGTCGGTCAAATGCTCAATTGAGTTATGTCCATGGGAAGATATCACTATGTCACAGGTAATGAAATCTAAGAGTTCACACATTCCGCGATAATCATAATCATATTACAAGATCAATGTTCATCTGCTGAAGGTTATTCAAAGCGGCACTGCTATCGTAGGAGATGCATTTAGACAGCTCCCGATTATCTCCCGCGCTAAATATGCAAGGATTCCCTTCATGATCATGGAGGGACTAACTTTATAACCAAGCTTGGCACACAAAGAGCGCCAAGAGCCGCATTTATGGAGCTCCACGTGACTTATATATGTTTTTGCCTTGGTCAGGCCAGCTGATGGGAGACATATCACACACACACAATAATCCGCACTTTGAATAATATACTTCCACCGATGGTCACTTTAGCCAATTGTCTGTCGCATGCATTTTCGATATTAGCGGGTTCATGCAAGGGATGTCGACCAACACGGCTATTGATTCTTCACACCTTGAAGGGCCATATAAGGGAGCTCTTTGTCTACCATTGCATATGATGGTGATGATGGATGTTTCCTTTAGCCATTGGTGTTGTCAATTTGAAAATTATGAAGATTGCACGGGTTCTTAGAGACATGAAGCATCTATCGATGGTTAAGAAGTTGTGATTATTTCCGATAGACATCAAGGGACTAAGGCAGTTGTTTCGCAGTTGTCTGGGGACAAGTAAAATCATGCAGCTATCATATCACCACTTAAAGGAAAACTTCACTAATTGTTTTAATAGACAAAAATATTAGAGGGAAGAAAGGAAGGAAGATGCTTGGGCGCTGATGGCGTTGTTTTCAAGATTAGAGGCGACTACAATGATGCATTTCAAAACTTGTTCAATTCAATGGAGACTTGGCAAAATAAGTCAAAACAACCCTCAACATCGGGGCGATGTCTAAGTTCCCAAAAGCTGTGGATAAAATGACCACCAATATCTGCAGAGTCCTTCAACTCATGGTTGAGAGAGGAGCGTCATCAAACCATTTATACATTGCTACGACGCACATGGATAAGCTTGTCGGGATGTTAACCAACCACATTAATGCGCCTAAAAAGTGGAGAAGTGTGGCTGGACCTAAACCGAGGGAGAAGCTCTGTGAATATTATTATGAGTCTGGACCATATCCGTTGTGCCCTACATTAGAGGTACATTTAGGGTGTTCACCAAGCAGGTATATTTCTAGTTGTCGACATGAACGAACAATCTTGTTCTTGCATGTCATGGAAAATGTCCGTCATGATGTTTATGTTTGCGGCCGCCATACGTTATCTAAAGCAAGATGTTTATGACTATGTGGATACATGTTTTCTCCTCAACTCCATAATTTGATATATTCGGTCACTTCAACCACGGCGACGCATAACATGCCTAAACCTTCCGATGATGGAAGCTTATAAGATGGAGAAGGTCATTCACATCCTACCCTCCTACTCCCCAAATGTGGAAGCTTGACCTCCAGAAAGACTCCTATTGTGTCGGTCGAGTCAGCCGCTCCATAAGAGGCCTGGTCTGATGTTCTGAGATGCAATGGAGTTGGGCAATACCAGTCAAAATGTAATAATCCTTACCGTGAGGCAATCATTTTCGCTGTTGGAAAAGCTATCTCCTTGTGTGTTGTGATTTAGTCCATGTCATTTTGTTCATCGAGTCAATTATTGTTGTTTCATTTATTTGCTTCGGGTCGACATTATGATGTTATTGGGATTGTTGATGTATTTGAACTCGTGATTAGCACTCGTTTTTTGTTCTTTTGACAACACGAACCATTGACCTGCCTTGTCACTTCTACTTTATTTTACCTTTTTTTCCTTCCATGTCCTATTCACAATCAATAGATATGAATTAGTATACTCACACAATTGCATTAGCTTCGCTTACGAATTAACATCATTCCAAATAGTGAATGTCGTTCTTCCATCAATTGAATTTTCGCATATTAAAAAATATATGAATTTTAATAATTGTTTGTTAGCGTGTTTTCTACGCCTTTAATAAATGCACGATGTGGAAGGCAAATACCGCTGGCGATGCATCATCTACTACCTGCATGCTTTAATAGCGCTTTATGTATTGTGATTGTTATATCATCTCATTATGTGTAATGTTAATATTAATTTAATCCTTTGCAATTTTTTTCCCAATTTTTTATCATTTGCAAGATTCTAACATCCCCTTTCGTTACCATGTATAGAGTGCACTTTATTGACGCTGATAGTTCACCAACGCGATTCCTCCGCTTGTAGTCGCCGATGAGCAAACAAGAAGCAATCCGTGATGAATTTTGGGGAACTTCCTATTCTATCACGCAAAGAAGTCCCAGATAATATATGCTTATACGGCTCATTGAACGCCTTTTGATGTTGGCCTTAGAAAGATCCACTTACCCATCACTGTAGAAGTCACACCTGAATGGGTGTTAATGAAATATTCGATTGCCTATGCATGGTAGATCCTTCAAGTGTCTTTAAATCCGAAAGTGAGCATCCTTTGGGAGAGGATTCGTGATTGCGAAGATGGGATCACGCAGTGCTTCCTATTGGCGAAGAGTTTAGGAGGGCATTCATTTGGTATGCATGTGCTACGATACTAGCCCCAACCTCACGTGTTGATGGATGCCGAAATCTATGGCATACTCTCCATGGGGATGAGTTCAGGAATGATATCAATTGGGCTCAATTTGTTGTCGATGAACTTGTTTCGAATCCCCACATTTTCAAGCTAGCCACAAATTTCTCGGTACATGGTAGCCTCTCCTTTTATTGTGTTAGCATTTTTCTTTCATTTCACTTTTACACATGACCTTCCCTATCATCAAAACCATGTATTTGCAACATATTCCTCACTAGGTTATTTTCTATTTTGTAGTTGTTTTATGTGGTAAAGGTCCAATTCCACAGACAAGTGTCGGGTCACAATGCCTCTATAGTTGCATGGATCGATGACTTGTTGAAGATAAGACTTCAACAAGAATTGCGAGACTCCTCGGTCTTTGGACAATGGGAGGCACATATCTCGCATATATCACAAACAGGTCACCTTTCCAATTATAACTATATAAAATTCGTTGACATATTTGTTAAACCTATTGCCTTCCAACAATAAAGGTCTTCGAGGACGTGCCCAATACTCCATCTGATGGGGAAATGAAGATTCCGATGTAAGAATCTAATATTCCAAACACATTATTTTACATTGATATACTATTTGACGAAAGGACGCTTTCTAATGGTTACCGATTTATAATATGAAACTCTGGCCGAATTACGCATACAAGATGATGTCATTTTAACGACTATAAACGATCAATTGACCATAATGCAACGTGTGATGCGGCGGTTACATTCACTAAGGCGATCTAGTGCACATGCAGCTGGATCTAGCCCAAATGCTTTCCCATCATCTCCATCATTTTCCCATGTTGCCTACAATGGATTCCCTTTCGCCGAGCATGGTACATCTCCTACATCCAAACAAATTTGCCACACCGCCCACAAACATCACAAGACATTCCAACATGCAAGGTCTAACCATTTTACTTCCCTAAATAAAAATTAAATCCATAATCGCTACATTTATATTGTTTGTACTAAATAGTAATCACCATCAAACCTGTGTGACGATAGTGTCAAGATTTATGTTATGGCAAGTGCTATGATGGTACCCCAAGCTCATGAGGTCACGCACACAGAGTCGACGATGGCACAATACATACTAAAGTCCCCTCAGGTTACAGCCCACATACTCATCAATCATTTATTCCAATGGACTTAGCTAGTTTATTGCCTTCGTTTCACACTGATACTTAACTAAGGTATCAGACTCGACCAATGTCTTATTGTTGTATCTACATGTTATTCAAGAAGGCTACATTCTTTTCCCATTAACAAAGAGGAAACTTGTCTCATTATATGGACACATCTACACGGGAAATTTGGGTTGCTTCGAAGGCAGTCATTGGATAGGCAATGAGGTAAACCTTATTTCTAATTTCTGTCCACATATTTACAATCTATTGGTCAACTATTTATATGGGAGTATATTTATAATTTTTTTTATCTTCCAACCAGGTGATGTGACTATTGCGTATTTCTTGCAAAGATGAGGGACATTATAAAGACTCAAACTGCTTATATCGCCTTACCTAGCCGAGTATAAAAAGCTTCAATTTGTGTTTTTTCATGATGGATAAATAGTTTGTGTTACACTCGATTAGTCAATTCTTGATTCTCACCTTAACCTAATTGCTTGTTTAATGTGAAGGAAATTGTGGTCCAAAAAGCTAAACCTAAGAAATGCCAGCCAAGGACTCAATCTTGAATCAATATGAACGATTTTTGTATGATATGGCATTCCATAACACGCTGCTATTGGAGGTATTTAGCAACTTGAGATTTATACGTGTATAAACATGTATATCACTAAATGTATTAATTCTTTCAATCAAGCTTTGGGAATGTGGTTATTATTTTGCTGTCATGTCTTTATTGATTTAGGCTTTGCCTTTGCTTATAAAGAACCATTGGACCCTTATTGTGTTCGACACTTATACAAACTTAGAATACAAATTACTTGATTCATTGGGTGGACGAAGAAAACGCATTACGAATAGGCACAAACAATTTGGTATGGGCAAAGTGACTCATACAAACATTAAGTGACCTAAGTTAACTGTTACACCATGTCTATTTACTTTATATCTTTAACCTTTATTAACATAACTTACTTTACAATATTTTTTGATGTCTTTAAGGCTAAGGTGGTGCTATGTTTGATGGCGCATAAGAAGGGAGGTGGAGAATTTAATTTGGAGAGGTTTAGTTTCATGTCTCGACATGTCCCTTCCCAAACGAATGAGTAAGCATTTTAATATTGGATTAATAGCTTATTCTCATGACTTTTATTCCGTTGTAGTGATTATAATCAACCAACCACACACTTGTTTTAGGCATCATGGAGCTTTCACATGAGAATCATGGAGCACTGGAGCTCCCTGGGTGGTCTAACTAAATCCATCGACCCGGGTATGCTTATGTTTGTAATCAAGGAAACATATTTATGATAATGTTTGCTACCAACAAAAAACAATTTGGATTAATCTAATTCATTATTTCCATAATCTAAATGTCAAAGTATAGGCTTAAGATTCTCGGGCAACATGTTACCGTCCCAACAGAATGCGCATCGAACAATGTTTCAAATAATGAAAGCGGGATGGGGCCAATGAAGGCTTGTACACTTTTGTACGCTTAGTGCATTTGCCCCTGGTACGCTAGGGGTGTAATCACCTTGTACACTATAACAAATTCGTGTTTTTCTGTTTTTAAAGACTAGTATATGCATATAACATCCATTTTTCATGAAATAAATTATAAACACATTCAAACTATGTGCTAAGGCACCTATTCTTAAAAACCGAACTGCTTACACCTTAAACATGTAATTTTGTTTTTCCATTAATAAGCGTTGTTGTTTGCTTCACCAATGCGTATAAAGAATATATCGTGTTGGTGTATAAGGGAAAGCAATTTGAAATGGAAAAAATGCAAACTTATGAAATGGCGCAGTTTGTACACCCTTGTACAGCTTAGTGCATTCGCCCCGCATGTTAGTGTAATCACCTTGTACACTATAACAAATTGTTTTTCTGCTTTTGTAAAGACTAGCATATGCATATAACATCTTATTTTTCATGAAATAAATTATAAACACACCAAACTATGTGCTAGTGCACCTATTCTTAAACCGAGTTCGTTTACACCTTAAACATGTACTGTGTTTTTCCATTAATAAGCGTTGTTTTTTGCTTCCACCAATGCGTATAAAGAATATATATCATGGTGTATGTGAAAGCGATTTGAAAAGGAAAATGCAAATCCTATGAAATGCATAGGCTTGTACACCTCTTTGTACAAGAAAATGTCTTTGGTACGCTTAGTCTTAATCACCTTGTACACTATAACAAATTCGTGTTTTTGTGTTTTTAAAGTCTAGTATATGCATATAACAACTATTTTTCATGAAATAAATTATAAACACACCGAACTATGTGCTAGTGCACCTATTCTTAAACCGAGTTCGTTTACACCTTAAACATGTACTGTGTTTTTCCATTAATAAGCGTTGTTTTTACTTCCACCAATGCGTATAAAGAATATATCGTGTCGTGTATAAGGGAAAGGATTTGAAATGGAAAAAATGCAAATCCTATGAAATGCAAGCAGCTTGTACAATTTCCTTGTACGCTTAGTGCATTTGCCCCCGTACGCTTAGTAATCACCTTGTGTATAATTAGTAACAAATTCGTGGTTTTTCTGCTTTTAAAGACTAGTATATGCATATAACCTCTATTTTCATGAAATAAATTATAAACACACCAAACTATGTGCTAGTGCACTATTCTTAAACCGAGATCATTTACACCTTAAACACATGTAAATGCGGTTTTCCATTAATAAGCGTTTGTTTTTTTTGCTTCTCCACCAATGCGAATAAAGAATATATCGTGTTGGTGTATAAGGAAAGCGCATTTGAAATGGAAAATGCAAATCCTATGAAATGCATGTGCTTGTACACCTCTTTGTAGTTAGTGAATTCGCTTATTGGGTAATCAAATTTGTACACTATAACAAATCTGTTTTGTGTTTTTAAAGACTAGTATATGCATATAACATCTATTTTTCTATGAAATAAATTATAAACACACTAAACTATAAAAGCAGTGCAATCATTCTAAACCGGTGTCTGCTTACACCTTAAACATGTAATCGTGGTTTTTCCATTAATAAGCGTTGTTTTTTGCTTCCACCAATGCGTATAAAGAAGAGTATCGTGGTTGCGTATAGGGGGAGTTACTTGAAATGGAAAAATGCAAATCCTATGAAATGCGAGAGTTTGTACACTCTCTAGGCCATTTAGTGCATTCACATTTTTGTACAGCTAGTGTAATCACCTTGTACACTATAACAAATTCGTGTTTTCACTTGTTAAAGACTAATATGCTGCATTTTTCCTTTTTTGATGAAAATAAATTAAAACAATCTAATTACTATTTACGTATTTTTATATATGTTTGTACATCTCTCAGAGGGATGAACTTTAAGCCAGGTAGTTGCAGAGATTTTCTGTGTTTTACACCGTTGAAAGTTAAAAAGGAAAAGATCAACGCACTGCGCTTATTTGAACCCCCAAATATGCATTTTGACTAGCATTTACTCTTTCTTGTTTGTAGCACTATAATTATATCAGAATGTATTTCATTTTCTTTAAGTTATTATCTTAGGGAGAATGAAACATATAAAACCACTTTCCTTAGTAATTTTTTTTAATTTGTTATAAAATAAATTTTCAGCTTGTACTTTTCATGTACCAAGTAAACCTAAAGCTGTTTGAGAATCAAAAACATAAAAATTGAGGAATTCATTACTATATTTCAACTCCACTCCCACCATCAACATCCATTAAAAAATGAGTTCATCTATATGACAAGACCATTAAGAGCTAACTCAATGTTTAAGGTTTTGAACTCTGAACTGGCATATAGAAATCAGCTTAGAGTAAAAGGATAAAAAATGAAAAAATAATTTATAAAATATATATTTACCTATGGAAAGAAATAAAATAAAAAATGTACCGCTTTTAATATAATATGCCACAAGTGGAAATAAGAAGCTCCAACAAGAAGATATAAGATCAGAATGAAAGTACATTTATTTCATAATGGGAGGAGGAAGTTCATAAAGAGGGAGACAGGGAGGGTGTCACTTACAACTCTTCAAGCATCTCAAGATTCCCTATTGATCTTGGCAATGTGTTAAGTCTCGCAGAAGCTCTTCCCCATATCTGGGCTGAGCTTGACTCCGCAAAGCACACGTGTTTCAGCACTGGATTGAGTTCATTGAAGTAACATCAAGCTCCCTGTCAGGTGGCAGATTTACCCATCATGGTTTGCAGCCCTATGATTTTGTTATAATGCAAAGTGAGAGTCTCCAAGATCAAGCTCTGAACCATTCACAGAGTTAGAGCTCTTTAACCGATTCAAATCCAATTCGCCCAATGGGCCACGAGCATGACCCGATTGTATCCACATTCAATCTTTTCAAGCTTGTTAGACTCCCAATACGGCAACGGTGAATCGGGTTTTAACCTTCAAATCGAGGTTGATGAGGTTGATCAAAGTTCCCAAAAGAAGCTTCTGGCAGCGGGATCTTTAACCCGTTTGCATGGAGATTTTTGATCTACTAGGTTCACCACCTCCTCCCAATTGAATCTGAAAGGTTTATTAGCCGGTTTGAGTGGATATCAAGCTTGCAGCTCTATGTCGCTAATTGTTGTCGGAGAGCCATGACGGCTGACGTTCATTCCAGCGATATCGATAATTTTACGAGGGTCCGGGAAGCCACTCACCTTCATTAGATTGAACTTCTCAAGATCTTCCTCACCTATAAATTCACTCCCCAAACTGAGGCCTTATATTAAAAGAATTTCAATTTCAATTTGTTTCAATAATTGCTGATTTGAACTAATATTTGCTTCGTTTTTTCATAGAAACCCAATACCATAATACCAAAATTCAGAAAACAAATTTGACTTTTATTATATGTGTGAAGACCCAAATTTTTTAATTTTTTTGGGATCTCTTTTCTATTGTGTTCGATGCTAAGAAAAATATGATAACTTACAGCCGGGAAACCTCAACTGGGTTTTTCTATTCTTTAACCCTAGAAATGAAGCATCTTTGATTCTTTCATAATTTCAAAAACAAAATGAGAAAAATAGGAATTGCCAACCTATCTCGGTTTTTTTTCACACCTGCAAATGGTATCATCTCTCAAATATCACTATCGCCTTCTTCACCTCTATCTCATCGGTAGAAGAGCTCCGACGGACTTCGCTGAGACTTCTCCCATTTCCACATCCTCCAAATTCTTCCTGCTCTTCACTGGCGACCGCTCCGATTACGCATATGGCCGCTTCAACATCCCCAAATTAGGGGGTCTAGGTGGTAAATGATCCGAAGATCTCTTGTGATCTCCTCCACCGCTTCTACAAAGACCGGTGATATTTCCCATTGGGCTTGGGTATCTCAATATGGCTCTACATTTCTTCGTGGAAAAACCAGAGCAAAGAGTAAGAACAAGAGAAAGAGGTTTTGAAGAGAAAGAAAGAGAAAGAGAAAGAGGTTCGCTTGATTACTGAAAAACACAAAGAAAATCCTTTTAATTAATGATTCTGGTGAGTTCCACATCACTCTAACATGTGGAATCACAAGGGCATTTTATCCCGGGAATGTTTGATATCCTTAAAGTCAAATATATGAAGAGAGGCTCAAGGTTAATTATTTGGGTTCCCAAGACCCCAAGACATAATTCACCCAAGATTTTATTTGAGCTTTGATTGAGACCTAACAAAGACTTGCTTATTTAGTAAACTTAAATTGTGCTTTATCATAAATTATAAATTGTGTTGAAAATTGTGCAAAAACTATACTCGTTTATATTTTTCCTTAAATTATATATTTATTTATCCTTCAAATATTTTTTAAACATTTTTTAAAAAAATTTCATAATCATAAAAATAATTATTTTATGTTTTTATTAATACAAATGTTTACACAAGTTATTCATTAATTCAAATATTTTTGTAAATATTTTTAAATTTTCACAAGAAGCATATCCAAATTAGTTTAATCTCAAATAAAACTCCGCAAGCTTTATTTTAAAATATTTTTAAGTTTCTGGCTTATTTTTAAGGTGTTTAATCAGCTTGTGTACTATCATTTTAATAAACAGAATCATGGAATGTTCAATTAATTTTTGCATGAAGCTTGATTACGACTTGTAAGTTTGCACCGAGAACAAGAATATATATAAATCATAACCCACATGCATCCAAATTATAACTCCATTCGAAGAAATAAGAAACTCTGATTTCATATATAAACCAAATCATATAAATATATAAAAAATATATATACAAATATCAATATATATAAATATAAACATATATCAATGAGTCCCACAAGATGGAGTCTTTATATTTCTCTTAGGAAGTCGCCTAGAATACACAACTGGTTGATCTATGGTCCCGTGCAATCTCAAATGGAGTTGATAGAGTCGAGGGAGCTGATGGATGAAGTACTCGACTTGTACGTGGAGCGCGAGGTCGCCTAGGTGGAAGTGCACCTAACTATGATATAAAGTCAACCATGGTCTCATTGATGGGATACAATGTAGGGGATGGTAAAGTCAGAGATGATAAGGTGATATCTACTACCATGGAAGCTGACTTTAGCGATACTAGAGATGGTAGAGATTGTTAGAGAAGTGCTCTAAAGGCAATCGCCATTAACACTTATTGTACGTACAACATATTATTTAATATGCGAGGCTTCTTTGTTAATTCGGTATTCATACGTTGAATTGATATAGATCTTTAATCAAATTAATGAAGTCCATGATACATGACATAGTATGAAGGAAATCGTGATGGGATCATGATAATAAGATTCCTATCATGTGCAATTATGTTAGTATTTAAATTATCCCTAGTCATAGGATCAACAAGACTGGACATTGTTGATCCTATTAAACAATAGCATGTCATACTTTGATCGATCAAGCGTTAGGACATCTTATAAACTCGTGATCATGAGTCATGTGTGGATGTTTGCTAGAGAAGTTATACATCGAGACCTATAATGAGACACAATCATATGGATCATCTATTTAAATGTAGATGATTGTCTCATCATAGAATGTGCAAATATCCTTAGACCTGGAGGGGTGCTTAAGGATATCTTTGATGGCCGTGATTCAGATTTTGACCTCAATCCATGTTGCCTCTCAGGAGGTCTCTCATTGGATGAGGATTGTGTATAGTTTGAGGTGTTCGAAGGTAATTGAGTAGTCAACAAAGGATTCGCCACTCCCAATAGAGGGAGGAGGGTATACCTAATGCCTTTTGTCGGAATCATTACTCGGGAATCTCTGGCCAAAGTAAAAAATTCCTTGAGGAGTGTCTTCAAGTGACATAACTGGCCGAGGATAACTAGTGGACAAGATCAAATATCACTTACTAGTGGCATAGCTTTGCCCAGTGGAGCCACACTGTCCATGCTCTGAACTAAGTAGGGTATAGATTGGTGAAAGGATGAATCGCACGATATTTGTCTATAGGAAGGGTATGCGGGGCCAGACCATTGACTCTCCTATTAATCAGTCGCGATGTCAAGTAGATACTAATCTTGACTTGCTTAATTCAATAGTTGAATCAAGTGGCCAACATAACTGGAACCTAATGGGTCACACACTTAGAAGAGTGTGAGGCTGATATGAAACGGATTTAAATGTGATCCAAATATGAGGGAGTTAATTCTCATGAATAAAATGTCACGGAATTAGTGGAATCCCTGATCAAAAAAGCCCCTTACTTAAAGAGATAATAGGTTCGGGGCTTGTACTGGCTTAGGGCCGTGTGGAACTCGCCTACAACGTAAGCGGGGATGTAACTCCATCATCACTTAGAGTGAGAGGCATTTTATTATTTCGAAAAGGATAAGGTTTTCCTATAAAAGGAACAAGCTATGGAAACCCTAAAAGATGATGACTCTTCGAGACAAAAAAGAGTTCATGAGAAAGCTTACTTTGGTTCTTCTCGCCTCCAAGCATAAAGTGCCCTAGAGTTTGAGAGACCCGGGTTTTTGGCTTCCTCTTTGGATCGGGACTTGGCTAGCACCGAGACCCTTTTCGAGATCATTACCTTGGAGGTTTTCGGCTTCACTCTTCGTGTGGATACCGTTAAAGGCAAACCTAGGACTTGGTTCGCTTCGGTCTAAAGTTGCCTCGACTACTAGCTTGGTTTTGGAACCGACACAAGGTCATCATACACCCTTCTCTTTGTTGTAGAACCGAATTTGATGCTACAAGGGGTCTTTGGATGGGTTTTTGTTGGGATTTTTTTTGTTTTCTGCTGCTATTGGCAAATGTTTCCACCCACGAAACCCTTCAAATATATAGTCTGTAAAGGGGGAGATGCGGGAGATAATTGTGGGATAACATGTGGAGCGAAAGTCTCATGTGACGCCCCATTTCCCGGGGGTCCGTTGACAACCCGTCAACCCGCGGAACATTGTGGATGCCCAACCCGACACCACTTTATGAGAAAAATCGCAGCCTCAGACGAGTTCTACCCAAGGTACAAAACCCCGTCCCCAACAATTTAACAATGACCACACAAGGTCCACATGCGAGTAAAATAATGGCCAGGCCCTGCATCAATACTACAAAATACACCACGATATGCAATAGTTCAAGAGTTAATAAATTACTTCTAATACAAACATATATTAAAATTATAAAATTTAATACATGTTATATTAACATCAAAGCCACAAGTCGGCTTCTAAAACGTGGCCTCTAGTGAGCTTCGTCCTCCACAATCTACGCACTAAATAATGATCTCGATAAAAAGGAAAGAAACCCAAAGAGTGATAATTTCATACATGGGTTACTCCCCACCTAAGTGCACATATCATGGCAAAACAAACACACTCAAGCAAATACATGATCCTACTTGAATGTCTACATGCCCAATTCCATATCTCGAGTCCTCACCGACTCCCTCACACATGCCTAAACCAAATGCGAGTAAAATATCCAGTTTTTAAAACAAAAGCTTTTTGTTCTCGAAAACTTACTACTGAGTTTCGGTAAATTTTATTGGACAACCTCCGAGGCGAATCTGTTGGATAACCCTCCAAAACAATCTATTAGCCCTCTCGACGTGAATTAATAACAACTTCCCAACATAATTCCTCCCAAAAATCTTCCAGAGGTTCATTTCACAAACATTTCTTCTTTTATTTTCTTCATGTCATGCACTCACTAATATTCTAGGGTGCCCCAGCATAAGTGGAATGCATTATGCCAATCCCAAAATATTCATGCTAATATATAAAACATGTATATTAACATGGTTAATTCACACACCCAAGCATAAATTCACATCAATAACACCAAAATTAGCTCACACGAACTAATTAACAATTACAAGCAATTCATTTTGAATCACTCAACAACACAAAAATCACACCAAAAATCACGCAACTATTCATGTGAATAGTGAAACCCCGGGTCAAGTAATCGCTCACGGCCACAATTAGAGATTTCCTCCACCGCTCAAAGCTTGAGATCGATATTACGGCCTTCGTGCCTCAATAAATCCCTATCCATAAAATGGATCTTAGACAAAGAATAAACCAAGTAGGAAAAGATCCCTACCTCTTGGAGTTGCCGGAACTCCACCAAATCGGTGTCCACGCTGCAGCCTCGCTGTGATCGACGTTTTTTGCTCCGCCGAGAACCGATGTCCTAATGGCCGAAAATCTAGGAGAGAAGGCACTCTCTCTCTCTTAAAACTCAAAACCCAAATTTCCACCGTCGATTTTCTCTTTTCTTTGGAGAAGAGAACTATTTGCTTTTGTCTTTATTCATTTAACATTTCCAAAAATTCTCATCTTGTCCCCTTTGTCTTGATTTTTGACACATGGCTTAATCTAAGCCATTCATTTCATCCTCTCACTAATCATGCAACATGTGTCACATGGGTACATGTAGCATGTGACTTTTTTCACATGACATGTCTCTCACAAGTCATTTTACAGCACCCGACACCCGGTGCCTCGAAAAACGTGAAATTCCGACTGTCTCGGAATTCGACGAAATTCGACATGGTAGCTAGATTTCGCGAGACGATTCCAACGGTGAAATCCGTTTCACATCCTAGATCTAGAAAAATTTCGAACTTTGACCAAAATTACCTTTTTACCCTTTTTCAAAAAATTGGAATTTTCCTGCCCATTCACCCTCCTAAATGACTCATTCCAAATTCTGACAATCACAACAATTCACATAGATATGCAACATGCACTATGATCATAGTGTAAACTAGTCATTTAAGTATTAAACGGCATTAAAACCGGGCACTCCTTCATCCTTAAATAAGAAGGGATAGGTGGCCCGCATCACGCCCTCGCGCCCCACGTCGAATTCTCCACTCCACCTGCGGTCGCCTAGGACCTCACTAGCCTCACGGTCTTGCATCGCAAAACTTGATCCCGACTATCCATAATGCACACTGGTCCCTCCTCGAAGGTCACATCCGTGTCAACCTCAATCTCTCCCCAATCCACTACATGAGATGGATCTGGAGTGTACCTCCGGAGAATGGAGACGTGAAAAACCTCGTGGACACCTGACATGTTGGGCGGTAAAGCCAACCGGTACGCTATTATGCCTACCCTCTAGTATCCTGAAGTTGGGGCCCAATAAACTCGGGCGACAGCTTTCCGTCGCGACCCTCACCACTTCTAGCATCAATCTTCAAGAAGACGTGATCTCTAACCTCTGAACCCAAGGGGTTGACGCTCAGACACGCGATAGCTCTTCTTCTCTAGCTCGAGAGCCAGAGAAGACGCATCGTATTGCTCACCTTCTGAGGTGTTCTGAATCAAATCGTGACCGCTGATGTAGCCTCCCACCCTGGCCCAACATAACGGTGATTGCATGGCCTCCTACAATGCCTCATGGTGCCATCTTGTAGGGCGAATTCCACTGAGGAAAATGCTCTCTTCCCACTACCCTTATGATCCGTGACGCATGCCTCGTAGCATGTCTTCTAAACACCCGTATGGTCCTCCGAACACCAACCTGGCCTGCGGGTGAAAGCTGTACTCATGGTCAAACAGCCCATACTGAAACTCTTCCAAAAGTGCACCGTAAACCTCGGGTCTCTATTTGACACTATGGATATTGGTACTCCATGTAGCTGGACTATCTCTCTAATGTACAACCGGTAAAATCTCTCCAATGTGAAGTTCATCCGCACGGCTAGAAAATGTGTCATTCTCTCGCGGAGCCTGGCCCACTATCACCCATACCGTATCATGTCCTCGCGGTGTCCGCGGGCAAGTGGGTCACAACCATCGCGGACATGCTCCCACTTCCACCAACCACCTCCAATGGTCAAGCAACCCTGCTGGCTTCTCAAAGGAGTCTGAATCCTACCGACACGTGAGACATCAAGCCGAACAAAGTCCCCACGGTCTTTTCATTCCGCCTAAATACCGAAGGATGAAGATCCCGTACATCTTCGTACACTGGATGCACGCATTAAATCGAGAGTAGTGAAACTCCTAGAATCTCCTCTCTCAAATCGGCCAATCGGGGAACCACCACCCGTCCCTCTATACCCCAAATAAGACTACTAACATTCGGTAGGACGGTCCAAATTTCCAATTCTGCATTCGACCGCACTGGGCCCCGATGGACACCATTCCGCCCCGCTCTCGACCTCAATCACCAAGCCATCAGAGACGGTGTAGCTACCAAACTTCCTAATGTACCCTCGAGTTCCGCTTCACCGCATCAGCCCAACCGCCCCACAATTTCGAGCATCCACTACTCCTGGGAAGCTATACTAGCCAATACTCCCCGTGACTTCCGACTGAGTGCATCAGTTACTCACATTTGCCTTTACCAGGTGGTAATGCAAAGTGAAGTCATAATCCTCTAGGAACCATCCATCTCGGCATTGCCTTATATCGAGGTCTCGTTTATATGAAAATATACTTCGACTTTACATTGTCCAGCACACCTCGAATCGTTCACCATATGCAAGTGACAAATCTTCAAGGCGGCACTTACGCCGCCAACTCCATGTCGTGGTATGGGGTACTCGTCATGATTCTTCAACTGACGGAACCATAAGCGCTACCCTCCCGGACTCCGCATCAAACACATCTCGCCCGCCCTCGAGGCATCACACACACCAGGTACCCCTATCCCCCGTCCTGCACTATCAAGATAAAGCACAGTAAGCCTCTTTCAACTCCCGGAATGCCTCCTCACATCGGGTCATCCTAATCAAACTCGACTCTCCTTCCGGGTCAATCTCATCACAAAGCCGCTAATTAGAGAAATCCTCAATGAATCTCCTGAAGCACTCCAAATAATCCCAAAGAAACCATATCTCGAAGACCCTCGTCTCTCCCCAACTCATCACAACCTCAATCTTCTCAAGGTCTACCGACACTCAAGCCGGCACACCAATTGTCCCAAAAAATCTCACCTCAAGAAGCTTCAAAACTCCCCACTTATTGAACTTGGCGATACCTGATGGTCTCTCAAAGAATCAGAAAAAACAATCCAAGTGATACTCATGTCCCACTACCCGGAGTAGATCAAAAATGTCATCCACCTAAGACTACGGCTAAACCGATCTAGATAGTTGGAATACCTTATGCATGAGGTCTACGGAATGGCCGGCGCATTCGCTAATCCAAAGGCATCACTGTGAAACCTATTAAAGTGCCCATAACGCGTCCTAAACGCTGTCTTAGGGATATTTGTCTCCTAACCCTCACCGATGGTAACCATATGTAAGATCTATCTTTGATAGATTCATCCTCTCAATCAAACAAATCATCAATCCCTCGTGAATGGGTACCGATCTTTGATTGTAACCCCTGCTCACCTGCTCCTGTAGCTGTCACACAATGGCTGGTCTCGCCCTTCTTCTTCAGAATAAATCCGTAGTCATGGGCGTAAAGATCGATCTAAACGAACCCTTGTCTAAAGAGCTCCCGTAACCTGACTCCAGTTCCCAGAACTCAACTCCGGTGCCATCCCATGCGGAGTCACTGGAGATAGGCGAAGTACCAAGGTGTAACTTTACAATCGAAGTCTACAACCCTCTACTCTGAGGTAATCCAATAGCCTATCCGAAAAACATCCTCACTGCAAACTACTCGAGGTAGATCTGAACCGGTCTCACTTTATCCTTCAGTGGTAAGGTCGGTTAGCCAACCTCCGCTTAACCGCCCTCGGCTAACCGGACTCCTCTCGCATACCGTCTGGGTAAAATATCATGCTTGTCCCCCTGAAATACAACACGAGTACTGTCCTGCGTGTAAGCGGTAACCCTCCTACGCTCATAATCGTTAACGACTGTGTCGCACCAATCCATCCCAAGGCACACGCCTAACTCCCGCATGTCCATACCCTCAAGTCCATCAGAGTGAACTCGAGATCCTTAACTCAACCACATATCATCCCTATCCTTGCTCTAATCCCTAGGGGAGAACCTACATACAAAGGCTCTTCTAAGGTCTCAACCTCTAGTTCAACTTCCCCATCATAACTGATGCAAATAAGAATTAATGCGACCAAATAACATAACGGGGATAACGCGCCTATATAACCGTGATCTTGACTCGGCCCGGTGGTGTGATAGGCGTGGGTACGCCCTGGCTCCCCCAGCGTCCACTGCACAGCTGGGCTTCCGTCCTGCGCCTAGACTATAACTTTGGCCTCTACGGCCTGCTGTCTTAGCTGGCAGGAGGTGCCGGAGTGTAGCTCCTGGCCCGTCTCTTTTGGCTCCTGGCCTATCTTGGGTTGTGGGAGGCCTCACTATATCCTCTCTGTTCTCGTGGCCCCGGAGACTGCTTGTCCGAAACCACAGGATCCTTATCTTTGAGGGGCGATCCCTCACGATATGTTGGTGCTTGATGGTAGCACACCATCGCCACGGCCCGGTGGCAGCTACGATCCAGATCCTTTGGCGATGGCGCGACCTTCTGGAACCCTCGTGAACTAGAAGCCCTAGGCTTCTTCCCCGAACTAGAAGAAGACTGACTCTCCTTCCTCTTGCTACTAACACCAGCATCCAGGAGTGCTTGACGTCCTGGGTCTACTGCATGGTAAGGTTGTCCCGACCATGGGTCCATGTCTTGTAGGCCCAGTCTGATCTGCCGAATGAACAACTTTAGCCCATTCTCGGGCCTCTCGACCTTGGCAATGTCAGGTGGCCACGTGGGTCATCGACAAAAGCGAGCTAGCTCCTTTGAATCACAGCCACGTACTCAATCACGGTCATGTCGTCCCGCCTTTCGGCTACAGAAACTCGCTGAGCCTTCGGCAATGACGTGTCAGAAATGCTTGCCCATGAGCGGCTCTGGAACTTTGTCCATGTCATTGCCTCTAGATTTCTAGAGGTCTTTGCCCAATTCCACCATACTTGGGCCTCACCCTCTAGCTGGAACGCAGATAGTCTAATCCCCGGGCTGGCCAAAGGTAATTCCATAGCCTCGATACACCTTCTCTCTAGAGCCTGCATTTAACCAATGGTTTGCCACCACCTGGATTCCTCCCTCAGGAATGTCGAAGGATTATGTGCCCTAAACCTCTTGTGAGGTTACTTGACCTCCTCAATTGGGTCGCACTAGCTCAGGCAATAGCAGCAGCTCACAATACCTACAAATTTCAAGAAAAAGCCCACTGTCAAACACCGGTGGTGCTCGCTAAGACCAGTGGACGCCCTCTACGTCCTCACCCTCGACTAGCCATCTAAAGATGTTAAATGGCAAGTTAATATTCAATGTAGTATCTATAAGGTGTAATCACAACCCCTAGATACTATTCATATACAGAAAACATTTCATACACAAGGTCCATGCATTCATAGGTAATGCAAGACATAATTTAACTTTATTAAATCATACACAATAAATAAAAAATTATTTTATTTTAAAAAAATTTTATTCGACTTTATTTGATTTGATTTGATTTGATTTTTTTTTGAAACCGAACAACAAATAAGCTCACATCACGCTCTGTAAACAAAATGACTTAGAACAATGCACTAAGTCAAAACTGGGTTGGGTGCACAGGGTGCACACCCAACTGACTGTCGCCTCACCACGCTAAAGCCACGCGCACGCCACGCTGGGCTGGCCGGGTGGTCGCGGGCGCGCACCGGCGCAAAGGTCGCGCTGCGACCAAGATCGTGTCGTGGCCGAGCCCGGCCATGTGGCAACGCAACGCCCGGGCCGCACGCGGGTCGCAGTGGCTACTTTCGGGCAAGACTCGCGCGGCCGCACATCGTGGTCACGCTTTCCCGGGGCCACGACAAAATTGTATCGCGACCTTAGTCCCCATCGCGCCGTCACGCGCTCGGCCGTGTCAGTCACCCGGGCAAAGGTCGCAAATACCCCGGGGCGTTGTCGCAGCGGCGCCGCGCCGTGACGCACCCCCGGGTGCGCCAGGTCACGACGCCAGCTCCGCTGCCCTCCCCGCCACGACATACAAAGGATTGTATCGCCACACACCCGCTAGCCGTACCACCCTACGGCCGCATCACCGCGTGTCAGACAGGCGCATGCCCTGGCCAGCCCGGCTCAGCCCTAGCCGTATCGTGGGCCCATCCCCCCGCGCGCCCATGCCTACCGCGGTTACGACATACCGTCAGATCGGACCAAGCTCGGGAATCAGCAAAGAGCCCATCCCAAATTCTTGCAAATTTTTTTTTTCACATTATTTTTCTCATTCCAACTACCGGAAAAACCACCAAGATATATATATATATATATATATACAGAGTATATATATATATATATATATATATATATATATATATTTCATTTTCAAGAGAACAAAATAAATTCCTAAAATTTATTTTATTTATTTATTTTTCTTTCCGCTTACACACTGTAAAACCCGTAGTAAATTCCTCAACACACTTTTTTTCGACGCAACTGACCACTCTATCCAAAATTTCTCAAACAACTTGTTCTCACACTAAACCCTAGTGTTCAACATTTTTTTTCTTTTTATGTGCTATTTACCTAAGCACACAATTTCACACAACATGACACACAATCACACACTTCATACAACACATGATCACACAATTCATACTCAACAAATCATGTTATGCACACCATTCACACATAAAACACCATGCATGTAGTGTTCTAATCCTGTCCCGTGACCGCTTAGGTAATCACATACCTAAGCTCTACACCCACCGAGCTCCCAAGGTAATCGTTTACCTTAGCTCTAATACCAAGTTGTGAAGCTGGTATCGGGACTAAACTTATAAACACACCCATTGAGCTCCCAAGGTAATCGTTTACCTTAACTCTTATACCAAAGCCTCTCGACGCCCATTCCTGTGAGAGGGTCCTGCTTGACACCTCACAACTCATTTACTGCGGGATGCTGCAACCCAACACCACTCATGAAAAATCGGTCAGAGTCTCCTTTGTACGAGGAGCTCTACCCAAGGTACAAAACTTGTCCCAACAATTAACAATGACCACACAGGGTCCACATGTGAGTAAAATAATGGCCACTTGGGCCCCTACATCAATACTCACAAAATACATCAACTATATACAATACCAAGAAATTTAATAAATTACTTAATACAAACATATATTAAAATTATAAAATTCTAATACAGTTATACAACAACATCAGTGCCCACAAGTCGGCTTTCTTTCTCTAAAACGCGACCAGTGAGTGCCATCCTCCTGACACTCGCACCGAAATAGCATCTCGATAAGGTGAGCAAAGCCCAGTAGTGATAATTTCCTACATGGGTTACTCCCCACCTAAGTGTACATGTCATGGCAAAACAAACACACTCAAGCAAATACATGATCCTACTTGAATGTCTACATGCCCAATCCCATGTCCCGAGTCCTCACCGACTCCCTCACACATGCCTAAGCCAAATGCGAGTAAATATCCGCTTTCAAAAACAAAAGCTGCTCGAAAAACTTACTTCACCGAAGCCTCGTAAAATTCGATTGACAACCCTCCGAGGCGACCGCTGATAACCCCAAACAATCTATGGCCCTCCGACGTGAATTGTTGGACAATCTCCCAACACAATTCTCCAGAAAATCTTCCGTCGAAATTCCTTTCACAAACATTTTTCCTTTTTATTTTCTTTCATGTCATGCACTCACTCTTAATATTCTAGGGTGCCCTAGTGCATATGGAATGCATTATGCCAATCCCAAAATATTCATGCTAATATATAAAACATGTATATATTAACATAATTAATTCACACAATTCAAGTTATTAAATTCACATCAATAACACCAAAATTAACTCACATGGGCTAATTAACAATTACAAGCAATTCATTTTGAATCACTCAATAACACAAAAGTCACACCAAAAATCACGCAACTATTCACATGAACAAATAAACCCTGGGTCAAGTAATCAATCGCTCACACCCAATAATAATTAGAGATTTCCTCTCCACCCTGGGCTCAAAGCTTGAGACTGACATCACCCGCCCCTTCAGCCTCAACAATCCCTATATCCATAAATCATTTATTACCAGCACAAACCAAGTAGAAAAATCCCTACCTCGAGTCAGCTCTTAACTCCACCAAATCGTCCACGCCGTAGCCCTCACGCGTAGATCGACTTTGCTTTCTTGTCCGGGCCGGTAAACTCGACTGGTCCGAACGACTGGAAATCTAGAGAGAAGACACTCTCTCTCTCTCTCTAAAACTCAAAAACCCAGCCCACTATCGATTTTCTCTTTTCTTTGGAGAAGAGAACTATTTGCTTTTGTCTTTATTCATTTAACATTTCCAAAAATTCTCATCTTGTCCCCTTTGTCTCGAGCTGACACACATGCAATAATCTAAGTCATTCATCTCATCCTCTCACTAATCATGCAACATAGTCACATAGCACACGTAAGATGATACTCTTTTCACATCACATGTCTTCAGCGTCGCTTTACTACAGATCGACACCCGGTGCCTCGAAAAACGGAAATTCTCGACTGTCTCTGACCACTAAATTCAACGCAGAGCTAGGATTTCGCGAGACGACCTAACAAAGAAAACTGCTTACATCCGAGATCTAGAAAAATTTCGGATTTTGACCGGAATTACCGTTTTACCAAATTTCAAAAAATTGGAATTTTCTCAGGTCGTACATCTCAACTAATGTGTAAGTCTGTGGTGGTATGGAAGATGATGTGTAAGTCTGTGGGGTATAAAAGTATCGAGTGATGTGTAAGTCTTTGGGGTATAAAAGTATCGGGTGATGGGTAAGTATGGGGGCATATGAAAGTATCGAATGATGGGTAAGTATGGGGGGTATAGAAGTATTGGATGCAAATTTGGTAGTGAGTGATAATGGTGGCAATGTCGATTCAGGTGTACCACGACCTCCCTCACTATCTCGACCACAACCTCGCAAATCATCTCGACCACGACTTTGCCCACCATTTCTACCATCGAATTGCCGATCAACCTCCGTTTCAATTTCAAATGGACCGCATAATGACCGAGGGATGACATTGAAAGTCTAATATACCATTCCACATTGCTAGATCTCGATCGAAACCCAACGCTGTGATGCTCATCTCCTCGATCTAGTGTAACACTCGATTATGAAAAAATTCTTAAAAATAGTTTAAAAATATTCAAGAATAAATAAATATATAATTTAAGGAAAATATAAATGGCATGCTTTAAGAATTTGCAACATTACTTAATTTATGATAAAGCATAGTTTAAGTTTACTAAATATGCAAGTCTATCATAGGTCTCAGTCAAAGCTCAAATAAAATCTTTTATTCTCTTTGGGAAAGAGAATAGGAAACCACAAATTGTTTGATGCAATAGTCTACTCTTTAAAGTAAGTTTAAATATACGAAGTATTTTATATCTTTAATATAGATATATTTATTTATAATACGAGGTGACCCTTGGGAGTAAATTGTTTCATTCCCTCACCATTTTGAGTAATTATCTCCTATTATTATTATTATTATTATTATGTTAAAGGACATTTTGCCCCTCAATTAAGACCCAAGTGCCAATTGGCCCCTCAACTATTTTTTTTTTTTTTGTTGTCATTTTCACATTTATACTATTATTTTTGCACTTAAAAAGACATGTTACACTTACATATACATGGATTAAGACTCTTAATAGAAAAATATAAGTAACAATATATATTAAACTTATTTTGTCAAGATGTTTTTCTAAAATTATCTTTCTTTAAAAAAATTATTCTAAAATTATATTAATAATTTATTTTTAGTAAATCATATTAATTTATTAAATCTTTGTTTGAACTATTAATTTATCAAATCTTATAACTTCATGATTCTTATTTCAATAATTTTTAAATAAGTTGATATCAAAAATAATAATAGTAATTTTTAAATAAGTTTGTATTTTAAATATTTTAAAGATAAATATAAAATTAAAGTAAAATTAATTCTTGAAAAAAAGATTAATAAGAAATATGAAAAAGAATTTAAAAAGAATAATATAAAATAAAATGACAATATAATTTAAAATAAATAATTTTTTAATAATTAATATCAAATATAAAAATTTTGATTTAATTCGAGATAAACTAATATTTTAGAATATGAGTTTTTTTTTAATTTTTTTAAATTATATTTTTCTTTTATTTTATATTATTCTTTTAAAAAACTCCTTCGTCATTGGTTCAACATCAATCGTTCCCAACGCATACGTAAAAGTTATATATATATATATATATATATATATATATATATATATATATATATTGATAGAATAATATTATCTTTTTATTTAAAATTATTTTTTTATAATTTAAAATAAAAGACAATGTTATAAAAGTATTTATCCAAAGAATAGGAATTATTTTATTTCAAATATAATAACATTTTTATTCATATAGTGAAAATAAATAAAAATAATTTTAATATTTAAAAATAATCATAGATTATATTATTTAATATTTTCTAAATAAAACTATTAATTTTTTTTATTAATTAATTTTATTTTACTTGAATAAATAAAATTAAAAAATAAATATAGTTTTCTTAAGATAGTAAGAAACCCATCTCTCTTTATCTCTCAACTCTCAATCCCTATTTCGCATGGAACAGTTGACCCAGTCACGGAACCTCCATAGGAATGAGTTGTTGGTTGGAAGGGTTGGTGAGGAGTTATGGAAATATCGCTTCTAATTTGAAACAAAGTGTTCTTTTGATGCAAAATATGTAATGTTTGGTCTAAGGGTGACAATTCGTGTCGATAGATCGTATTTGTGTCGTATCAATATACGAATCATGTCAACATTAGCCGAATCAAACTCGACACGAATAATAAACGTGTCAACATTCGTTAACCCAAACTCAATTTATTCATTATTCGTATTAGGTAGGTCAACACAAATATGACACATTTAATTTGATTATTTAAAATAATAATAATTATAAATAATTTCATGCATGTTTAACACAAATAACATATTAAATTTAATATGTTTATTAATTTTATCATTTAAATTAATGTGAATTATAATTAATAATCCATATTTAACACAAATAACTTATTAAATAGATTAATTAATTAATATAATAATTAAACTTAGTCAATTTCGGTCAAATTTTTGCAAATGTGTCAATACTTAATACGATCCATTTATTAAACGCTAAGTAATGTTAATGACAGACACCAAACACTTACTGATATACTCAATCAAAACCCGTAAAACTGTGACAGGTCAGGTCGTATTCACGCTGGGCTGCGGTCAAATTTTATCAACCCTAATTTGGTCTTTCCTCTCTTCCTTAGTCCCCCTCTCTCTCTCAGACATCTTTAATAGACCCAAATGAGGCAACTTCTATTTCATCCCCTCTCTCTTTGCTCTTTTACTAATCCTCTCTCTCCTCTTTCTGTAATACAGTAAAAATGAGATCCTTTCATGAGACCGATTTTAACTCGGATGTCAATTCGGTACTAGTCATGGCCGAGGCGGTTACGACTCAACCAAATCGTCTCGGTCTTGACCAATATTTTGAACCCTGGTCTAGCTATAGCTAGGGATCTCCTAAAAGCCCGTGACCCGAGGCCCGCCTTGTCTCGGCCCGCCCGATACTAAAGCCCGCCTGCCTCGGCTTAGCATGGCCTGGCCGCAAGCTTCCTCGATTTGCAGCCGCCGACTGATCAGATAGTGCTTTTAGGCCCGCCCCAAAGCCCACAAGAGGCCCACCTAAAAGCCCGACCCTCCACTTAGATAAGCTGCATTTTTATTTAAATCAGATTCAAAGCTTAAATAAAAATAAAAAGTGTTCTTTAAAAACAATTCAAAATAAAAATACTTCATTTAAAATTTTATTTGATCGAATATAATTACATTTAAATGTATTTAAAAAGTTTACATCACTATAAAATAAGTACATCTCAACTAGGTTAGCACTTACTTATTTGTCAATTATTCGTATTCTTTTCAAACTTATGCTAAAATAAAATACAATATAATTTAACCAAATATTTTAATCACTATTTTCTCAAAGGACGGAATTATCATGGATCCATTCATGTTTTGATAAATTTGTTCTCTGCTTCGCCACTAGTGCATCTTTCTCGAATAACATGATCGTACGATCTCTTTGTCCGCTAAATTTAATCTTTAAACGTACTACCGTCGATTGCTTCAGCGACAAATTACATCGCTACAACCACTCTTCACCCGTACTGGGTGCGCTGGCGCGATCGTACTCACAGTACTCCGCTAATACATCACGTGCAATAATAGATAACACAACGTATTTTATTTGTTGTTTTTTCCACCATTCTAAAATTTCAAAATTCACAATTGCCTTCAAACTTAATCGTTTCTATACTAAAATATTTATCTATATCGGTTGTATTTATTTAATCCAATAAGGTGATTTTTTCTAATTTTTAAACATTTCCAAAGGGTTTTTATAAAAAGATGAGTAGTTTGTTGTGGATGATGATTTTATCAAACTAATATCATTTTATATTTTTCTTTTATAAATATTATATAAAATATATAATAAATCTAATTTATTTCATTTTTAATTCTTTCTTCAATTTTTATTTGATCTTCATTGTAAATAACTTGCAACCATTCATCTAGAGCATCAAATTTAATCTAGGGTCCACAATTAAACTAATATAATAAATCAAAGATATTTCTCCCTAATATTTTAATCTTTCTATCATTGCAAAATTGTATCATTAAAAATTTCATAACTTAAATAATTTTGTAGTGCCATATAAATACTAGTTATTTGCATAATGACCCAATGTGAAGTTGGATAATACACAGTACAAAAAATATTTGTTGTAGCATAAAAAATTTCAAAAAGATATCGCAGAAGGTTCGCAATATGTCAATCATAATCATTTAATACATCAACATCTACATCACTATTATTATTACAGAATAAGATTATAATCGTATCTACATTTTTATATTTCTTTGTAATATTTTATGTTTCTTTATAAGTAGAATTTCATCTAATTGGTATATCTAAACTTATATTTTTTCTTTTCATATTTGCAATTTTGCAACAATAAAAAAATAATTCATGTTTTGCTTGGGAACAATTAATATTATATGCAATGTCTCTAATTTTTTTCTAATGTACTATCAACTTGTTTTAATCCATCTTTTACAATTAAATTTAAAATATGTGCACAACAACGTACGTGAAATAATTTTGCATAATCCTCTTTTATTTGCCAAAATCTTTTTAATCTTTGTAATGCTACATCATTATTAGAAACATTATCTAATGTTATTGTAAATATTTTGTCACGAATACCTAAATCTATAATTTCATCATTTATTAAAGTTGTTATATTTTTACCACTATGTGAAGTATTTATTGTTTTAAATGAAATTATTCTTTTATTTAACATTCATTCACTATCTATATAACGAAAGAATATATAAAAAGTCTCCATGCATTAGCATTCCAATATCATATGTTAAACAAAATTTTCCTTCAAAATTTGTAAAATATTTTTTAAAATTTTCTCTTTCTGTTTGAAATTTTTTCATAATACCTCTTTTAACAATATTTTCGAACCAACATTTGAATTGATGATTAATCAATGTTTGAATTGTTTCTAAATATTTATGAGTTTCCATCATATTAAAAGGTTGTTCAGCTCTTATTATGTAATTAATCATTCATTCACGACACGAAGACTCATCATAAGAAAAAAATTTTAAATTTCCACATTCATCTTTACCTTAATTTCCATATAATTTTAATATCTACATTACGCTTTAGCTTACACTGCTCATTATTTCTTTGTAATGACTTCAAGGCCTCGACCTGATCCACCACTCAAGAGCCATACAAATTTTACATTTTTCTTTTATTTATTTTTTATTATTTTCTAAAATTATTTCTATTCTATCAAAAAAAATTCATATATTTGAACTAAATTTTTTGCTTGATGATGCACATGCACTATCCATATTAAAATTATTAATAAAATATTATACTAAAAAAAATGAATCAAAATAAAATGTAACAAACAAATAAAGAAAAGTAAAATGCGAGAATATTACTCAATCGGCGATCAAAACCCAAATTCTTAAAATCCGAATTATCGAGCTCACCAATGCTTGATTTGGCAATTTCAGACTCACCACAATATAACGTAATACGTTGTCAAGAACAAATTAAAACGGCAGATAAAGAACGCAGAGAAAATTGATGACTCATGGTAGAAATTAAATTGGGCATTCACATGATGAAAACGATAAACAAAATATTACTCACAAACTGGCCATACGACAATGGAATGCAAAGGAAAGTGAGGGAGGAAGGGGGAGATGGACTTAACAGGTTTGGGCTCTCGCGGCCGAGCCAAGGCCTTGTAATGTTCTGCTCTCGATCCGTACCCCATCGGGATCACAACACCCAGCCGCCCTCACTCAGCCTGCCATTTCGAGCCGAGCGGCCCAGCCCCGCCCGGCCGGGACTCGCTATAGCACTCACTCACCTTTAAAGATAATTCATGATACATGGGCTTGGACTCAACCTGTGTTAAAGTTGGCCCAAGGGTTTCTTTGACTTTTGGATTACTTTTTTTCCTTAAACAATTTTGCAAAACAACAAATCAAGAAAACAAGTTTAGGCCTGTTTGTTTATTGTTTTTTTAAATTATTTTTTGTTCAAAAACAAGAAAAACACTTCTCAATTTGTTTTTTTCTAAAAAACACAAAAAATATAGAAAATCCTAAATTTAGGTAACAAGGACAGTTAAAATATAAAAAACCATACTAGTGTTTAATGTATTTTCAAAAACTGTTCTCAATAACAATTTTCAAAAATAGGAATCAAACATGCCCTTAATATCTACAAACTTCTTTTTTTTAAGAAATATTAAAAAAAAAAACTGTTTTTGAATGAAAAAAACCAAAATTTTGATATAGGAAACTTTTTTTAAAAAAAAATATTAAAAATTTTATTTTAGAAAATTAATATTTTCTTTTTTAAGCCCGGCTTTAGTCAAATTTATAATACTCTTTGAGTTTAGACAAAAGGTTTCTATTATTTTTTAATTAAATTTTATACATTTTTGTGTAATTATTTTTTTAAAGGAAGAAAGAGGCTTGTGATGCTCTCTCTTGTTCTTGTTGAAGCTGAATATCTTTTCATTTCCAAATACAGAATGAAAGTTGGGTTATTATATAGAGAAGAGTCTTTAAAAATCTAACCTTGAATTGTTTTTTTACCTTATTTTAATTAAAATATCCTCATTGTTTTCTTTTCTTGTATTGTAAAAATATCGATACATTGAAGTAGGGTGGCCAACAGGTTAAAAGGGATTCTGCCACTCATCATTTCTGATGCTCAGTCTGTTTTCGTTCCCGAAAGATTTATATGTGATAACATACTGCCATCCTTTGAAGTGATTCACAACATGAAAAGAAAGATAAAAGGCAAGAAAGGAAGTGTAGCCTTAAAGATATAGACATTAGCAAAGCCTATGATCGTATCAGTTGGAGGTATTTGGAGGCAATCATGTGCATAATGAATTTCGACTCTCATTTCATAGATATGATTATGCTTTGTGTAACCATAGTTCAATACCACGTCTCTGTGAATGGCGAGCTGGTAGGTCCCATTTCCTCTGGGCATGGACTAAGACAAAGAGACCCTTTATCTCCCTATTTATTTATTATCTGTGCAGAGGGACTCTCGGCATTGCTAAAGGAGGCAGAGGCAAGGGGTGATTTGCATGGATGCCGCATCATTAGAGGTGCCCCTAGTATCTCACATCTTTTATTTGCTGATGATAGTTTTTATTTTTCAATGCCAGTGATCAGGAATGCTGTAAAGTGCAGTCCATTTTAGAGGTGTATGAGAGAATTTTAGGGCAAGCAGTAAACCTCTAAAAATCCGGAATATTTTTCAGCAATAATGTTTTGGAATCCTTGAGAATGAGCATTTCTAACATATTAGGTGTGTCAACCCCTCTCAACACAGGAAGATATTTGGGATTGCCCTCACTTATTGGCAGGAACAAAAGAGCGATATTTGCTTTTCTTCGAGAAAGGATGTGGAATAGACTCAAGGGTGGCAGGCAAGGTTACTATACTAAGCAAGAAAAGAAGTTCTAATAAAGACAGTGGCACAAGCCATACCCACGTTATGCATGAGCTCCTTTTCACTTCCGGTGGCCCTATGCAAAGAGCTAGAGAATGATGAACTCATTCTGGTGGGGTACGAAAGCAAATGGGGAAAGACGCATTCACTGGATCAAATGGGATACCCTTTGTATGAGAAAGGAGCAAGAAGGTATGGGTTTTCGAAGTCTTCACGCTTTTAACTTAGCCATGTTGGCTAGGCACGCTTGGAATTTCATCTCTAACCCAAATACTATAGCTAGTCAATTGATCAAAACTAAATATTTTCCGCATGGGAACTACCTATCCGCTCATTTGGGATCAAACCCGAGCTTTACCTGGAAGAGTATTTGGACGTCACGATTCATTCTTAAGCAAGGATGTAGATGGCGTATCGGAGATGGAAGTTCACTAAATATATGGCATGAGTCTTGGTTGAAAAACAATGATAATCTCAAACTGCTCACCCCTATCATTGAGGGCTTAAAAGATTTACGGGTTCAAGATCTCCTCAAACCTGGATCTCGAGACTGGGATATAGAACTCCTAGATGAACTGTTCTACTCAACAAATGTGAATGCAATAGTCAGGACACCACTAGTTTCCCATGACAGTCAGGACCGACTCATTTGGCACTATGCAAAAAAGGGTATATATTCAGTCAAGTCTGGATATCGAATTGCCATGAATAATAACAGTAACACGGTGCAGAATATGTCTAATTTTCCTAGAAATTGGTCAGCCATATGGAATCAAACGCTGCCTCCACGCATCAAACTGTTTCTCTGGAGAGCTTGCATGGGCTGCATCCCAGTCCACGACGTCTTGAAAGGCAGAGATGTATGCAATTGAATCCAATATGTCCCTTATGTAACCGAGAGCCCGAGACAGTCCATCACGCTTTACTCTCATGGGATAGAATCAGAGCATACTATGACAGCAACACGGTGGAAATCAACCATATCGGTTCGAGTTCCTTTGTAGAGGCCTGTTTCTCAAGCCTCAACCACCTCAGTAAGGAGAAATTCAAGGGCTTTGGTACAACAGCATGGATTGTATGGAAGTAAAGAAATGCTCAGGTTTGGTCGGTTCATAGCCTATCCATCCCAACAGCTGTTTAGTAGGGACTTTCCTGTGTAGACTATTGGTGCCAAGCGAAGAGATACCTCAAGGGCACCACACATCTTGGCCCCCTCATGATGGTCTCGACCTAAACAAGGCTGGCTCAAATGAAATGTGAATGGTGCGATTTTTGGAGGCTTACGCCAAGTCGGGGTTGGTGGTGTTATCATAAATGAAGGAAGGTCTGTGATGTTTGCATTCTTTAGAGTACTCCCGGGTTGCTTCGCTCCAGCTGAAGTTGAAGCCTTGGCCCTTCTTGATGCTCTCAAACGAATTCACCAGCTACAATTGAACAACACCACCTTAGAAATGGACTGCAAAGAGGTTGTAGATGCATGTCAATCCGTCAAGGCCGACTTCTCAAAATTTGGGTGTTTAATAAAAGAATGTTAGACCCTCCTCTCCTTGGGTGAAAACTTAAAATTATGCTTTATAAGAAAACAAGCAAACTGTATAGCACATGCTCTTGCTAGAGCTGCCCGTTTTTATGCTAGCCCTTCAGTTTGGCTTGAGGCACCAATTGTCCTTGTGGATGTCCTAACCTTTGACTATTCCTCTGATAAAAAATAAATAAATAACCAATATCGTTACATGTAAATACATTGAACAGAAAAAGGTATTTTCATCCATAATGAATTTTTTTTTTTTTAAAGCATTAATATTTACAAATTTTGTGTTATTTGAGGTTTTTTAAACAAACATTTCACCAAGGTGTTTTAACGAGAGAGGTACAAGTGCCACAATTACAAATCCCCCTGGATGACACAGGAAGGAAAATCAAGGTCGATCCCTTTTACCTGAAAACACCTCCTCCTGTCTGCTGGAGATGTTTCAAGGGTCTGCTTGCTTCTTTGTCCCCTCCTCAGCAGCATTTAAACCATCCATTTTCATCTTATGAAGATATTGCTTGCAGACCACACATTTTTCATCTGCAGCACCAAGTCCAAGTCCCAAGCCCCAAGTCCCAAGTCCAAGTCCAAGTCCTAGGCAACTTGTGTTGGATATCCTCGTCGTCAAGAATTAATCCTTAAGTTCTTTGCATAACCTTACTATTTCTTCTATCTCTTCCGACTCTCCTTGCCCTTCTAAGTACTCCATACATGCTTCCAAAATGATGGGATTTGGCTTCCACCCTTTCCTTCCTGCTGATATTGCTTTCTTCAACATTTCCACTGCCTTAGGCATTTGCTTATCCTCCATGTAACCCTCAGCTAAGATGCTCCAAGTAGTGGGATAAGCCGTTCTTCCTTCTATAGCTTTACTTACAAGGGATTCGGCCTTGTCAAAGACACGCTTTTCACAATAAGCAGAGAGAAGCCTATTCAGTATCCGAAAGTCATACGCGGTGCATTTAGACTCCCACTCCTGAAAGATTTTCTCAGCCCCCTCAATGTCATCCAGTTTCCTTAGAGAAGCGATCATACAAGAGTATGCTTGTGTGTGTTCATAGGTTGGCTTGTATAGATTCCAAACTCTGTAGAGCTCTTCCTTGTGGCCAGTTCGTCCATACAGAGAAAGGAGATGCTTGAAAGCAGTAGGCCTTTCTGAAATCGGAGTGTTGTTCTCAATCTTCTTTATCATTTCCAAGGCCTTGTCAATCAACCCAACTTTCAGATACCCATTTGCTGCAACTGAATATGTGTTCCAATCAACAGAAATGTGGAGATCCTTATCCAATCCGGACTAAATAACTCTTCTTATCGAGACAATATCAGATGCTGCAACATAAGCAGCCATCAGATTCCTTAACGTGAATTTATCACATGGAATTGATTTCCTTTCCATTTCTTGAATCAATGGCTCAATCTTGTCATAATTCTCAGTTTGAGAGTAAAGGTTGATCAACATATTGTAAGGAAAAGATGATGTTACAAAACCCATCTCTCTCATTTTCTGCATAGTGGCTTCTGCTTTCTCCACGAATTTTTCCCGCACATAGCTACTGAGAAGAGCACCATAGGCACTGTGATTTTTCAAAACTTTTGGGATATTATTAAAGTAACTTCGCCTGCTCTGTCCATGAACCACGGAGATCAAATCCAATCTGATTGCTACGTCACTTGGTGTTAACGGGAGATACCGACAGTCAGTCATCCACTGAGACATCTGAATAGGATAACAACCAAAGATAAAGGTTAGAAAACCAGTGGTCTAACTAAAATGATGGAACGATTTGGGATTCATCCTAGGCGTTAAAAGTTAAATCTGATAATATCTCAGCCATGCTTATCGTGTGTTAGTGCATGATAAGACATGCTTAATATGCAATCCCCACACTGCCAGCGCAAGTTGTGCATGCAACCGAGGCATTAATATCCAGTTCATATGGTTTCAACTTTCAACCACAAAATATCATAGGCATTAAATGGTAAATCCCATCTTGTCTCATGCAATGCTCATCATGTGTTGAAGCATAATAAGATATACTTAATATGTGTTATAGTATGTATCATACATTAACATATTGGCTCAGATTCGGTCGGTGGAGATTTACTTATAAGGTCAGGAACTATTTATAAGAAAGAGATCATCTTACCTAATGATAAATTCTTAACCTTCTTGTATATATATGTATGATGACTCAATGGAAAATACAAGGAATTTATTCCTCCAATTCCTTTCTTTGTTCTTTTTACATGGTATTAGAGCCTAGGGCTTAGAATTGAGGAATTTTTAGAGAAATTCCAAACATTCTCAGTAGAAGTTCGGCAAACATGGGTGAGTTTTTGAAACACGCACCTCAAGGGCACGTGGGATCTCACCGTCGGCACAGGGAGAAGCGTTGGCCGCCGACAAGCCTCATCAATTAAGTCCAAGAGGTCGAAAGCCTAAATACAGGAGCCATGCGCTACCTTCTTCATTCTACTTATTCCACACGCCCACGGTGGGTCGTGGAGGGGGTGCGTGACACTTCGACCGACCTCCTGTGAACCACGACAGGCGTTCCCTCCAAAAGAAAACCCTGCTGAGGTGGTTTATGATGCCATACTCCCACTGTGTTAGGGGTTTCTAAGGATTTTTGGTGGGAATCTAGGGCTTTTTCAAGGGATATTTTGGGCTTGTGATTTAACATTGATTGTTTTGTGATTCTGTGGCATCTACAAGTGTTTTGAGGATTGTAGGACCAAATTCCATTCAGGTGTGGTGCTTTATGTGAAATTGTGGTCATTTTCTGTGCAAGAATCCTATCTTTTTGGTATTTTCAGATTTTCAAAGGCTTTTTTGAGTTATATCTGCTCTTATGATTGATAAGAGACCCCTCAGGTGGAGTTGTGTGTCATTATTTCCATAATCCGTAAGTATATATGCCGGATTGTAGGAAGTCACAGACAGAAATCAAGGCTCTATATGTCATGAATCATTGAAGGGTGTCTCTACTCCTAGCACACAGCCACAAACAGTAAACCTACCACATGTCTTATTTCTTTTCCTCCAAATGGGTCATCGACTCGAGCCACAAATCACACGCATATGAATTCCACTATTTACTATCGCTTCAACCAAACCCCTTCTACTCTCATCATATCCTTACAGATGGGTCAACATCTTATCCTCGGGTCGTGACACCATCCTACTCCTCTAATCACTCAATTCCTGCCTCGAGTTTACCACAATTCTCTTTTAATTTAATTTCCGTGAGTAAACTTACTCATACAATTAATTGCAGTATCTCATTCTTTCCTAGTTATTGCTTGATTCAAGATCTTTTGACGAAGCGGATTATTGGTAAAAGACGCGAGTCTGAGGGTCTCTACATCCTTGAAACAAAGGTGTCAAAGTCTGTTACTTGTTCTGGAGTTGTTATCCCATTCGAATTACATTGTCGCTTGGATCATCCTTCTCTCGCTGCTCTATATCCTCGCTAGCCTATCCCTCATCACCGTGAGTCGTGGTCAATATGCGTTTCGGCTTGTATGCATTCGAGTCCAGTCACAATAACCGAGCTTCGCTTCCTTTGAGTTGGTCCATTTGACGTGTGGGTCACGTCCACCGTGTTCCAACTAGGCCGATATTTCTACGCTTGTCGATGATTATTCGCGACCCACTTGGTTATATTTAATGAAAAAATGTTCGGAGTTATCTTCTCACTTTCGTGTCTTCTGTGTTGAAATTCACACTCAGTTTCATGTTTCTGTTCAAAATCTGAAAAGTGATAATGCCAAAGAATATATGTTTGAACAATTTCAGTTATTTATGATTCAGAATGGCTCTTCATCAGACATCTTAAGTTGATACTCCTTCTCAAAATGGAGTTGCTGAAAGAAAAAATAGACACCTTCTTGAAACCACTCGGGCTCTATTGTTTCAAATGCATGTGCCCAAGCATTTTTGGGTCGATGATGTTTCCACAGCTTTTTTTTTTATTAATTGGATGTCTTCCTCTGTCTTGAATTGGGCCACTCCGTTTCAAACCCTCTTTCCCCATAAATCTTTGTTTCTCATTAAGTCTCGGGTATTTGGGTGTACTTATTTTGTTCGGGATGTTCGTCCGCCTATGTCTAAACTCAATCCCAAGTCATTGAAGTGTATCTTCCTTGGTTACTCTCAAGTTCAAAAGGGTATAGGTGTTATTGTCCTAGTCTTCACAAGTACCTGGCTTCTGCTGATGTCACATTTCTTGAGAATACTTTTTTTTCTCAAGACCCGATCTACACTAGTCTGGGGGAGGATGATGATTTGCTCATTTATACTCTTGTCGCGCCAACTCCTGTTTTTGTTCCTCCTCTGACAAAACCTCCTATCACTCAGATCTATGCTCGGTGCCACCACCCCTCGCACTAGTCCCCCACTCACCGCTTCCAACATCGATCCACCTTCTCAATGATGATCTTCTTTATACCAGAAGGTGCAAACGCCGCAGCTCATCCAATTTCCTCCTTTTGCTCTTATGACCACTTGTCATCAAGCATTCTGCTCCTTTATCGTATCCTCAACTCTATTTTGTTGCCTAACAAGGTTTCGCCCTTACTTCACCCTAGTTGGCAATAACAAGTGAAGATGCAGAGATGGATGCTTTAACTGACAATGGTACTTGGGACTTGGTTTGTTTACCTGCTTAAAAGAAAGTCATTTGAGGACTTTCTACAGGGCAAGGATTAAAATATCAATAATCACGGATATATCGGTACTTGGATTTTACGCATATATTGGAAATATTGGTAAAATATCGATGGATATTTTGACAAAAATATCAGTAAAGCGAAAATTAACAAAAATAATTTGAAATTCATGGAAATACTTTGTTAAACTATAAAAAATACATAAATAAGCAAATATACACTCACAAGACGATATTCATTATAATTTATCGCAAATTACATTACAAAGTTAATCTTTTAAACCAAAATAAAGACCGATGCGGCTCTATTACATTATTTGACGTATGGATTCATCTTGTCACACAATATTTAAAACCAAGATCTTCAAAATATCAGATAAATCACAAAGAAAAATAATTTGAGAATAATTAAATGACATGATTTGGGGATGAAGTTTGAAAAGAAATTTGTATGATTTGGTGGTATTTATGTAATTTTTCGAAACATTAAAAATAAATGACGGATCATTAAAAACCATCAGATTTAATTCTAACCGTTAGATTTTATTTTGGTTCAAATTCCAACCAGCCGATCATCATATATCCATTGGAAATCAATCTAAACCATTGGGGATGCCTTCAAATTTCAGAAAGTTAAATCAGATGATTTTGCAAGATTTATGTAATTTTTCAAGCTCAAAATAGTCATTTGGATTGTCAAAAACCATTATGATTTCATTCTAACCATTGATTTGATTTCGGTTCAAATATGACCTGATCATCATATATCCATTGAAAATCAATCTAAACCGCGATCGTTCTTCAAATTTAAAAGAACTGTTGGATCCAAAAAATAGCCTGACGCTTTTAAACCAATGAAATCCTGACCTTGATCAAAGTAGAACGGATTCCTACTTAACGATTGTCGGGGTCAAGAAGTCAGCTACAGCCGATATTTAGAAAATATCGATGATATATTCGATATTCGATATTTCGGAGAGCTCTTACCAATATATCCGATATTTACCGATATTTTCACTTAAATTCCAAATTCCACGAAATACAAGTGAGGTACACTTTCGATATTTCGACGAAATATCGGCGATTTTTCCGATTTTTAGCCGATTTTTTGACCAACCGACTTTCGGTTGGCAAAATCATATCGGTACCGGCTGATATCCGATATTTCAACGATATATCGACCGATAAAACCGATATTTAGTTCCTTGCTAAAGGATATGTCCAAACTTATGGTGTGGATTATTCTATACCTTCTCCCTGGTTGCCAAGTTGACTTCCATTTGGCTATTTATATCTTTGGCAGCAACTCATGGCTGGGACCTCCACCAACTTGATATTAACAATGTTTTTCTTCATGGTGATCTTGTAGAAGATATGTATATGGAGCAACCTCCTAGGTTTGTTGCTCGCAGATTAAGAGAGTTTATTGCCCCATAAATCATTATACATTTAAAACAGAAACCCACACGCATTTGCTTCTTCGAAAATTCAATGAAGTGATTAAGAAATTTAGCCTACAAAAGAAAGAAATACGATCACTGGTTTTTACAAAAATTCTCAAGTGTGTTTCATCTTCATAGCTGCGTGATGTCACGATATCATTATCAAGTGCTAAGAGAGAAAAAATGTAGAATTCTAATTTTATTATTTCCTCGTAATAATGAATCTCTATTTCTACATTACATATCGGACTTATATATACATAGTGACTCACAATACAGCAGAAGACAATAAAAGGAAAAGACTGCATTAACATCTTAACACTCAAGCCGGAGCATATATGTCATATGCACCAAGCTCGTTACAAACGCATTTAATTCTAGACCTCCCGAGATTTAGTAAAAACGCCCCGGCTACCGATCATTCAATCGACAAAACTAAGAAATTATACATCCCCGACGCGATCTTCTCTCTAATGGCTTACAGTCAACTTCAATGCTGCTTTATCCTTTCACGAAGACTCGACGTGGATTTAATACGCAGCAAAACGTTATCACAAATGAGCTTCATCCGCTCAATCTTTCCAAATCTCAACCCCAGGCACACTCAAATATACGTAGTCACATGTTGCCAAGGCCATAGCCTGACACTCGCTTCGCCACAGATTCAGCCACTACATGTCAAGTTTCTTACTCTTCCAGGATATTAGGTTACCACCAACGAAAACACGCGACCTGGGCTTTAACGCCTATCTCGCGCGGTAGCAAATTTCAATCAGACTGTAACCAATAACCCTAAAGCACCTCTATTCTCGTACAACACACCTCGACCGGTGTACTTTTAATATATCGAAGAATGCTGATTACAAAAGATCCCAAATCTGGCCATCACATTTCGATCGTAGGAATTGACTAACAACACTTAACGGAAAGCGAACGTTCGTCGAGTAATGGCGTAGATAATTCGCTTACCTACCAATGATATCCGCCAGATCTCCGAAAGACTCTCCCTGTCCTGGTACAAGCTTGACATTAGGATCCATGTGGGAGTGTCAACCTAAGCATACCTAACATACCCGGTTTCTTCCAAGACGCCTAAAGCATACTCCGCTCGGGAGAGGATCACACTTTAACCTGGATCAGCTATCTCAATTCCCAAAAAGTACTTGAGTTTCCCTAAGTCTTTAGTTTGAAAGTGAGTGAAAAGATGTTGCTTTAGTTTTTAAATACCATCCTGATCACTGCCCGTAATGACGATGTCATCCACATAAACAACCGTGATAAATACACCGTCGAAGAAGCATGATGACATAAAATCGAATGGTCTGGCCAGACGCGGGCATGCCAAGCCCCAACAACAGAATTAAATGAAATAAACCATGCTTCGAGGAGATTGGCCTTAAGCTATATAGAGAGCGCGCACCCCGCACACTAAACCAGACCCCCGGAAAGAATAAAACTAAAAGGCTGCTTCCATATAAACTTCCTACGATCACTCATATGAAGGAAAGCATTTTTACTATCCAACCGAAATGGCCAGAATACATACAAATGCATGGAGAGAAGCAGACTGGACATAATCTGGGCAACAGGGAGAAGGTGTCACCATAATCGTAACTATAAACCCGATATCCTTAAAGAACTGCCGCCTTAAGGCGATCAACCCGACCATCAGGATTCAACCTAATCAGGTAGACCCAACGACAAACCAACTGGGAAAATCCTACTAACTGCAAACAACTGCATCCTGGGTGCCGTGAGTGCAGAGCACCTATTTCATCTACCATTGCCTGGTCACAAATTCCGGATGGGAAAGTCTACTGGTGTTCTAGAAGAGAAATGGAAATAGTAGAAACAAATGCGTAGTAGGTGGAAGATAAATCGATGGTAACCTCAAAAATTGTTAATGGGATGAGGATTGCAAGTAGGAAATGATTACCTTCCGAAGAGCAATGGGCAATATCGCAATGTGCAGAGCCGGGCAGAGAGAAGTCGGGCGGAGAGGAAGTGAGTCAACCCAGGCCCTCACAGGCGGAAAGGAACAACGCACTGGGACGATGATAGACTAAGGGGGACGCAGAAGATAGATCATCAAAGCTGTAGCGAGGAGACGATGTGTATGGGTAAGACTTCACTAACGAAGAGACTCTATGAGGAGAAGAAGGCGGAGTCCTCGAAGAAGGTGACATCACGAGAGAAAGATCGATGAGTCCGAGGGGAATAATAACGATAACCTCTTCAAGCTCCGGGAGAAGCCGAGAAGATGCATTCGCGGGCTCGCCGAAGCTTCTGTCTTGTCCCTGAAGTGAGAATAAGGAACAAAGCAAGATAACCAAAAACACGGGTGAGGAAGGAAATAAAGAGGTCGTCTTCCGTGAAAGAAGTGAATGAGGAATCCGGAAAGATAATACGATGAGGGCATACGATTAATCAAATAATACAAGTCATGACAAACACTTCCCCAAAAAAAACGAAAAGAATACGATAAAGTGAGTATGAGAAGTACGAGCCGCCTAGCAAGACGACGATTTTTACGTTCAGCTACCCCATTTTGTTGAGGAGTATGAGCACAAGAAGACTGATGAAGGATCCCATGTTGGGACATAAATGAAATAAAGGGTGCAGAAAAATATTCTCGGGCATTATCACTACGTAACACACGAATAGAAATATTGATCGCGCACCTCTTGCCATAAAATTTCGAAAATAGAAAATAACTCACCGAAGCCATTAAAAATAACCAAGTACATCCATAGAAATACCATCACAATGAAAGTGACAAAACATCGAAGCCTAGCAGACAGCAAATTCCACAAGACCCCAAACATCGGTGGGACAAGGTCAAAAGGAGATGTCAGTCGATTATGCAAACGTCATGAACGAGACACGAAAGTATGTTTCAAGCCGACAAGGACTCACACGCTAGCGGACGCACAAAGTGGAAAACGAGGGACCATCTTCTCTGAACTTAAAGACCAGTGGCCAAGACGACCGTGGACGCAGGATGGAGACAATGGAACGCAAACCGGCAGGACGATTATGTAGGCGAGGTGATAGAGGCCCCGGTGGACTCACGTCCGACCAATCGTCTTCCTCAGATCTCTGTGGCCCCGTAAGGTCGAATTTATCGTAAAATAATGGAACAGTTTAAGAGTACGAGTGATTTTACCGGAAGAAATAAGATTAAAGGGACACTCAGAGTATAAAGGACAGGTGAGAGGTAAAGGAAGGAGGAGGATGAGCTAAACCAATACCTTTAAATACGGGGCTTGAGAACCATTAGCTAAGGTAATAAGAGGTGCAGGGTAGTAAGAAGAGAAGAGAAAAGATCTTTATTACTTAAATGGATCTAAGCACCGTAGCCTAATCCAGTGGTCCAAGATAAGATGTAAGAGTAGCGTTACAGAAAGATTAACGGCCCCAAGAACGAGCAACAGACCGACTCACAAGGCTGATAACGACGATAGGCATCATACTCACCGTCGCTGGGAGGAATACCCCGAGACGTGGGCAGAGCTCGCAGTCCTGGGCGACCGGGAGAATTAGAATCAGAAGACTGGGCCACGTGTGCAGTGCGGGGAGGACGTCCATGCAACTGATAACAACGATCACGGGTGTGGCCAAGCTTATTGCAATAGGAGCAATGAGGACGTTGTCCTCGACCTCGGGTACCACTGCGTCCTCCCCGAAGGTTAGTATGAGAAACTAACACGTGCTAATCTAGTGCCACTATCGACTTCAAAGTCCTAAAGGGAGGAGATACGGAGTGAGGCGAGCAAACACATCATCCAAGGACTCGGACTGGATGGATCGCCAAGAATCGACCCTGAGGGTCTCAAGAGTCCTGACGGAGGCCAATGAGTAAGGACCATAAAGAACTGTCACCTGGCGGTTTATTGTTCTAATCTAGTAAGAGGGGCATCAATGTCGAACTCCTCCTTAAGAGAGGCAATCCGCCAATATAATTAGATAGATCCATGTCTTGTCATGATATTAACACAGCGTAAGCCACCTTATAAAGACTGGATATCATTCTGGCAGATGTGAGCTTTTCATCGATTCCAAAACTTAACATGTCTTGTAAGTTCAAGATGAAGCAAAATTCGATCAACCGACCGCCATAATACGCCACATAGTCGCGGCATCTATTTTCTTCCAAAGGCACCTTGTCAACACCGTATATCATCCTCCTGTAATAAGATGATCCTCATAACCCCGTCTCCATGAACCAGAGTTCCACGTGGTTTCGACTAGAGAGATAATTCTCACTACCAATCAATTTTCCGATGTGATAGCAGTGATCCGTAGATAAATGCACGTAAAATAGAATTTTTAGTTGCCATATCCACCGAATCGGGAGACAAATCCACGCTTGATTGGAAGAGATTCTAATAAGAGGGCTGACCACGCCGTGAGCTTCAAGATGAAGAGAATACGACCGAAGATGAACTCGGGGCCAATCAAGATGAACTGCTGATCAAGAAGAACCAAGCGACGGCGGCTGCAAAAAGGGCAACCGGGGGCCGACTACGGGCGAAGAAAAGGGCAACCTGGCAGAGAAGGAGTGCTCTGAATGGACCAACGGAGGGCTAGAACACTAAGACCTGGCCACAGACGACTCGACCAGGAGGCTGGGCCACCGAGAAGGATCCACGCGCCCACACGCTGCACTGCGCCGCCGTGACCGAGGTCACGTGAGAAGACACGGCTGACGGTAGCCTAAGCTTCCGCGGGTGGCCACCGGCGCAGGATCGCCCTCCGAAGGTCGAAAGAGAGAGCCACCGTGAGAAGAGCTTCCTGAAGTCGCCGGCAGAAGACTTTGCCATGTGTCATGGCAGAGAAGGAGATCCTACTACGGAGAAGGAGATCCTACGGGATGAGAAGGAGACGAATTTAAACACGATCACTCCAAAAATTGCGCTAGGCCTGATACTACGCGCAAGAGAAAAATAGAGAATTCCTAATTTTATTATTTCCTCGTAATGAATCTCTATTTCTACATTACATATCGGACTTATATATATATGTGGACTCACAATACAAGAAGACAATAAAGGAAAAGACCGCATAATATCTAACCGGAAATAATATAGCAGTGTATATTCACCAAGTCCTTTCTTCACAATAATTCCACACAGCGACTTAGCATGCTTAAAATACTTTTTTCGTGTTAAAGCATGAGGAGCAAACGCTGAATCTTCTTATCTCAAATAACATGCTATTAATTCATTGCCTAAAACAGGATAACTGGCAGCAAAGCCATGTCATTCCCCTATGGCATAAAACTTACATCTTATTAGAGAAGGCAAATTGTTTGAAGACCCTAATAGATATAGAAGGTCAAGTTTGAAGTTAAAACTACCTTAATAAAGAATATGCCTTGATATTTGACATCATAATGCCAGAAACAAGATACGCTTTCTCCAACAACATCATCGCACAGAACACATTATAATGTTATTTGGAAAGAGCCCTGTGATCGTGGCATTTATACAAAGAATTGCTGGCATATTACTGAGTGTTTCATTGGACAGCTGGCAGATCAGTATCAAGAAGATATAAGGTCACTTCTGAAGTTACTATGTGTTTAGTTTTGAGGAATCTAGTTTCACAAGAAAGTTAAACAAAGGCCATTTCTCGACGAGCGCAGAATCTCGAGTATGTGAGCAATGATATAGTCTCGACGCGAGATTATAAAAGTACCCATCAACTTTGCAAGTCGGTATTAAAACCCCTCCACCCAAAGAAAGCTCTAATGTGACAACCATGATGTCATTCAAATTGCCTCTAATTCTATTTTTTCCATGAACGAACTAAACACAAAGAGATAAATTCTCATTTCGTTCATAAGAAAATACAACTCTGTTTGATTTCTACAAGATACATGAAGTCTAGAGAACAATTAGGTGATATCTTCACAAAGTCCCTAAGTGGAGACCGGGTTAGTTACTTATGTAACAAGTTGGGCATGATTAACATCTATGTTCCAACTTTAGAGGAAGTGTTATAGTATGTATCATACGTTAACATATTTGTTATAATATGTATCATACGTTAATATATTGGTTTGTATCTTATTATGATACTTTACTTATAGGGTTGTAACCATTTAGGAAGAGTAGATCATCTTACTAAATGTATAGCCTAACCTTCTTGTATATATGTATGATGACTCAATGGAAAATATAAGGAATTTATTCCTCCAATTCCTCTCTTTGTTCTCTTTACAATATGCAATCCACAGCACCTATGCAAGCTGTGCAGAATTCAACCTAGGCATTAATATCCAGTTCATATTGTTTCAACTTTCAACTTTCAACCACAACATATATCATAGGCAGTAAATGTCAAATATTATCGAATCTCATGCCACACTTATCATGAGTAAGAGCATAATAACCTCTGCAGCCGTACTAGCAATATGAATCATTCAACAGCAACACATCACATGCCTGTTCTTCAAGTTTTTGTCCCCTCTGCCTGGTGTAGGGTGCTATTTTAGCAGAAGACTCTCAATCCATCCATCTTGTCACATTGCCTATGCTGCTAAAGGCTTCTAACACTAGGGTTACTTTTGGTTTCCAGAAAATTTGAGGGAAAATGCGAGGGAAAGAAAATAGAAAGTAAAAGTCGAAGAAAAGAAAAAATGAAGGAAAATGAAAATAGAGTTAAATACGACATAGTATTTTTATTTACTACTTCAAACCAATTCTATTTATTTTAAATCATCAAAATAAAGATGAAATAATTTAAGAATATGTAAAGCTTCCAAGTAGTCATTTATATTTTGATTTTTTTAAAAAGATTTTTCATCAGATAACCAAGCATTAAAAAATCATTTTCCATACTTTTGTTTCCTTTTCCTTATAACTTTCCAGTAACCAAACACAACCTAAGTGTTATGAACAAGCACACTACTCAAGGGTCATTTTCCACACTATCAGCCACTTGTTCACATTCTTCAGAGTGGGATTACAAAATTAAGAAATCTATAAAAACAATTACAATAGGTTGTGTAGACAAAAGATCAGAAACTCAGCCAGCTGAGCAATTATTCCAGTCATTGGGTTGTTATAGATACACTAAAATTTTCAATTCAATGAATTGAGACCCAAGAAGAAACTAATATCATCACTGAAACCACACATGTAATTCTCCACTATTTTACCCATTTGCATAGACCCAATTCAGCATATATAACGAAAATGACTTACAAAAAAAAAGAAGAAGACATATTAGTCCAAGGAAAATACGAGAGAAGGAAAAAACAGAACTTAATACCAAACCAAAACGAAAATAGATTATAACTCTGGGATTTCTGGATAGGACAGTATTTGTTGAGGGTTTTAGCAATTCGCGTCCTCCTTTCTTTAAGAGGTCAAAGATTCTTACCAGAAAAGATGTAACTGGCGAGGGGGAATCAGACTAGGCTGTCACTGTTCTAGAAGAGGTTTAGCGGCATTCCTTTTTCCTGAATTTTCTCGGTAACCAAATAAAGAGGTAGAAAAAAAAGAGAGTGAAAATGAGGGACCTCTAGGGCATGATGGTAGCGTCTGAAATCCTTCATGGCTCGAACAAGTGATCGGAGTTGGGGCCTGCTGACTGTATGCCCTTCTTCTATATATTGATTGAGAAGTGGTGAAATTGAAGCCTTGGGGTCTCGAATAGCTTGAATTCTGTCGTACAGAGATGTGATTTCGATCTGAGCCGAAACCTTACCATGTCGAGGACGACCTAGAAAGGAAATCGCCTTCATGATTCTCTCTTTCCAAGACCCTTGTGACCTTGTCTCAGTAGGGTTTTTGTTTTTGAGCCCATTTTGCGAAGTTTTCTTAAGTGATTTTACCTTTGAAGCACTTCTTCAAAATTAAAAAGAGAAGTTTTTTCAAAATTCAAAAGAAGAATGGAGCTTCTATTGCGTGTAAAGAATTTATTAATTATAGAAATTATATTAAGCCCAATATAAAGTGGTGTAGAGGAGATGGTAAAAAAGTTTGCTTTTATACATTACATGATTTATAAATCATGATACTAAAGAATGGAATATCCATTACATTTCTTCTATCCTCCCTCAAAATGTGCTAGCAAATATTAAATAAATCCCTATTCCTTAGAACCCTATTAAGGATAGAATCTTGTGAGGTCGTTATCACGATGATAAGTTTACACTTAAGTCAGCAACTTGGGTAATGAGAAAGCCTTTAGAGCATCCTAGACATAAATTCTTAAATTGGATTTGGAAATTAAATTTGTTTCGGAAAATAAAGGTTTTCCTTTGGTTACTTCTTAAAGAAAAGCTCCCCACTTGTGAATTTCTAATTGCTAGAAGATTAGAAATTACAAATTCATGTTATCTTTGCAATCAGAGTAGTGAAAATATTGATCATATTTTTAAATTATGTCATTTTGTTCAAGGAATTTGAGATTGTATTAAGTATAATTGTTACACTCTTCTCTTTTATGAAGGTAATTTCTTTTCTTTGTTTGAATTGGTATATAAAAACTGTAAAACCAATTGTAAAATTTTCAAACATCCTATGGAAACAATTGGTATCATCCTTTGTAATATCTGGACTAATGGAGACCATGTTGTTTTTAGGAAAAGCAAACCCAACCTATTTCTCATTATTGAGAAAGCTACTTTAACTTTCCAAAATTTTCATGAGTTTATGAATGAATATTGTTTTGACAACGAGGGATGTAATTGTAGTAAACAATAGTTTTTCAAAACAAAATGTGTTGTCTCACATGGAAAAAAAGATAAGAAGTTTTTACGGCTATATACTCAAAACCTAATTGGGCGGGTTCAGACATGACTTGAAAAAAGGAGTCCCCATCGCACAAGAAATGGGCCAAAAGCCTAGCCGTTGCAAATCAACGGATTTGCCCCCTAGCGTAAATAAACTTTGTGGGACATTACATGGGTTTCTTGCACATCAATCTTCATCTCTCATTGCTTTCTACTCTAGAGTTTGTACTACACCTCGAAGAACCTGGCTAGATCTTAGTAACCAAATCTAATGACAACAGCTGACACTACCAATCAGCCTGTTTTCTCCAAATCGCTTCATTTTACAGTATACCATCTGCATCAACCTACCGGTCCAACGATTCGCTTCCTGCTCTACTCTCATTCGCTACTACTGTCTTCGTTTGTTTTTAACCGTCTGTAGGCTACAGCTTTAACAATAATATCCCTCATAGAGTTGAAAAATGGATAAGATGATTTCCTCCAATTAATGGAAGGTTCAAACTGAATTTTGATGGTTCAAGGATTAACAATATTAGTGCTTTAAGATGGGTTATTAGAGACACTAATGGAACTATTAAGATGGTTGGGAGCAGACATCTAGGCAATGCTTCAATAATTACTACAGAATGTGTGGCTTTGAGATATGGGGTTCTAGCAGCAAGACTTAATGACTATTTCAACTTGGAGATTGAAGGAGACTCTAAAGTAATTATAAATTGTTATAACAAGAAAAGTAGTTTACCTAATTCAATTATTTTTCTAATGGAGGATATTTGGGGACTTGCTCAGGATTTAAATGTTTTCAATTGTTGTCATATTTATAGGAAAGCAAATAGAATAGCAGATTGTTTAGCCAAAAAAGATATTTGCAATACTAATTCAGTTATTTGGTGGTCAGAGTTTCCAAGAAATGTTATTTCCACATTAAAATTTAGGTAAGGACCTACTAACTCTAGTATTGTTTCATCAAGAATGGACCAATATCTTAAACTGTTATAAAGATATTTTTACCCTGATGGAGTTCCATGGGTAAATTATAATAAATAGAATTTATTAGAAGAACGGTTATTTATAATAAATATAATTTATTATAAGAACTGCTATTTATAATAAATATAATTTCACAGGCAATAGCTTATTTATAATAAATATAATTTATTATAAGACGGTTATTTATAATAAATATAATTTATTATATGAACGCTTATTCGAATTACACGTTTATAACCGGTTTTTGAACGTGTGGCCTTCGCCCTCTTCTCCTATCAATAAGTTATAGAAACCCTTCATATGCAAGGAAATTCTTCCATCAATTAAAACAATTCAGAGGATCAAAGCTTGATAAGGAGAAGTTAAGAGACAAGAATTTAAGATCTATAAATCGAAGGGAAAGAGATCAAGGATTTAAGACTGCAAACCATGAAATCTCTCACGGGCCGCTGTTTCTAAACGGGCAAATCTATATGTTTATTTTTTATTTATTATTATTAATGAGATGAGTTTGAATTCGCTGATCCAGTTATCAGTGTTAATTTCGTATTATGCTTATATATACCTGTATCGAGCTGATTGAATTTAAATATTCGTAATCATTGTTTTATAAAGATTCAATTTTAGATTTATCTACTAATGATCTGCCTCACCAAATGAATAAAAAATAAATAAATAATAAAAATAAATAAACACCATCCTCAACGCGTGTAATAAGATTTTATTTTTCCTCGTAACGGGTCGGATCAATGACTAAGTGAGGCGCTTGGCTCAAGGCCGTCCGCGGCCGCCAGCGCCATTACTGGTCATTTCAGCTGCTGGCTTCATACACTAGGATTAGAAGCTCAATAAAGGAGAAATATAGAATCAGCAGCACTTGGTTAGGGCTGAATAGTTTACTTATTTATTATCTACCAGAAACTCAAATTCTCTTTAAGTATGTTCATATATCCTATGATTTGAACTCAGAAATTATCCGATGAATGTCGATTTCTTTTATTTTATTATGATTGATTATTAATCAGATGATTATTGCATACTATTTTGATTTTTTTTTTTTAACTCAAATAAAAGTAGAATTAATTTCATCTTGTAAATTTATCAATGACACTGAGTAATGTAAGGTTAAATCACTTAGATATTGCCAAAGTAACCTAAATTAGTGAGCCTTGTATTTATTGAATTGCATAAAAGGAATAAAGGAGACTTATGACATTTCTTATAATTAGCGTAATGAGACCAACCCAAGGAGAGTCACTGCTTAATTATTAATTAATGGTTTTATTTTGTGTTGCTCAGAAAGGTAAATGGAGCACCGCAAAGGTAACATATAATGATAATAAAATAGTAAGGTGTTTTAAGCTCCCTTCAAGTAACATCGATATGTTAAAATTCACCCAAAGGAGAATCTTAATGATATCAATAGTTCATTGCTATTTGTTTTATACTTCGAGGCCTTATTGCAGCATTGTTCTTATTTCAGATGCCCTACTTCATTACACTTCGTATCCTCCGAATGACTGTTTTGATGGGCCTAACTTTTCTCGAATGGTATGAAAGGGTTCAATTACCAGCGATCGATCTGACCTGGCTTTACTAACTGATAAACCCTCCCGGGTTAATGATGACAGCGATTCGAGCAAGTGGAACAATCAAAAGTCTCAAGATCCAACAAGATCATACCTGATGTTTATGAGAATGACTATTGCCAAATAATATCAAGGCCTCTCTCCTCAAACCGAGTTTGCCTCGAATTTCGAATTGCTGAGTGAGCGCTTCAAACGCGCTTGATAAGTCCTCAGAGTACATTGATTGGCTGGAATTGACCACCATGAAATATGATGGTTAGAAAGGCATTCAACACATTTTAAACATGACTAAAGGTCGCAAAGCTTAAGGCAATGAGGTAGGTACGGATGAGTCCTTCTTGGTGCGCCATCCTTAACTCACTTCCATCATTGTCTATTCAAAATCCACTATAATACTGGGAACAGGATCTGAACTCGAATGAGCTCACCAAAGAAAAGTATACAAGAGGAAGTGAGATTAAGACAAGAAGGACATAATCTAGTTCTCTGTCAGAATCCATGGAGTCATGAAGAAGAAAGGGGAAATTCAAAGGGAAAGAGAACTTCACCTAAGAAAAGTGGACCCGGGGAAGGTAGCCGCAGTCATGATGGAAAATTCACTGCAGAAGTTGCTACTTTGTGGCAAGAAAGGGCATGTGAAGAAGGATCAGATCAAGGCAAAGGTTTGCCCAAAGAGAGGTATAAAATTTTGTATGTTATGAATCCAATCTTGGCCAAGTTCCTTCAAATACTTGGTGGATTGATTCTTTGAGCCACAACTCATGGACTAATTTAATGCAGGATTCCTTACAAACTAGAAACCAACCACAAAGGAAAGTGAAAAGTTCCTCTATATGGGAAACCGTCTCGCGCCTGAGTGGTAAATGTTGGCAATTTATCGCTACTATTAGAGACTCCGTCATCGATGGATCTTTAAACACTTTTATGTACCTTCTATTTCTAGGAATTTAGTTTCCTGTCCAAATTGGGGACGCTTACTAGATATCTCCCGTTGCTTTATTCAATAGACAATTAAGTTTGATGTTAAATTCTATTGCAGTTTATTCTGTATTTTATGTATGGTTTAGGCAAATTTCCTTGAATCATGAATTTGTACAAACTTTAATAACCCGCATTCAAATGTTAATACTCAAATGTGGCTTAATTAATGAAAATTCTTCCAATCTGTGTACAATGTAAGACTGGGGTACATCTCAGGAAAGAATAGAGAAGAAGGAGGAAGGAATTTTACAAAATCTCACTTCATCGATTTTCAAAAGGTAGATTGCATAAAGGGAAAGTAAACTAAACATACAAAGAAAGGTGCCACAAGAAGTAATGAGTTCCCTTGGCATATCTGATATTAGTATATTCAGGACCACTGCTCCATGTTCACAGGAGAAGACGGGACACTTTATAGATGATCTATCTCGTTATGGTAATGTTTATCCAATGCATGAAAAGTCTCAGCCATCGACATCTTCAGATGTTCATAACAAGAGGTCGACACCAGATAAAAGATTAAAATTGTGAGATCAGATTGGAGGCGCAGAATATTATGGCGACATAGATGAGAATCAGACAAATCCTGGTCCTTTCAAATTCAAAAGCATGGCATCGTGGCTCAAAGACACAATTTCTGCCCGAACTACGCTGTAATGGTGCTGCCGAAAGGCGACCGCATTAATAATGGAAATGGTTAGGAGCATGATGAGTTACTCTTCGCATCCCATTTCATTATGGGTGAAGCCTTAAACCGCGTAATGTATATCTCGGAATCAGTTCAGTAAGGCAGTTCCAAAACTCCTTCGAAGCTATGGGACCGGTAGGAAACCTAGCTTCGAGACATATACATATAGCCGGGTTGCGCAAATGAGGCAAGAATCTATAACCCACATGAGAAAAAGCTTGATTCAAGAACGATATCCGATATTTCTATCATATCCGATAAATCGAAGCGGTATAGATTTTATCATCTCAATCCACAAGGTAAGAATAGTTGAAACCTGCACGCGCATTCTTAGAGAATGGTGAAATTAGGAGTAATGAACCAAGAAAGGTAGATGTCAAGAAATAAGAGTGGATATCCTAATTTCACTCTTTTACCTCAAGAAATTATCAGTTCTCAACCTATTCAACAAGTCGAGGAGAATGAGCAACATAATAAAGTCGGTTCATTACCACTGTAAAACATGGCTGAAAATGTCAGAGCTACCACAACCTACAAGAGACTCTCAGAGGAGATCTCAAAGAGAAAGGAGACTCCGCCATTACTGCATGATTATGGTGTATTACACAGGAATCTGATTTTGATATTGGATAAGGAAGGATCCGGGTTTCGCTTTTCACAAGCCATGGAAAGTGATGATTCTAGTAAAATTCCGGATGGAAAGCTATGAATGAAGAGTTGAAATCTATGTTCCATAACGGTGTCTGGGATCTCATCGAATTGCCTAATAGTTGTAAAACCGTCGGCTGTAAATGGGTCTTTAAGACAAAGCGCGACGCTAAAGGCAATATCGAACAATTTAAGGCCAGACTTGTGGCTAAAGGTTTCACTCAAAAGGAAGGTATTTGATTACAAAGATACATTCTCCCCAGTTTCCAAGAAAGATTCGCTTACAATCATCATGGCAATCAGAGCTCATTTTGATTTAGAGTTAAGCATCAAATGGATGTGGAAATCGCTTAAATGGAATTTGGTGAAGATATCTACATGGAACAACTAAGGGTTCACAAAGAAAGGAAATGAACACCTAGTTTGCAAATTAAAGTGAAATCCATTTACGGCCTTAAACAAGCTTCCGTGACAATGGTATATTAAGCTTACAATACCATTACATCTTTTCTGATTTAAAGAGAACATTGTTGATCGTGCTGTATATATCTGGAAAGTTAGTGATAAGTTTATATTTCGACACGTATGTGGATGATATTTTGCTTGCAGTCGTGATCTTGGTTTATTAGGTGAAACCAAGGAATATCTCTCTAAAACTTACATGGTTGATAGGTGAGGCAAACTATGTTATTTCGCATCGAGATCTTTAGGGATCGACATCTCGAGAGTGCTAGGGTTTATCTCAAAGGATATATTGATCGGTTTTGTAGAGAGATTTAACATGCAAATATGTTCATCGGGTATTGCACCTATATCAAAGGCAAATTAAGTAAAATGCAAGGCTCCAAGGAATAATATGGAAAGGGAGCAATGAAGAAAATTCCTTATGCATCAACCGCTGTGGGGAGTTTGATGTACGCTCAAACATACAAGACTGAGCATCGCCACAGAGGTATGTTAGAAGATATCAAAGTGATCCAGGATTCGAACAATCGAAAGTCAGAAAGAAAGTGGATGAGGTAATTTACAGTGACAAAGGATTATATGCTCACATATAAAAGATCTGAACAATTAAAGGTTGTTGGTTACTCTGATTCGGATATGGTGGTTGTCTCGGAGCAGCTTAAAGTCAACTTCTCGCGATTTGTCTTTATGCTACGAAATAGCAATCTCGTGGGAAGAGGAAAAAGAGATCAAGGGATTTAAGATCTATAAACTGGAGGGAAATCTCTCATGGCTGCATGTTCTTCAAACTAAGATGCAATCTATATGTTTATTTTTATTTATTATTATTAATGAGATGAAATAATTCGATGATCTGAAATATTGTGTGTTAATTTCCGTATTAAGGTTTATAAGAAATGTTAGAAATTTTGTCCTTGAAGATTATTATGGAACTTCTTTTAATCGTATTTATAGAATGTCTTATCTTTAGTCTTCTTTAAAAAAAATGGAGAAAAGAACATTTGAAGATATTTATTAAAAAAAAATTTCAAATACCATAAAATTCCCTATGCTGCTTTCTAATACCTTTCACTTTCTTATTTTTGTTGAGTATGATTGTCATCGTCTTGATGCAGCGTGTGGTTGTTGTCGTCTCAATAAGACGTTTGTTTTGCGTCGTGCGTTGTCGGTATGATATTTATTTATGTGAGGACGATTCAAACGAGTAAAATTATATCCAATCAACGATAAGAAATCAAATCAATACGTTGTAAAACTGGAGTCAAGTATTATAGTTACAATAGTAATATCAAATGTGTAGGTTCAACTATCAAATATATAGGCCTTGAATCGATGAATTATGTTATTAACCTAGATACCGTTTCATTATCTATGATTTTTAACAATTTTGAGTCTATATTTATATCGATATATTGCTAATTTGAAGCAATAAAATTATTTTTCTCTCTAAAAAAAGATGAGTGATGATAAGTTGTTGAATATGTGATTGTCTTATGATTTTTCCAAAATTTTGTTTACTAATTATCCTTTAGACATTTCTGAAGAAAAATTTAGTCGCAGTCTTGTTCACAAACACCCACCCACATACAACATTTTGTCGGCCTGATGGGAAAGTAAAGAAAATCAATCTCCCCAGGATGTTTACATTCAAAAGCATCCTGACTCTAAGTCTCTAATGGTACGTTTGTTTATTGTTTTTGAAAATTATTATTTATTTTTTTTAAAATATAAGGAGAAAAAAAAAGAGAAAAACATATTTGGTTTTTAGTTTTTTTTTTTCATAAAAACAATAAATTTAAAAAACAAAGAAAAGTTTTTAGAGAACACCTTTTTGGTGTTTTTTATGTTTTCAAAAACCGTTCTCAAGAACAATTTAAAAAAATATGAACAAGTTCATTTTCTTTCACTTTCTTCTTCCTTATTAATTTTTAAAAGGTTTTAGTTAAAAGCCATGAAATAATTCAAAATTTGTAAATATAACAATTCCCATAATTTTTTCTTGAAAGATAACTCGTAATAAATAAAAATACCTTTTATCCTTTTAGGTATTTACATATGTCTTGTAAAAGAAATGATTAATTTTATAAGATAACAATGAGTATATTTTTATATAAATATGATCAAAATTTGATAAAGGGTTTTTTATTTTTTTTAATTCATGAAGAATTAAGTTTAAAAGATCTTTTAATCAAATCACTTAAGGTTTTTACCCCCATATTCTCCATAGGTTGAAGCTCTCACAGTTTAACATCATTCTCGATTCGACATCTGAAGTGATTTAAACATAAGGTTTGTTTTCCTTTATAATTAAATTTTGGTCTTTTATATCGCATAGACGTTATTATTTTGTAAACCGATCTCATTCCATTGTAAATTTTAACTATTACTTTATATTTTAATTCTATTTCATTACAGATTATCCTAATTTACTCAAGACAATGTGAGTTTCTATACGCTTACACAAAAATAATCATAAAATAATTCAAGTTTTATATACTCATAAAAAACATAATATTTAAAATGATTAAATTTAATGCCTATATCTTTAGGGATAGTGGACGAATGATGAGATACAATATCTGTTGACCATAAAATACATGAAATATTAATAATTTTGTTAGAGATATTTCTTATCATAGTCTTTGAAAAAAAATCATCATTCATTATGTATTTCAACAGTAAAATTTGAAGTCACAACATGTTATTCCACAGGTTGGTTGACCAAGCTTGATGACGATAGTGAAAACAAATTCAAAAACAAATGTTCTGAAGATCACAAGAAGATATCACGAAGATGAATAAGGAAACTTTGAAGGAGATATTGTGCAAATCAAATTTGGCATATTGGATCAAATTTGATTAGATTTCTATGGAAGCAAAATATTTTATTATGATAATTATGGAATTTAGTGTGTGACGCCCCAAAATCCGGGGGGTCATTTTTGTACTTTTTTAACAAAGGTTCTGTGAATATAGACCCAAATAGCACACCACAAGATTGCAGAAGAAACCGGTCGCGGTGCACAAAGGCACTATAATAACGCGTTGTGCGCTCGCTATACAAGACTAAGCGCTCACAGAAGGGCAATGTGTGTGCGTGTTTATCACGACACGCCTAATAAACCACTCGTCAGCATCAGAACTTTGGTCGCGATTGCACCTCAATCCGCTCTCTCAGGCAGCCGTCACGACACTCCGACCTACCCACCTACCAACCCCGTCGAGCAGAGGTCTCGTCGCAACAAAGAACTCGAGCGAAGGTCAGAGAATTCTTCGTCGAATAGTATTCTTCATCGCGCACCACCCCGCGCCAAAAGGATCACGGTGAAATTCCTGTCGCAACCTTGGCATCTCAGTCCTTGATCCCCAACCCTGTCGCGACACTCCGCACTTCGTCGTGACCCGGGCCGCCATTGCGCCTAAAGACCCATGCTGTCGACATAGACCATGTCGCTGACGCAACCTCCGCCCTATCACTTACGTAAAATTCCTCTGGCCAGGACAGCTTTCCTCCGCCGCACGCCCAAAACCATGTCGCTGTGCTACGATGTCGTAGCAACAGGCGCCCCTCGCAAGATGGCCTGCTCGTGGTGCGCAAGCACAATAACCTTTGCGCACTTATCGCGATCGGGACTCAATAGAAACCTGGAAATGGATAGTAGCCCATTCCATTATTTCCAACCCTTTTTTTTTCCACATACTATAAAACCAACATAAAATTTGCCTTATTACCACAAAGGCTACTCTAACTTAAAACTCACCAAGACAGAGATTATTATACAAAGAGTTTAATCATAATTTATCTTAATATAAATTACCAAAACCGGTCTTTACCTAGAATTACAAGATACACAAAATGGGGCAAAATTTGGCCATTCCTTCCACTTAAGGCCTCAGACACACCTCAACTAGACCATCTTCAAGACTGAAATCATATTCCCACAACGGATTAAATTTCAAAAGAGTCGAATTCCTACAAGTGGCTACTCCTCCTAAATGCGGATTCAATGGCACACCACAATCATCCATACATTCCATACAATTTACAATTTACACACATGGAATACTTTATATCATGCATAAGAGATGAAACCACTACCTATTATTACCCTGAGTCCCGACCGACTCCCTCACACATGCAAAGCCAAGTGTGAAACCAGTCCTTGGTGTTCCACTTGGTGACTCACTCATTGGACCAACCTCCAATCACTCATTTGATTTATAATTGATTTTTCGTGTGTTAATTATATATTTACTTATGGGCCACGTCTTTTTGGGGTCACACCTTAGGATCGACGTACGCCTTCCAACATTTTTATTGACTTTCACCGCCGGTGATAATGTCTAACTGCATGTGGGTTTGGGACTTTCACCCTGGGAGGAAATATACCCCAACTTGCTCAACCCAGCACACGTGGTTTTTATCATTTGTTTCAATTCATTTGACTGTGGGTCTCGACCTTGGATGTTGTCCCACTTCGAGCCCATCACACACATCCACCAAGAATGGTGAATTTACATCACAATCCACCCGCACCCGACTAGACGCGATGAAATATGCATACGAATGCAAAACATATAAATTTTCGCTTGGTTCATGCAATAGCTTATACTTCATCGCAATATGATTCCATACCATGCAACCATCATGTTAACATATCAATTCTACATGCATTAACATATCATTTTTCATACACAATTCATGTTATATCATGCAAGCAACACACATGGACAATTTCAGTCCAAAAATCACTTTCGGACTGTGCAAAACAGTCCCACATCGAACCGTGGATTGTTCGAGGATAGTCCCCTCATCAAGCATTCGGTCCCAGTTCTTGAAATTGGAACACATGGCCATTCCCGGCCTCATAAATCCCAAACCATTTTCATGGCTTTTTAGACAAGAATAACCGAGTAGAAGAAAACCCCTACCTTTTGAAGCTTGTCAAAACTCCCCAATTCCGATCTCAATGTGCGGTTTGGGGCCAAGTAGATAAACTTTCCTGCCTCCGCCCGAAACCGCAGCGTCCGAACATCTAAAATTCGAGAGAAGGTAGAGCTTTCTCTACAACTCTCTTCTTTTTCTTTTATGTTTTTGTCTTCCAATCATTGTCCAAGACGCCGCCAAGGCGGGAGAGTACTTTACAATGTCGTAAATATCATTGGCTCACTGATTACCTTATCTCTTTATCCATCTACTTTGATTTCTTACCCAATTATGGATCACACATGTCTCCAAGGGTCCCACTCGAGTCTTGTTTTATCTAGCAATAAGTAACATACATACTGGCATACGTGATCCACCATCACATGCTGTCCCATTCCCTACAGCTCTAAAAGCGTGAAATTTCGATTGAATCGTAATTTAATGAAATTTGACATGATAACTAGATTTCGCGAGACGATTTCAACCGCGAAGTCTGTTTCATCATTCGAGATCTAGAAAAATTCAGGATTTTTGACCGAAATTTACCGTTTTACTTTTTCTCAAGAAATTTGGATTTTCCGGGGTTGTACCTTCATCCCTAAAGGGATAAGTAGCCCGCATCGTGTCCTCGAGCTCCCACGTTGCCTCCTCCACTCCACGGTTTTGTCACAACACTTTCACTAGCCTCTCGATCTCAGGTGGTCGCAAAATCCTGATCCCGCCACGATGCGCACCGGTCCTCCTCAAAGGTCCCATCCTGTCAAACCTCAATCTCTCCTTAACTAATTACATGAGCCGGATCCCCGAGTACCTGCAGCACGGAGACGTGGAATACCTCACGGACACTCGACATACCAGCGGTAGCCAACTCGGGTATGCTACACAGCTGTTACACCCTCTCGATGCATCTCAAAGTGGCCCAATGAACCCCTGGGCAACAAACTCTCCTCGCCAACCCGACCACCTCCCTCTCTTAGGCATCACCTTAAGAAGACTTTAGATCGCCAACCTCAAACTCTAAGGGAACACATCGCTTATCACGTACATCTCTGTCGCGCCTTAGCCATGAGAAGATGCTATCGTATCGCCCACCTTCTGAGGGTGTCTCTAATCAAATTAGTGGCCATGATGGAGCTCTCTCCTCACCTCTCATTCAACAGTATCGGCATGACCCGATACAAAGCCTCTCATGGGGGAAGACCAGATACTCAGCTCGGAGCAACTGTTGTTGTAGGCGAATTCCACTAAGGGTAAGGCCTCCCAACTACCCTTATGATCCAGGACGCATGCTCGTAGCATGTCCTCTAAAACCTGTATGGTCCTCTCCAATTGACCATCTGTCTGCGGATGAAATGCAATGCTCATAGTCAACTGCGTTCCCATGGTCTTCTAAAAACTCTTCCAAAAGTGTGTCGTAAATTTGGGATCCCTATCCGACACTATGGACATTGGCACTCCATGTAGTCAGACGATCTCTCGATATATAATCGGTAGAATTCCTCTCCATGTAGTCGGACGATCTCTCCATGTAGTGGGCATAGCGAAATTTTCACAATGATAGCGAAAATTTCGCAGCCATATTTAAAAATTTCAAGTAGTGGTAGCTTAAATTGAACAATCTTTCGCATAGCGAAATTTCGCTTACGAAAAATCAGAAGCCCCACTAAGCAACACACAAAATAGCGTTATTAAATTGCTTCCATTTTATTTTATTTTATATTTTATATTAAAAAAACGTTTGTTTTTCTTTTTTATATATTATTTTATTTCTATTTAAAAAATTAAATTTTAAAAAAATATAAATGATATTATTTATATATATATATATATATATATATATATATATATATATATATATATATATATATATATATATATGTATATATATATATATATATATATATAAATTTGTCTCTAAAAAGTTTTTATTTTTTATTATTTTTATTTTTTATTTATTAATTATTTTATTTTGTTTTTCAAAAAAAAGTTTTCAAGATTACGCACTCTGCCAAACTAGCGAAATTCGCTAGCTTAGCTAAAATTTTCGCATGTCTGAGTTCCAATTTTGTTTCTACTTACAACTTTTAATCCGAACCCGCTTTAGCCGTCTGGTACCGTTGGAAAGCTTAGAGAGGTGTAGAATCCAAATATGGCCAGAAAGAACACTTTTGAAATTTTTATGAATGTGTAATTTTCAAAATGCTCCAACTGGTCACTTTTTCCCTCTCTTTTCTTCTCCTAACTTGTTTATTTGAAGCACAAACGGAGTGAATAAGGTGTCGATGGAAAGATTGCGAAGTCTCCTATCCAGCAATGATCACATCTCATCAAGGAGGTAAAACTTCCTTCTAATTTTCATCCTCGAGCCCCAGGTATTTCTGGGACAATCGTTCGTCGTGAGAGTTATCGAAGGAAGTGGCTTTTTGTATTCATGCTTTGTTACTATTTTGTGCAAGCCCATTTGTGGATATTGAGTGGCTTGTTGGGTTCCCTCTATAAAGCTGTTATACCATACGACTCTACTTTTCAAAATTTGCACTCCATTTTGCAACCAAAATTTTCAGGTGTCAGGCCTAGCCCATAGTTTGGAAAATTGGAACTTTGTCCAATTCTATTGATGTTGGGGACTGGTTCCATGCCTAGTTGAGTGAATGATTAGTCTAATTCTTTGATTTCAACCTTTTCTTCCACCTTTAGCTAACTACACACCGAGACATTAGGTTTCAATGATCACAAAACTCGGCAAGAACCTCCTTTACTTTCAAGATAACCTACCCTAGTTTCATCGAATCGCTTTGAATGTGCCACCCATGCAAGAAGGCCAAATGCTAGTCAAAAAAAAAAAGAGAAAAAGAAAAGAAAAAGAAAAGAAAAAGAATAACATTGTAATTAAGCTTTTGGTTTTCAAACCTGAGAGCACGGGGTTCGAGGTATATGGCGAAAGTTCTTTAAAGCCCAAAGGCCCTAAACCCCTTCAATGGTCAGGGAGTCACCGACTTAGTGTCTGCTATAATGGGTGATGGGTGGAGCTTGAGGCAAGTTCTAGGTGCTGAGTCTCGAAATCATTTGAAGTCCGGTGAAATTTCAGAAGAGCTCAGGGTCGAAGATCCTTATGACTCGTGCCCTAAGCCTTAATCGCTTGGGAGTCATCGGTAGATCCCCTGCATGGACTTTCTGTGAGGTCGATTCCTCAGCATTGCACCCTACAACGAAAAAGAATTGTGAATAAGAGGTGGGTCCTGATCTATTTAGGTTGGTTAGCATGCTAGTTCGGTAGTAGCTAGGTCGGGGAGAAAGGCGCTTCAAGAAGCTTATCGCCGAGACAATCAAATAAACACTTAGATTTGCGGAAGTTTATGGTTGATTCACTGAGATGGTGACTCTTTGATACCAATTGTATGTTCATTTCACATGATAGTTATTAGACACGGTACTGATTATTCTTAATTAGGTTAGCATTACTCATTCACAACCTTTTTCAAATATAATTTTTGTGAACATTATTTTGTTATCATTTCAATGCTCTCTTTATTTTTCTTCTTGTATCGCTAAGGACTAGCAATGTGTAGGTCGGGGGTGTGATTAGTGCCCAAAATGCTATTTTGAACCCTATTTTTAATAGGTTTTGAGCGCTTTTGTGTACTAATTGTTATAATTAACCCAATTGATACATGTTGGGTCCCTATCAGACTTAAGGATCGCATTCCATTGTTTTTGTACTTTTGCAGGAATTAAAGCCAAATTTATCGCAATAATCCAATCATAACAAAATCGGTTGATTTCCATCAATTTATATGATCTTCTATCAATTTCAACAAAGCCAGAATGAAGAATATCAATGCTTGAAGAAGAATGTTGCAAATTGAACAGAAGCAATGGAATGCGGGCAGAACAAGTGGTGAAATTACATTGATGATTTCATTATGATAGCTAATTTTCTCTCGGCCATGATAGCGAAGTATCAGGCATAGCGAAATTTCAATTTCGCTATGTTCAGATTTTTTCGCTATGATAGCGAATTTCGCTTATCATAGCTTAAATTTCGCTTATGATAGCTTAAAATCACCGTGCATAGCAAAATTCGCCTCTATGTTTTGGTTCCAAACGACCTCGCTTTGTGTAATTTGTTTTGTCCTATCAGAATTTTATATTTTTGGTATTTTATATTTCACACCTCTCGTATGGCTATATAAGCCAACTTATAGCTTTGTAACCCTAACTTTTAATCTTTCAAGACACGCGAACTTTTTGCTTTTTTTAGGTTACGCTTTTCTCTCTTTCTCCTCTTTCTTCTCATTTTCGGCTACTGAAACACTCCTCCGAGGATGACAAACTCGAGGATGTTTTGCTGCACTCCGTCCTCCTTGAAGAGGAGGGCCATCAAGTGAATGTTTTAAGGTAAAAACACCTGGTCCTCATGTTTTCACGCAAGCATTTATTCCCTTTTCTATTTCTGCATTCCACGTTTTAGGCTCAATCACCGTGGATGTACCCCGAGTGGCCGCACTTGGCAAGTTTTCAAGGTTCGGTGATGCCATCGTTAGATCCACCGATGCCCATTTAGTTGTCATTTATAAGCTTCCTGCTGTGTTAAATCCAAAGATGGTTTTAACTGCTTTGAAACATTAAGAGGTAAAAAAATGCTATACATTAGAAGAAATAATTTTAGTGGCTTAGGTTCTAATGCTATTAAATGAAGAGCCGGTTCGAAATGACTATATGTCATCCTCCCCAACGCTGGTGAAAAAGACCCATGACATGCTTTGAATGCCTTAACCCTAAAACTAGTGGCCCAATGCTTCAAAGAGTTCTATTTACATTTTATTTTATTTATTTTCGCTTGCAACCAACTACCCCCTTTGTTTTTACCTAAGCCTTAAAATCCAAATTCTAATTCACCAATTTTGACTTCACTTAAATCATTCAGACGAAGAAAACCCATCCCGTGTTCGACCCTAGACCACTATAATCGCAAAGAGCTTGATCTTTCTTAGTAGGAGGAATATGATACAAATTTTGTTGATTCCGATCACCCAATCGTGGCACAAATCACTACTCAACACCAGATCCCAGTGCTTTGGTATCCTCGATCTCTCTCTATGGTCAGGGCCGTCCCAACCATGGAGTCCCTATCCCGTAGGCGAAGTCCTACGATCCTGCCCCGAATGGACAACTTCAGCCCATTCTCGAATCTCCTGTAATACCTAGCCAATCCCAAGAAACTACGTATCTCGAAGATTGACATTCGGTCTCTCCTAACTCATCACGGTCTCAACCTTCTCTGAGTCGACTGACACTCCTGATGCTGACACCACGCGTCCCAAAAATCTCACCTCAGTAAGCCAAACTCGCACTTATCGAACTTAAAGATACAAATGGGATGGTCTCTTAACAAATCGTAAAACAACCAAGTGATACTCATGCTCCCACTCTGACTGGGAGTAGATCAAGATGTCATCCATGAAGACTACGACAAACTGATCTAGATAAGGTTGGAACACCCTATGCATGAGATCCATGAATGCCGCTTGCACATTCGTCAATCCAAAGGGCATCACCGTAAACTCAAAGTGCCCATAATCGCGCTCCCAAACGCCTTGGGATATCCGCTCCCTAATCCTCACCAAGGTAACAAGTGCGAAGGTCCATCTTGCAGTAGACTCGCGCTCCTCTCAACTGATTAAACAAATCGTCGATCCTCGGTAATGGGTACCGATTCTTGATCATAACCCTGTTCAACTTCCTGTAGTCAATGCACAGTCGAAGGGTCTTGCCCTTCTTCTTCACAAATAGAACCGGAGCGCCCCATGGTGAAGTGCTCGGTCTGATGAACCCTTTGTCCAATAGCTCCTTCAGAATCGACTCCAGTTCCCGCAGAACTAACTTGTGCCATCCTACGCGGAGTCATAGAGATAAAGGGCAATTAGGTGTAACTCGACAATCGAAGTCTACTACCCTTTATGGAGGCGCCCAGTAGCCTTATCCGAAAAACATCCACATACTCGCACACTACTCGAGGTAGATCTAAGTCCGGTCTCTCCTCGTCCTCTATGGTAAGGCTCACTAGCCAACCCGCTAACTGTCCCTGACACTTGGACTCGTATACTGTCTGGGGCAAAATGTCATGCTTGTCCCCCTGAAATACCACACGAGTACTGGTCCCGCTGCGGTAAAGGAAATCCTCCTATGCTCACAATCGAGCAACGACTCGTAAGTCACGCCCAATCCATCCCCAGGATGACATCGAACTCTGACATGTCCATGATCCTCAAGTCCACTGTGAGTAGAGTCCCCGAGATCTCCAACTCGCAACCTCAACATATCATCCTTATTCTCGCCCTAATCCCTAGGAGAGAACTCACATACCAAGGCTCCTCTAAGGTATTTAGAGGTCCTTGCCCATTTTCACCATACTTGAGCCTCACTCTCTAGCTAGAACACAACTAGTCTAATCCTGGTCGTGTCAGAGGTAATCTCCATAGCCTCTAACACCTTCTCGACCAGATGAACCAACTACTCACACGACGGATCTCCTCCTGAACGCTCTGAGGATGATAATCTTAAACTTCCGAGGTTACTTTCTGGGACCTCCCGACTACTGCTATACCAAACAGGCTATAGCTGTCATCGCACACCTACAAATCTACAAAGGCTCCGTTGATCAACACGGGTGGTCAACAAATGCCTATAGCCCGATCGCACCCCATGGACGTTCTCTACGTCCTCGTCCTCTACTAGCCATTTACACAATTCAATGGCAAGTTAATTCTCCATACAGTATCTCTAAGGCATAAACACAAAATTTCAAGACACTATTCATACACATAACCGTTAGGATACACATTGTCCTTGCATTTACAGGTAATGCAAGGCAATCAATTATACATTTAAAACATTTTTATCAACAAAAATTTCATTTTTGAAAAAAAAAAAAATTCGAATTTTTTGTCTAATTTTATTTGATTTTTGTTTATTTTATTTAATTTAATTAAAAAAAATTTTCAAAATTTTTTTGTGATGAACAAGAGCTATAATCAGTGTTCATGAACCGTGTTTCAAAATTGACTCTAAACAAGACCGAAGTCAAAATCAAGTCAAAATCAGCCTGTGCACAAAACACCAATTGGTCAGCCTAAGCACACCTAAGCGCACGCGGGTCGACGTGGTCTCTCAATAGCCGTGTTGGGTGCTGGGGGAGCCGTCGTGAAACAAGTAGCCTCGCATGGTCAGAAAGTCGCCTCGCGGCCCCGCAGCCCAAATTCTGCGCCCCAGCGTCTACGCCCCAATAGCCGTCATACTCACACGCCTGGCCGCCGCCTGGGCCGCCAGAGTCACCGCAAATTACTGCGGTCGTGTCCGGCCCGGTTCGTGTCATGACACAACCACCGCCCAGCCCACCTGGCCCACGCCACACACAATTCTTGTATCAGGACACAACCCCCTAGCCAATCAAGCCTGCAATACAAAACCTTCTTGCAATACAATTCCTAGCCTATTGCAATACAATTGGGCAGTAGCCCACCCAGTTTCTGCACCATCATTTTTTTTTTTTTCGTTTTTCATCCTTTTTTTTAATTTTTATTTATTTTTTATTTTTTAATTTCTTATACATCGAGACACCAAAAAATATATACATTTTTTTTTTCTTCTCCAATACATTTAATAAATTTATAAAAATTTATTTTCACCATTTTCTTTAACTTTACACACTAAAACTTTTGAGAAAAATATTTCTTCTCATCATATAAATTTTTTTTTTTTCACATTTCCAGCCACTGGAAAACACTAAAAAAAATTATTATATACATTTTTTTTTTCATTTTTCAGTATACTCAAATAAATTTATAAAAATTTATTTTCTCTCATTTTCATAAGTTTTACACTGTAAAACCTTAAAAATTAATTTTTCTTCACCTCTAAACCAAATAAATTTATGAAATTTATTTTCATTTCTTCTTGTTCCAAGCTTTTACAATAATCGTAAAACTCCCAAACATTTTCCACACTGGGCAAGCAATCACTAAGCAATCAAATTCATACAACATATAACAATTCATGTTATAATCATCATTCACACGACAATCACCAAATTCATCAAATCACACAAAACACACCAAACACAATGCAGCTGTTCTAGTTTTCATTCCGTGATTTCCTAGGTAATCTCACATAAATCCTCGACATCGAACCACACCTAGTGGTGATGTTCTAACCCGACTATGGCCTAAGCCCAAATCCTCAATCTCTAGGTTTCCATATACTTATACTCTACATCTAACCACCCAAGTGGCGATGGATACCCAAATCCGAGCTCCCTAGGTATTCGTATACCTAAGCTCTGATACCAACCTGTGACGCCCAAAATCCGGGGTGTCCGTTGACTACCCGTCAACCCGCGGAATACACTCGTGAATGTCGGGTGACCCGACCTCTCTCACGAAACTCCGCGTAGCTCCCTTGTACAGGAGCTCCTACCCAAATACAACACCCGTATATAACCCGGTCCCAATATACACAATGACCAATGGTCTCATACAACTATACCGAGTAAAAATGACCTCTTGGGCCCCTGCATTATACTCGCAACATATATCCCAACTATCCAATATAATCCATCACATGAGTAAAATGTCCACTTGGGCCCATAACCAATACTCATAAAACATCCCAACTATATATCATAGTTACAAGAGTTAATGATCTACTCTTATGCAACACATATATTAAAATGAAAAACATTCTAATACATGCAAAACCATCAAAGCCACATTCCGGCTTTCTTCTAAACGGCCTCTATGATGAACCGTCTCCTCGCACGCTCCCTGTGCCTGTAAAATAGTATCCCTCGACAGGGTGGGCTAATGCTCAGTAGTGGAATCATCCTAAGTGGGTTACTCTCCACCTAAGTGCATATGCAATGCTCCAAAATAAACACACATTCAAGCAAATGCATGGTCCTACTTGAATGTCTAACTGATCATCTCATATCCCAAGTCCTCCCTGACTCCCTCACACCTGCTTAAGCCACGTATGAGAACCTTAGTTTTTATTTGTTTGTGGACAACCCTCCGATGTATATATCAACTCAGTCAGCCTCACGATTGATATTATGTATAGACTACCCTCCTATGTATATCAATTAGGCCGACTCCGACGATTGATATTTTGTTTGGACTACCCTCCGATATTTATTATTTTTAGACAACCCTCCGAACCATTTCTCTCTAGACTCACCTCATGCACTCACTCCTATCGTCCTAGGGTGCCCCAGTGCATATGGAATGCATGATGCCAATTCCATTACAGCCTATAACACATGCAAATATATAAACATGCATATATTCACATAAAATTAAATCACACAATCATGTTATGTAATTTCGCATTCCATCACATCAAAATTAGCTCACATGAGCTAATGATCAAAACACGCAGCAATTCTACCGAATTACTCGAATTGTTACTATTTCACAAAAATTATTTTGTGAACACCATTCTCGTGGAATAGTGAAACCCCTGCTACTATTCCCGAAAAATCCTCAATCATCGGGTTCACTTGTGAACCCTCGAATTTCACTACTTACTTCCGCCCTATACATACCAGCACCATTTATCATGATACCTTTACATATTACGCGACAAACAGTCCGTGGACTGCACGGGCTGTCCATTTGAGGTTACACAAAATTCTCACACTTCGGTCCCAAGATTTGAGACCGATCAAACGGCCCCTCACAGCCTCATTCAACTCAAACATTGTAAAACACTTAAATAAAGTGTAAAATCCAAGTAGAGAGAAACCCCTATCTCTCGGAGTTTGTCAAAAACTCCCAAAACCGGTGCCCACGCGTAAGCCTCTCGGCGTAGAGCAGTTTTCCTTTTTGCCTCAAAGACTTTCGACGGTCGGATCACCCGATATTTTAGAGAGAAGTCAGATGTTCTCTCTCTAAAACCTCCATTTTTGGCTCACTGTCATTTTCTCCCAGCTTTTCACGTTTTCTCCCCTTTTGAATTTGAGAAGATGAGTACTATTCATTTTTTTTGTCTTATTATCCAACTTAAACAATTCAAAAAATGACATTTATGTCCTTCTTTTCTTAGTTTTGACACTCGCCCCTATCTCGGCAGTCCATTTTCATTATTTCTATACTCATGCCACTTATGGCACATGAGTACGTGTTATATGTGACTTTCGTCAAGATCTAAAATTGGTTTTACTCAAGACCTAAACGCAATGCCTCTAAAAACGCTAAATACACGTCTCGAATTCTATAAAATTTTACGTGTTAGCTAGATTTCGCGATACGATTCCAACTGTGAAATCCGTTTCATCATCCGAGATCTAGAGAATAAATTCCGGATTTTTGACCGAAATTACGATTTTGCCCTTTTTCCAGAAATTGGAATTTCTCGTGTCTTACAGGGAGCAGTGAAACTCCCTAAGGATCTCCTCTCTTAGATCCGTCAATTGGGGAACTACTACTCGTCCCTTATACTGAAGACTACCATCTCCATGCTGACGGTCCAGCCCCTCGTCGCCTGTGCCCGATCAGACCATCCTCGATGACACCACCTCGCCCTATCCCGACTCAATCACTCGGATCAATAGAGACGGTGTGGCCACCAGACTCCCCCCAACGCACCGAGCCCGCTTTGCCAGATCAGAGTCCCGATCGGGTCCCACAGTTCGAGTATCACACTTCTGGGAAGCTATACTAGCCAATACTCCCCGTGACTTCCGACTGAGTGCATTAGCCACTACATTTTCCTTACCAGGGTGGTAATGCAAAGTGAAGTCATAGTCCTCTAGGAATTTCATCCACCTGCGTTGCCTCATATTGAGGTCCCGCTGCGTGAAGATATACTTCAAACTTTTGTGGTCTGAGTACACCTCGAACTGCTCACCGTTATTTAATGGTGCCAAATCTTCAAGGCAAAGACTATGGCCGCCAACTCCATGTCGTGTGTGGGGTAATTTTGTTCATGATTCTTTAGCTGTCTGGAACCATAAGCTACAGCCCTCCCGGACTGCATCAGAACGCATCCCAATTTGGCCTTCGAGGCATCACAATACATTATGTACCCTTGCCCTATCTTCGAGACTATCATAATAGGAGCTGAAGTAAGCCTCCTCTTCAACTCATGGAATGCCTTCTTGTACAAGTTATTTCACTCGAACTTGACCTCCTTCCGAGTCATCCGAGTCATAGGTGCCGCTAGTCGGGAGAAATCCTCGAAAAACCTCCTGTAATATCCTGCCAATCCCAAGAAACTACATATCTCGAAGACTGACTTCGGTCTCTCCCAACGCATCACAGCCTCGACCTTCTCGAGGTCCACTGACACTCCTGAAGTTGCACCACGTGTCCCAAAACCTCGCCCCGCAGCCAAAACCAGACCTCATCGAACTTAGCGCACAATTGATGGTCTCGGTCGCTAGAATGACCCTCAAATGATCCTCTTGCACCTCTTGAGACTGGGAGTAGATCAAAATGTCATCCACAAAGGCTACGACAAACTGATCCAAATAGGGTTGAAATACCCTATGCATGAGATCCATGAATGTCGCTATGGATTCACAACCAAGGGCATCGCAAGAACCAAGTGCCCATATCGCGATCCCGACGTCGCTTAGGATATCTACCTCCCTAACCTCACCGATGGTACCTAAAGGCGTATGTCTATCTCTGGGAGGACTTATGCTCCTCTCAACTGATAAAACAAGTCATTAATCCTCGGCAATGGGTACCGATTCTTGATTGTAACCCTGTTCAACTGTCAGTAATCAATGCACAGTCAAAGGGTCTTGTCCTTCTTCTTTGCAAACAGAACCGGAGCGCCCCATGGTGAAGTGCTCGGTCTAATGAATTCCTTGTCCAGTGACTCTTGTATCTAGACCTTGAGTTCCTGCAACTCAACTGGTGCCATTCTATGTGGATTCATAGAGATAGGCGATGTGCCAGGTTGCAACTCAATACAGAAGTCTACATCCATTTGTGGAGGTAATCCCGATAACTCATCCGAAAAAACGTCCTCGTACTCGCACACTACTTGAGGTAGACCCAAGTCCTGTTTCGCCTCGTCCTTCAGGGTAAGGCTAGCTAGCCAACCCATTAACTCATTGCTCATCTAGAATCTATACTGGTCTGGGCCAAACATCATGCTTGTCTCCTCAAACGAACGCCGAAAATCGTTTGCGTAAAGCAGAACCTCTTACACTCACACCGATGACGACCCGATATGCCGTCAACCAGTCCATCCCAAGGATGACATCGAATTTTGACATGTCCATGACCCTCATGTCCACTGTGAGCAGAATCCCGGAGATCTCTAGCTCGCAACCTTGACATATCAGATTTACACTCACCCTAGTCCCTAGGGAAGAACTCACATACAGGGGCTCCTCAAAGGTCTCAACCTCTAAGCCCAACTCTCTCACGACTGATGCAGCGATGAATGAATGTGATGCACTAGAGTCAAATAATACCCTTGCCCATAGGCGAGATAGCAGAAACGTACCCTGTATGACTGGCTGATCCGTTGACTCAGCAGGTGGTATGATGGCATATACACGCCCTTGGATCCCTGATGCCCAGACCGGTGGGCCCCGTCCTCAGCCCTGACCCATAACCTAGCCTCTTTGGCCTGTCTATGCAATAGGAGGCGTTTGTGCAGCACCCTGGGATTGATACTGGTTCCTCTTACCCATACTGGGAGGTGGAGGAATAAATCAAGGCCGAGCCCATTTCAATCGATGACTCGGGACTACATATCCCTAAACCCTAGATCCTTCAGCTCTAAGGGCAATCTCACTCGCGTGTCCCGGCTACGGCGTAAAGAACAAATCGCCCATCCCGCCCGATCGGGAACCCCGATTTGACCCCCCGCTCCGCATGGCCGCGAATTGCCCCTAAACACTCAGCTGGGCCAGGTCTTCTGCCTCTTTCTTGAACTAGAAGACTGATCCTCCCTCTTCTCACTAGTACCTGTAGCTCGGATACCCCGTGCATCCTCTATCTCTCTCTCTATGATCAGAGCCGTCCCGACCATCGAGTCCATGTCTTGTAGGCGAAGTCCTACACCCGCTCCGACCGGAGCAACTTCACCCATTCTCACCCCCTACTCGCCATATCCGCGCCACGTAGTCATCAGCAAAACGGGCTAACTATGTGAATTTAGCCACGTATTCCATCACTGTCATAGCTCCCTACTTCAGCTCTAAGAACTCCTAAGCCTTTGCATGTCTAGCAGTGGCCGGAAAATACTTGCCCATGAAGAACTCATGGAACTCTCCCCAAGTCATCGTCTCTAGGTCCCTTGAGACCTTAGCTCAATCCCACCATACCTGGGATTCACCCTCTAGCTTAAACGTAGTTAGTTTGGTCCTTGTGGCATCAGAAGTGATCCCCATGGCCACCAAAACCCTCTCGACTTGCCGGAACCAATAGTCGGCTACCATCGGATCCCCTCATCCTCTGAATGATGGAGGATGGTGCGCTATAAACCTTTAGAGGTCACTCGGTCCTCCCTGGCCCCCAGCTACACTAGCCTGTGTAATGGCAGCAGCTGCAATACCCACGACCTCTACAAAGCCCTGCTGATCGAAATAGGTGGTGCCTGGCTAGCACCTAGTGGACGACCTCTACATCCCCGCCCTCGACTTGCCATCTACATATGTCAAATGGCAACAAAATTTACTTAATTTCCATCTCAGTCTAACTAGTAGTGCACAAGCCAACCACTAGTAGACTTAGCAATCATGAACTGACCCTTTCATCATCTTTTTCTTCGTGGTGCTAATTGCCAACCACTCATCATTTCATTTTCTTTTTTCATATTCATTATGTTTTCTGAACCCCTAAGGTTATATTTCTCAACCCTAGTGTTCCATATCCAATTTATCATGCATACCTTTCACACCATTCAATCACACATAACAAATCAAATCATCAAAATGCACAATGAATGCATGATCTAAACTCATTTCCCCATCGAGTCCTAGGTATTCGTGTACCTAAGCTTTTACACCAAGCTGTGACGTTTGTACCCACATTGAGTTCCAGGCAATTCGTATACCTTAGCTCTGATACCATGCTGTGACGCCTCAAAACCCCGGGGGGTCATTTTTGTACCTTTTTTTTTAACAATGTCCAAGAACAAGAAACAGAGTAGTGACCAAATAAAGGTAAAACCACAAATGCAATCAGAAAGGGGCTCGGGTTGTGTGCACAGTACGCGCTGGGCGCGTGCTTGTCTTGACAAGCCCATAAGCCCGACCTTATCGCGACATACCTCAGTCTGCCCTCTATAGTGCCGTTGTCGTGACAAAAAATTCATGTCGCGACACGAGACCTACCCACCTTGTCGCCAACCTTCTCGCGACAAAGAACCTTGGAGACTCAATCGCGATGCTGAATTCCTCTCGTCGCACCACCCCGCCAAAGTGACCTCAGAGTGACGTGAAATTCCCCGCCGCAACCCCGGGCTCCTCAATCCCTGGCCCCTAACCCCCGTCGCGACACTCCAAGATTCCCCGCTGCGACCTAGCCGCCCATCAGAGCCAAAGACCCATGCTCGCGACACAAAATGGGACCATGCGCGTCGCAACACGCAACCCTCCTCTCCTATCGCGACGTAAAATTCTCTCGGCTGCGACAAAGCTCTCCCGCCCGATTCCAAAACCATGTCGCACGCTGCTGCCGCCAGGCACACAGGCGCCCTCGCAAGACGCTCGCCTGGTCGCGGTGCGCAAGCACACTACCCTACGCGCCCTATCGCGACTGGGGACTCCCTGCCACAACAAAAACCTGGAAATGGATAGTAGCCCATTCCATTCTTTCCTACCCTTTTTTTTTTCCACATTCTATAAAACCAACATAAAATTTGCCTTATTACCACAAAGGCTACTGGAACCTGGAAAACTCACCAAGATGTATTTATTATACAAATGGAGTTTAATTACAATTTGTCGTTAATTACAAATTACAAAAAAACTGGGTCTTATACCTAGAATTACAAGATACACAAAATGGGGCCAAATCTGGCCATTCCTTCACCTCTAAGGCCTCGAATGAGTCCCATCCCCAGGACCATCTTCAGTACCTGAAATTGTTATTCCCACGACGGGGTGAGCAATGCTCACTAGTCGAATTTTCCTACAAGGGCTACTCCCTTCCTAAAATGTGCATGCAATGACACACCACAATCATTCACATTCCATACAATTTATAATTTACACATGAAATACTTTATATCATGCATGAGATGAAACCACTCACGACATACCCTGAGTCCCGACCGACTCCCTCACACATGCAAAGCCAAGTGTGAAACTGGGCCTCGTGTTCCACCCGTGACTCCACCATCAGACCAACCGCCAATTACTCAGCTTGATTTATAATCGATTTTCGTGTTAATTATTTGATTTATGATGGGCCACGCTGGGGTCACACCTCAGGATCGACGTACGCCTTCCGACATTTTTATTGACTTTCACTGCCGGTGATCATGTCTAACTGCATGTGGGTTTGGGACTTTCACCCTGGGAGGAAATCTACCCCAACTTGCTCAGCCCAGCACACGTGATTTTTATCCTTTGTTTCAATTCATTTGACTGTGGGTCTTGACCTTGGACGTTGTCCCACTTCGAGCCCATCACACACATCCACCAAGAATGGTGAATTTACATCACAATCCACCCGCACCCGACTAGACGCGATGAAATATGCATACGAATGCAAAACATATGAATTTTCATGGTTCATGCACAATTATACTTCATCGCAATATGATTCCATACCATGCAACCATCACGTTAACATATCAATTCTACATGCATTAACATATCATTTTTCATACACAATTCATGCTATATCATGAAAGCAACACACATGGACAATTTCAGTCTAAAAATCACTTCCATCGTGCAAATAGCCCCCACATCGAACCGTGACTGGGTCTGGTGATACCCCTCATCAAGCATTCCTGGCCCCCAGCTTCGAATTGAACACATGGCCATTCTACTATAACTCCCAAAACCATTTTCTACAAGTGACAAGAATAATCGAAGAAGAAAACCCCTACCTCTCGCTCACAAAAACTCCCCAATTCCGATCTGAGATGCGAAGCCTAGTCATGAGGATAAACTTTCCTCTGGCTCCGGGCCTCGAAACCGCTATCTCGACTATCGGCGCCTACAGAGAAGCAGGTTTCTCTCTATACAACTCTCTCTTTCTCTTTTTCTTTTATGTTTTTTGTCTTCCACCGTTTGGTCCAAGATGGGCCAAGTGGGAGAGTACTTCTCTTGCCACATGTCAGCCTATCATTGGCTCACTTGGATTACCTTATCTCTTTATCCATCTACTTTGGATTTTTACCCAATCATGGATTGCCACATGTCTCCTAAGGGTCCCACTTGAGCCCTTTGTTTTACTTAGCACACACTTGACACGTGGCACACTGTGAGCCACTCATCACATGCCAAAAGCATCCCTGCATTACCCTGCCTCGAAAGCATGAAATTTCGATTAACTTTAATTTAACGAAATTGTATTACTAGAAGCTAGATTTCACAAGACGATTTCAATGGTGAAGTCCGTTTCATCATCCGAGATCTAGAAAATTTCCAGATTTTTGATCGAAATTTACCGTTTTACTATTTCTCAGGAAATTTGGATTTTCCAGGGTTTTACATAGTGTGTGTTTGGGAGAGTTTATATGTGGCTTATTTGAGCTTATCTTCATATACATGTACTTTTTATAAAAATTATAAGTGTTTGTAATACCTTATGAAAATAACTTATAACTTCTGACCCCCTTATAAACCCTTTTTACCTTTTTTTTAAGAACATTTTTAGTTTATTTCAATAAGCTTTATAGAAAAGTTTATATAAAAAAAGCTTAAAAAAAAAATTATACAGAAGCCTAAAGACCCAAAAACTATCATTCTAAAAAATAATGAAAAAAATAGAAAACAACTTCCAAAGAATTATGTAAAATAAATAATTTTTGAAAATTAAGTAAAAATAGGAAAAAAAATTCTAAAAAATAGATAGCAAATTCCAAAATTGATGTAAAAATATGTAAAATTTTGAAAAATATGTAAAAATAGGAAAAGATTATGATATATATTTAAAAAATAGAAAAAAATTCTATTGGTAATGAAAAGAATGATATTGATGATGATTTTCTTGATTTAGATCCATGAGTGTTTATTTTGTTTTGGAACTTAGAATTTTTATGATGATAAGAAGCATTAATGATGTTTGTTATTTTGTTTTGGAAATGTTTGTGATGATGGAAAGCATTAGTAATGTTTGATTTTTATGTTCGATGCCATTTATTTTATTGTAGTTTATTATTAGATAAAAACTATAGACTATTTTAGTGAGATATATAATTTTTATTTATATTAAAGGGTGCGCATCTTGTGCCTCAAGGCCCAAAAAGGCTTTTGTTCCTCGGTGCCCCTTGCGCTTTAAATAACTATAAGTTCATGGTACATCATGTTCCAATTTATAGAAAGCATCCCAAAGATTTTAATGAAGAAAAAAAAAACTATAATATTTTAGTTTTTATAATCTTGTTGATACATATGAAACAAAAGTGAAGAGGAGGGTATGGTTCATTAACTATTTTTTATACTAGAGATTACATGTGAATGATAAATATTTTCAATATATAATGAATCTTTACTTTATTTTTAATTTTTGATCATGGTTTCAAGCTATATATATATAATATTAATTTTTAGCTCTTTAGTTTTTAGTTTTTTTTTTTAATTTTTTAAAAGTTTTTATGACGGTATTTTCAATAATTTCAGTTGCTATAAGTGTTTGTGTAATAATGCATTCAAACACCTTAAGCACTTTTTAAAATATGCATCTAATGATCCAAACACAAATAGCTTATTAAATAAAGTACTTATGACATAAACTCTCATCTAATAAGCTCTTATAAAATAAATGTTAATTAATTTGTTTACCCAAATGAAACCTTAATCAAGATCTCAAACCTGACATATTGGGACTGATTTGGAAAATTGCAACAATTAGGGGAGTCTTCTATAAACACGGATTAGAAATATAATCAGAATATTTGAAGAGATCTTGAAGCACTAGAATAAATATGAGACCATAAGACGTTTCAAGGTGTCCCTCCAAACCATAATCGAGCTAAAGTTCAAGATTTAAAGGTTGAGGAGTTTACATAAAGATTAAGAGTTATTATATCATGGAGTGATCATTCTTATGCATACATGTAAGACCCGAGAAATTCCAATTTTTGGAATAAGGGCAAAATCGTAATTTCGATTACAAAATTGTAATTTCGGTTAAAAATTCGGAATTAGATCTCTAGATCTCGGATGACAAAACAGATTGCACCGTTGGAATCGTCTCGCGAAATCTAGTTAGCACGTAAAATTTCATAATATTCCGAGACAAATGAGTTTATTGACGCTTTTTCGAGGCATCGCCGCTTTCGTGCCGTGAAACGATTTTCGATGACGTAAAGTCACATATAGCACGTATCTATGTACCATAAGTATGAGTGGAGAAATGATGAAAATGGACTACCGAGGCGCATCAATGTCAAACCGGAAAAAGACGACATAATGGTCATTTTCAAATTGCTTAGTTTAAAATGACAAAATAGACAGCTATTTTCTTCTCAAATTAAAGCAAAGAACAAAACGTGAAATAGAGGGGAGCACATCCAGTAGCCGAATTTGAAGGTTTTAGAGAGAAGGTGATTCGTGCCACAGTAGGCTGAGCTAAAATCAACAAAATTTATATACACCTAGCTTCGCCACGCTGTAGTCAAGCTTACCGCAAGATAGTGTCTAGGGTCGAACACACTGTGGATGGGTTTTCATCCTAAAAATGGTTTGCATAAGTGCACGAAGGTAAGGCTTTTATTGACTTTTGGATTTGTGTTTCAAAACAAGCTGGGAATGGTTTGAAACCGATAATTGTAAAACCGAAAGTAAAAGGTGAAAAAGTTAACTTTGAAGATTTAGGTCACTAACTTGGCAAGTTAGGCAAACAAGTGTCCCTGTTTATCCTCGCTATGACATGCAACCTATAGTCCATGGCATAATGATCTTATATTTAACTAGCAAACCCTCACCCATGAAGCAACTCCTATTTGAGTCAATGCTGTGATGCGCGATGCACTTCATCAAGCCAAACCCTAACATTCAATATCATCTCGTAGGCTCAGAAAGTGACTCATCTAAAGAACAACAAAGACATCTATCACTAATTACTATGCAATCGTATTCCCAAAGCATGGAGAGTATTGGCCAAATCAATAACATTAAATGCTATGCAACCCTAATCGAGAAACCCAACATATAAATATCATTTTAAAGGCCTGAAGACCATCTAAAGAATCACAAGATCTCTCTCATCGAATATGCACTGGATCCTAAAGCATGGAGAGGGTATTGGGCCACATTAATGACATTCAATGTTATGCAACCATGTTTTGAGAATATAAGGGCCATAAACACTACCTGTAGCTTTAGTACAAGAAGATAACATGCATATGCCCCAATCACTGCTGGGCTTCCTTCCTTCAAAGAAAAGGAGGCTTACCACATCTCTAGCCTGTCATCCTCAAGAGTGGTGTTCATAAATGGTAAAGTAAGAGAAAGAGGAGAGAGAAGAGAGGAAAGCAAAAAACCTAAATAAAAATACGACTTACAAAACAGAAACTTATAAAATATCTTCCTCCTCCTCCAAATTGTTCCAAAAATTGTTACTTAGGTTACAAAACAAGAGGGTTTATATACGCCCACCTCAAGGCATGAAAATACCAAAAACCTATGAAATTGGCTAAGTTATAGGACAATTAAGCAATACACCAAGTTTGAGGCTGCTTTACATTAATTACAAAGCATGACGAGGCATCAATTTTCGCTTAGGGTCGCACTTCGCCAATTGGGCCGAAATCAATGTGCCCAGCTTAAACAAGAAATTCTCGCTAGGTAAGTACTCGCTTTAGCTAGCGAAATTTCGCTTGCTTAAGAATTCTTGTGAGAAGCTTAAATCAATTATTTTCGCTTAAGGAACAAGCAGCGAAATTTGGCATTTTCGCTTAGGTTGCGAACACCCTTTGCTGTCGCGAAATTTTCGTTAAGGTTGCGAATTTTCAGAATCTTAGCTTAAAATTTTCGCAAGCTTAGCGAAAATTCCCGCATTGTTGATCCCTTCACCGCTTCATCCCGCTTCAACCGCATCGAATTTTCTTCACTTCGCTTTGTTTTCTCATTGATTCAATGGGCCGATGGTCAGACTTGAATTCCAACTTCATGATTCATCCTTTGTATTGAGATTGAACTCCAAAAGGCAAAGCCTACAAACAAACTTTCAAAATACTTAAATGGTATATAAACATTAAGAAGACGAGAACAATTTCAATTGGCATAAATGACATGATTAGTGCACAAAAGCACTCAAAACCCATCTTAATATGTGGTCTAAATAGCACTTCGTGGGCACCAATCACACCCCCAACCGAAACGCTGCTAGTCCCTTTAGTAATGCAAACAAAAAGAAGATGCATGTGGTGATTTTCAAAAGCAGTTATGATTCAAAAGGTATATGCACATATAAACATTACCTTGCAAACTGAGAAATTAAAAATCAAAGGTAAACTCGATACTAAAGAATCAAAACCATGCTAAACAATTCGAGTCAATATCGATCCATAATTCTCAACTTGAATTTCCACCAAAGTCTAATGATTCTTTAAAGTGTAACCGATTAAGCTAATAAACTCGCAAATTGCCACCTCCCCAACCTAGCACCGACATGGCCTTGGGTTGTTTCAACAACCTAGGATGGCTAGTTACACTTTTCTTTTTCTCAATTATAATGTAGGATGCAATGCTTAAAATCTCGACTTCATCAAAGTCCGTGTAACTGGGTCCACCATGACTCCCAACCACTCAAGGTTTAGGCATCAAGTCAAAAGAATCAATGACCACTAACTCTAAAAAGGCTTCACCCTCGACTCCAAATGACTCTCAAAATTACACCCACAAGTCATTAAACTTCACCTATCCACCCATGTAACGGAACACTAAATCGATGACTCCCGCCACCAAGGCTTAGGGCATCGGGTTTCAAAGGCTACCATACACCCGGACCGTGCTTCCAAGCCAAGGCAAAAACTTCACGACTTTATTTTTCTTTTTCTTATTTTTTTCTTTTCTTTGCTTTTTCTTTTCTTTTCCTCGGGAAGACAACATTGGTCTTCAACTCGTAGGTAACACAAACCTATCCTAGGTTGCCAACATACCTAAGGCCTAGCTTGCAAAGTTTCTAAAGAAGGCACACAATTTCACAAATTATTGGAACAACTGAGGCAAAGGTGTGAATTAGCATACAGGGGGAAATTTCAAGTCGAGCACGCCGAACTTCAACCGACCATAAACCGCCTCACATGGAATTTGTCCTAGCATATAAGTGACAACAATGATTCAATTATCCAACAAAAGCAATTCAATTGTCCACCAGAGCAATTCAATTGTCCACCGCAATTCAATTGTCCAATCAGAAGCAATTCAATTGTTCAATTGAAAAGAAAAAACATTTACACATAGCAGCACAAAACATGATATACAAAAGTCTCAGATATATATACCGAATATGCTTTTGATGGTAGCCAAAGTGGCTAATACATGAATACAAAGCTAAACGCAAAGGTATCACGCCTACTATGGCTAACATAAATCCTAAACAAAATTAAGAAAGGGCCGATAAGCCGTAAATATGCAAAAATTGTAAAGAAACCTAACCACCTCACCGCCGTGGTGGTGGGTTCAAACTCATGGCCGTCAGCAGCCTTAACATCATCCAATGAAGCCGCATCAAGCAGGGCTCCTCTCATTGACTGTGAACATGAGGAAGACCTTAGGATTGGTCATAACTGAGTCATGATAGAATGGCACTAGGCCAACCTCGATCCCGGGCACTGTAGCCGTTAGTGAGCGTATGGCATCCATCACCCAGCCATCTCTCGAGCTAGCATGGATGTACCCGGTGAATGATGTAGTCGACTAGGAAGGCCCTGTGGAGTATTTGCTGTAGTCGCGATGTAGTATGTGGAGGAGATGGAGGTGAACGATTCGAAATGGGAGTCCTCCGCACTCCTGGCTCGTGGGCGTATATCATCTACGTGGTGGTCCGCAGCCTCCCCGAATCTGCAGACTCTCCGGTCCCGTGGTCGTATATGGAATGAGACTCGCATAGTCATAACCCGGTTCACTCCCACACTACATGTGCATCTAGCTCATCTCAGCCGGGCCCTCCTCGGGAACCCATCCCCGCCGGCAGACAGCGCAGGAGTCTCGCGATCGTGAGTGGATGCTCTCCGCCTGCCGTCCTTCCGATGGACCTTCTCCCCAACCGCAACGTAGGAGGTCATCACTAGCTCACTGGCTGAACCAACCTCTGAGATCCCAAAGAAAGAGCTCAATATGGAGCCTCCCCGCACATACGTCGCAGAGGGAACAAGCTGGTACGTAGGAAGATGGTCGATGAGGCAAAGATCTCGAGGCTGGTCGCTCATGTAAACACCGAACCGCGTGGTGTCTTCGGCCGCGCTCCCGACCATCTCCCCGTGAGGCGGGCCCAAGCTCAGAATCCCTCGAAGTCGCAAGCAAATGGGTATGCGCAATCCCAATGCCGCAAATATTGGCTGGTTTGGAGTACACCAGTATGTCATCTATACCGAATCGCACCCTAGTGGACCGTCTGTCTCCCTGGATGTCATGGAGTGGTAGAACTGCAGTACCACTCTCGGGTAATAAACTCGTCGCAGTCAGCGAAGGGTGTGGAGTGAATACTCCCTCGATCAATCTCAAAGACTCCCAGACCGGGTCACCACGTGGATGTCATAAAATGACTCCCGATGAAACTTCAAGGGGTGGAGTCGCACATTCCTGAATTCGGGTTCCCTACGAACATGGGCCTCCCGATCTCGATACCGGGCGACAAATGAGGTGATGGTCGCTCCGTTCGGGTGAATCGAGACTGCGGAGCACGGTGGAAGATGACTCCGCCCCGGGCCCGATGTGCGCCCGCTGGGAGGGCCGGGCCGTCTCCTAACCTCCCTCCGTGGTACAGCGATAGCCCGGTCCCATCCGTGTCTCGATGATAACGTCGAATCCCCGAGGCCTCCGCACACGCCTGGGACCGACGGTACAGAGCTTCGACCGTAGCCTGGCCACTCTCTCAGCGTGTCAATCTCACCCGAGGCCGAAGATCTGACCCACCCCCGAAAGTACGAACCATACCAAATATGACTAAAACCTGGAAGAAAGTCGACTCACGTAAATATAATCACAGACCAGAGTAATCGAACTGCAGCTCTCCGAGGCTACTAACCACCCTCGGGCAAGCAACCGAACCGTGGCTCACCACCGAAATAAAATGGCCCCGAATCCAACCAAACAAGGCTCGATGAACCGATCACCGCCGACAGGCACCAAGAAGCTGGAACCGAGGGCACAAGGGACCCCGGGCAATGAAGACTCAAATGGTGCGGGAAACACCAGCTCGGCGCGCTGTGGAGGCTCACCGAAGGCTCCTGGCCGTACAGCGCAAGTGACCGAGATGGCTATACTAGAAACTCAGTCGCAAAGCCCGGGTGTGGGCTGGCGTGGCCGGGCCTGCTGCATTACTCGAACTCGCGCAGCTCGTGAGTTGTGGTCGGCGGGCGGCAAAGGATTGGGGCCATTACAAGTAGGATCAGACTCGTGGCTTCATTGAGTCATTGTGGCACCATTGAGGGGGAGAAATGTGAAGTGGCATTCTAAACCATCCTCCCCTATTTATATAAGCTTGTACGGCGTACCGGCGTTATCATACCACAATTTTCGCTATTTTTAAATGAATTTGGCTCACACTAAGACACCACCCTAATTCGAATTTTTATGGATTAAAACTAAAATTAATATATTACTAAAAGTAAAAATTAAATTAAAATTAGAAATAGAATATATCTAATAATTTAATATAAGATAATATAAAATACTTACCAACTTGCTAAAAATGGAAAGTCATAAATTAGGAAACATACTAAAAATAGCTAAAAATGGAAATCGACTAAATTAAAATAAAAAAACAAAATTTGAACTGTAATTTATTTCTTGAGAACACCAAACCAGTTCCAATATACCAAAATTACTCAAGGAGTGGTCAAGGAGATTAATCTCCTCAACCCCCTCGCAGCGTCAAGCACCTACGGCTCTCAAGTCTCAATCGTCGACCGCTTCCTCGCGACGATCTGAATTGGAGCAATTGGTTTTGCAGTGGGTGCGATGGCAAGACCAATATATCTTCATCCTTGCATGGGTAATTACTCCTTGCATTTCCCGACATCATCAGAGCTGGCACCGATCAATTGAAACAACTTCATCGTAAATTTGATTTTCAATTTCTAAAGAACTCATGTTTGTTGTTCAAAATGAAAGATATTCAACTCCATGGTCATGTTACCAAAAGTTAATTGCATGACTCCATTCCCGCAATTTATTATTACATTTGGCAAAGGGCCGAAATGGTCTTCCAAGATGATCGGTACATGATCGGGTTCACTACAAGAATCGGGTTCGCTTAGTCGCACCACAAATCTACCGGGTAGTAGAATTCCGCTTCATCTTCACTAACATCCTCAACTATCCCCCTTAGTGGATACTGATCTATCGGCCAATGAGAGTGTGATGTTGGTAGGTTTAAGTTCACCTAGACCTAACTGCTTGTATACTTAATACGACATTAGGTTCACACTGGCTCCTAAATCAAGCAAGGACTTTTCTATGCAATTCCCACCAATATTGACTGAAATTGTGGGAGATCCAGGATCTTTGTATTTGACAGGGTATTTGCTTTGGATTATGGCACTGATATGTTCAGTGAGAAATGCTTTCTTCTCAATGCCTAATCCTTCTCGACAGGCAAAGATCCTTCAAAATTTTGCATAAGCAGGACTTGTTCGATTAGGTCCAATAGGTATGTTAACCTTCACTTGCCTTAAGACCCTAAAATGCCTGCTGTGTCGAGTTGCCTTATTCTTTCCTCTAAGTGCGCCAGGGAAATGGAGGTGGTATACGGTATTTCATTGAATCCTCCTCTAGAGAATATGCTCAAATGCAATTCTTCTCCCCGCCTCGATTCTTCAACAAAGCTAGCATAGGTTGATCAAACTTTTCCACTTCTAAGGGTTATTATGGCCTTAACTTCATCTATTCCTAATTGTCATGGATAATCCTACCTCATGAATTCCTTTAGGTTTGGAACCGTTCTGTGAAGGGAACTTCCTCTTCTCGTACTCTCCAAAGAACTTGTTGATCTCGTGACGGAATACGTAGGTCACAATTTTCCTCGGGTCGGTGATCGCCTCTCAAGCCCATCTATTCTTCGTTCAATGTATTCTCTACGCATCAATTCTTTCGTGCTGAAGCTGCACATTGATTCCTTTGTTCTCAACAAAGTTGCCCACCACCTTACTCAAATTTAATATGGTTTGCTTCACTCGGGAGAAGAGGATGGTGGTTGTCAGGATCAGTGAGGGGGAACCAAACTGAGGTTTGGCACCGGGGTACATGCTGTGTGGGTTGGCCCCATGCAAGGTTGGGGTGATTCCTCCAATTGGAATCGTAGGGTATTACCATATGGACATCGATTGTCATGTTTGTATTGTCCTACGTTGTTTGCAATATTTCCGACATCAAATCCTTCACTGTAGGGCCATAGCACATGGTTCTACTGGGATGCACAGGATTGGAAATTGGTGCAAGGATTGGACTGAGTAGGATTTTCAGTCACTGCATGCACCTCTTGGAGCTGTTTGCCTTCAAGCTCCTACTTTCCCGCTGTGGTCAAATCCCAGCTCTCATCTCTATTTCTTCGTGCAAGGCATACATCCCACCCCCTTTGTTGATCGGTGGTCTCATCCTATCCAATTCTCTAGGGTTAGGTTCATCCTAACCCTTAGAAGTTTCAGCCACGTAATTTAAAAAATCCATGGCTTCATCAGGATGTTTGCTTAAAAAGTCTCCCCCACACATGGTTTCTAAGAGCTGCCTCATGGCAGGAGACATACCACCATAGAAGTGGTTCACCAACATCCAAGTATCAAACCCATGATGTGGGCATGCACTGATGGTTTCCATAAATCTTTCCCAACACTGGTAAAATCTCTCACCATCATGAGCTGCAAAAGTGTAGATTTGTTCTTTCAAATTATTGTTTCATGAGCACTCGAAGAACTTCTTCAGTGAATTTCGCCCTCGCAAACAAATTTTTAATTTCTGACGGTTCTAGGCCTCAATGAGTCGAGCCACACTGCCTGTCCCTTGGTGAGTCAATGGAAATGCCTTTAGCTTCAGCAAATCCATGTCCATCATACCTTCCTCGCGTAGTGCAAACCTCCTCAAAATCCCTAATATGAGTGTATGGATTTTCATTTTCCATACCATGATAAGCGGGGAGTGGGAGGTACTAAATGATGGCCTCACCGCTACATCTTCAAAGCAGAGAGAATGATACAGGATGGGGCACTAACCTATGAGGGTGGATGTATCCCTCATGGTTCTATAGGCATTGGATTCATAGGGCTCCCGGGTTAGCTCTTGTTTGCCTCGTGTAATGGGATCCATAGTACGCCTGTACACTAACCTCACTAGCTGGGTCAAGTAGTGTACCTATCCTATGCAATCTACCTGATGCGTCTCTCTTATCCCACGTTGCATAAAACACCGTTACATAATTCTTAGAGACAACAAAGAGCAACCACAGAGCTTGCAAAAAAAGATTAAAATTAAATAACAAAATTAAACTAACTGAATGAAAAACTGGAAATGCTACGCTCACGCTAAGTGTCGAAACCCGGCGCCATCGCAACCCGGCCCGCAAAGAGGTGTGCTACCTTCACTTGTGATGTTGATCACAAGTACACTTCAACTTCACCATTAGTAGTTTGGCACCATCCCCGGCAACGACGCCATTTGATTCAGGCCACAGTAGGCTGAGCTAAAATCAACAAAATTTATAATATCACCCCAGTCTTCCTACTAACGCTGTGAGTCAAGCTACCGAGCAAAGATAAAGGGTTCAGTAGTCGAACACTGTGGACGTGGGTTTTCATCCTAAAATGGTTTGCATAAGTGCACGGCGTAAGGCTTTCTATTTGGACTTTTGGATTTGTGTTTCAAAATGCGTGGGAATGGTTTGAAAACTGATAATTGTAAACCGAAAGTAAAAGGTGAAAAAGTTAACTTTGAAGATTTGTGTCACTAACTCGCAAGTTGGGGCAAACAAGTGTCCCTGGAGTATCCCCGCGTTATGACATGCAACCTATAGTCCATGGCATAACCGGATCTATATTTAACTAGCAAACTCACCCATGAAGAACTCCTATTCGAAATCAATACAGGTAGCATGCGCTACGAATTTTTAGATCGCTTGAAACCCTAACATTCAATATCATCTCGCAGGTTTCAGAAGACCATCTAAAGAACAACAAAGACATCTATCACTAATTATGCAATCAGATTCTAAAGCATGGAGCCAAATCAATAACATTAAATGCTATGCAACCCTAATTTGAGAAACCCAACATATAAATATCATTTTAGTTGCTCAGAAGATTCATCTAAAGAATCACGCACTTCACCGAATATGCACTTGATCCTAAAGCATGGAGAGTATTGGCCACATTAATGACATTCAATGTTATGCAACCATGTTTTGAGAATATAAGGGCCATAAATACACTACCTGTAGCTTTTAGTACAAGAGGACAACATGCATATGCCCCACCACCAAGCTAGCTTCCTTCCTCTTCAAAGAAAGGAGGCTTAGCCAAGCATCTCTTTGTAGCTCATCCCCAAGAGGGGCTCAAGGCCGAGAGTAAGAGAAAGAGGGAGAGAGAAGAGAGGAAAGCAAAACCTAAATAAAAATACGTAGACTTTATTTACAAATGAAAACTTACAAAAATATCTTCTCCTCCTCCAAATTAACAAAATTGTTACTTAGGTTACAAAACAAGAGGGGCTTATATACGCCACCTCAAGGCATGAAACACTAAAAACCTTATGAAATTGGCTGCTTATAGGACAATTAAGTAATACACCAAGTTTGGAGGCGGTTTGCATTAATTACAAAGCATGACGAGGCATCAATTTTCGCTAGGCTGAAGAATTTCGCTAATTAGCGAAATCAACAGGTCTAGCGAAAACAAGAAATTTCGCTAAGGGTGGGCAATTTCGCTAGCTAGCGAAATTTCGCTAAGCTAGCGAAATTTTGCGGAGAGCGAAATCACTATTTTCGCTAAGGAACAGTGTCTAGCGAAATTTGGTGTTTTTGCTTAGGTTGCGAAATTTTCGCTAAGGTTGTGAAATTTTCGCTAAGGTTGCGAAATTTTCATAATTCCATTTAAAATTTTCGCAAGCTTAGCGAAAATTCCGATTGTTGATCCTTCACGCTTCATCCTCCGCCTTCAACTCGCATCGAATTTTCACTTTGCCTTTGTTTTCATTGACTGGTCGGTTGATGGTCAGACTTGAATTCCAACTTCATGATTCATCCTCAGACAGATTGAACTCCAAAAGTGTGCAAAAAGCCTACAAACAACCAAAAATACCCTAAATGGCATAAGTGTTACTAAGAAGACTAGAAACACTCTCAATTGGAGAGCAATGACATGATTAGTGCACAAAAAGCACTCAAAACCTATCTAATATAGGGTTCAAAATAGCACTTTTTGGGCACTAATCAGAAGGTCTCTGACTTCTCTCTAGATTTGTACGCGATCCAACCGTCAGCAGCTTTCGGTATAAGAAGGGAAGTTGTTCTACGCAGAGCGCCACGCTGCGGTACCAGATTTATAGACTCTCTCAACCCAAGAGGTAAAGCCCCACTTGAGTTTTATTCCTATTTTAAGTGTTTTAATAATGTTTGAGTCGAATGAGGCCGCGAGGGGTTGCTTGATCGGGCTCCCAAACTCGGGACCGAATTGATACAAATTTTTGAAAGAAAAATAGAGCAGCCGTGGCCGTTCCATGGCTGATTTGGGTTTTTAATTGATGCATTTTGTGATAAATTATGTGTTGGTTGGATTGAGGTCGGAAATGGCCGTGAAACCCGGGTTCACAAAGTGAACCAATGAATGGATGTGTGTTTGAACCGTAAAACCTAGGTTTTTACTGTTCATAGGAATAGTGACACAAAAATATATTTTTGTGTGAATATGTGTTTGGCCGAGCGATTTAAATTAAATTGCTCATGTTTGATTATTAGCCCAAGTGAGCTAATTCTGATGTATGATTTGTAAAATTATATAACATGATTGTGTGATTTGAATTATGCGAGTATATTCATGTTTATATATTTGCATGTGATTAGACTGTATTGGAAATGGCATACATGCACCTATATGCACCGAAACACCCTAGGATTATAGGGAGGTGCATGAGACTTAGTCTAGAGAAAAAGGTTCGGAGGGTTGTCTAAAAACATTAATTATCGGAGGGTAGTCCACAAACCAAAAATATCAATCGTCGGAGCGGCCCAATTGATATTCATCAAAGGGTAGTCCACAAACAATTAATATATCAATCGTCGGAGCGGCCCAATTGATATATATACATCGAAGGGTTGTCCACTAATAAAACAATATTTCTCATACAAGGCTATAGTGAGTGAGAGAGTCGGTGAGGACTCTGGATTGAGTTGGTCATGTGTAATTCATCATAGATCATGCATTTTCTTCAATGTGTGTTTACTTTGGAACATTTCATTGCATTTAGGTGGTGAGTAGCCCACTTAGGGCGATTCTCCTACTGAGCATTAGCTCACCCCGTTGTGGGATCCCCCCCTTTTACAAAGTAATGTGGAGCGTGCGCGAGGAGACGGCTCGGGCCCGAGGTCGTTTTTAGAAGAAAGCCTGATGTGGCTTTGGTGTGTCACATTGTATACATGTATTAGAATGCTTTTCATTTTAATATATGTTGTATAAGAGTAGTTTATTAACTCTTGAAACTATTGGATATAGTTTGGATATATTGTGATGAGTATTGTATTATGGGCCCAAGAGGTCGTTTTACTCATGTTGGGATTATATTGACCGCTTGGGACTGTGCATACGCAGCATCATCGTATTTGGGTAGAGCTCGCACAAAGGAGACTCTCGCCCCGATTTTCTGAAGTGGCGCCTGCAACCCGACATCCACTCTGTATTCCGTGGGTCGACTGCAGCCAACTGACCCCTGAGCCAGTGTCACAATACATGAGTATTATGAAGAGAAATTAGTCATGAGGATGTCAAGGTTGTTGTTAGAGGAATGAAGAGATCTCATTCTATGTTTCATTGTGAGAATTAAGGAAAAGAAGGTGTTGGAGAAAGGGGGAGTCTTAGCTCATATAAGTCCAAATGTAACATAATTAAAAATAGTGAAGTATCTTGCATCTAGGCATAGCCTTGCGGACATAGGATTGACTAAACCATGTAACCAATCTCTTATGTCTATGCATACATATTGATTTATTCTCGTACCTTTATTTTTGTTAAAATCGTACTATTTCTGCATATGGTATAGTAGACCATATTATATAACATGATAGATCACTTGGTGCACCAATAAGTAGAACAATCATTTTAACGAACAAATTTCCTTTCAATTTTTAAATAAGTTTTTAAAATTTATAAATTTGAGTTAGCTACTTAGCTCTATTAAGAGACATATCAAGTTTCCGCTCCAAGTGAAACGTGGATGCAAAAAGGAAAAAAAAAAAAGGAAATGAATGGCCAATGAACCAAAGGGGAGGGGAGAGGCAGAAAAAGAAAGACCTATCAACAGCTCCACCATCGAATAAGTGCATGACATTCTTTTGTTGCTCATAGTCATGGATGATGATTTGAAAATTATAGAAACAAACACAAAATATGATCCACGCACATGTTCGAGAAGCAAGTGTTGATATTGAACGGGGTTTTATCTGAAGAAGTTCATTGTAAAAATTTCATTCAAGACACAAGAAACTCATTTCAGCTCGTTATTACTTCTTGACCCTCTTTTGATTCAAGTGTTGAATATAGTAGTAGACCTAGTTTTGTCGATACTTCTACTACAGGTTATGATGGCTAATGAGTGCAAATATGTGTATATGAAAATGTATATACTTATGTGCACAAGTGCACATGTCAACTCAAGTAATATAAAGAAAGTATGAGTATCATCCAACAAGAATTAAGTTACTAATTACTGAAATCAGTATAGTCCTAACTTTATTTGGATTAACACAAATGTGAAGTTGAAATGGAAAACAAAATAAAGTAAAGAAATCCTAAACTAACATGGATATGGATGAATAGAAAATGGAAAAAGACCCAGAGTTTAGATTTCATTTAACTATTCATTATGCATTCAATCCAATTGATCCCTAATTAATATTCAAATCATCTATTAAACTATTGCATAATTGAATCCCTCTCGACAATCCACAATCTATCCCTACAACTTAGGTATTTTGCATCTTTACTCAACCTCAAAATCCTAAGAGTGCAACAAACCCAAAAAACCTTAATTACCACACAAAACCCATGAAAATCTCTTATTAATGGTGAATTGTGATGTTCTAATCATGGTCTAATTCAACTCTCACTTCTCAGATCTTGAATCGAACCACAAATCATGTGAATAGTAATCATTCATCAACAAGCATGAAGAATCAAATAGAACATTTAATAGAAATATGATTCAAATATCAAATGGAAAGTAAATCAAATCTCAAACACATAAATCATAATTAAACTACATCTAAAACCCTAGAAAACAAAATTAGCCCATCAAACGAAAATACAACCATAGAAAAGGGGGAAAACATGAAGAGGGAAAGAAATAAACTAGTTGAATGCACAATCTTCTCTTCAATCTTCCTCCTTCTTTAAACTACCTTTTTCTCCAAAGAGACTTGTGCCCTAGGGTGTTTCTACCCCCAAAGGGACTTCTACCACCTAAAGAGCTTTTTTAAAAAACTCTAGAATATTCTTCTAATAAGCCAAAACCAAGAGAGAGAGAGAGAGGAGATGACCTTCAACAAATAATGGGCCCCGACATCCACGCTATAGCATGATGGATCTCTGCTACCCTTTTAGTAGTTAAACGGTTAAACTACCCTTCCTTAAAGGTAAAGGGTGTTCTCTAGTAGATGAAAGCATTTATTTTTTCCACTTCGCTTTAGGTACAGGTATGATATACCCTTGCTTTTACAGCCAGGGAAAAAGCTTTCTCTTTATTTTATAGGTAGGCTAACTCTTGATAATAAATGGGATTGATTTATTTGGTCCAAACGTCTCATGCCGATGGCAAGCTTGATTGGCCCATGCATAGACCACGAAAAACATCCAAGAGTGTCCTAGTTTTTTGTCCAAAACTAGAACATGTATTGTTCTTGACAACTTTCTAGAGATTAATAGGCCAAACCATGTTACAACATGAGAGAGCTATAACGCGCCAAAATCCGAGGGTCCATTGATCACCTATAAATCCGTAAAAATCATGTGGATATCGTGTAACCCGATGCCACATCGTTGTGTCCTATTTATTGGAACTCACAATCTTGAAAAACTGGACAGAGTCCCCTTCGAACAAGGAGTTCCACCATAAGAACCAACCTGCACAATAATCAACACTACATGAAAACAGTGTATGCAGGAGTCCCCGAGTTAGCCTAGGCGAAGCTTACATTCGCTTAGGCGAACTACTTCGCCTAGGCGAGGCATAACCAATGTTCAAGATGGCCTCGGGCTTGCCCAGGCAAACTTACCTTTGATTAGGTGAGGCAGAGCCTATAATTACAGGACAATTGCATAAAAGAAAGCCCATTTTGAGTTTAATTACACTCTTTTATATGGAAATATACATATAAGTTCAATTTCACTCATTTACATATTAATACATACCAAATGGATTTACTCCAAAAATTTTATAAAAATTATCACAAAGTCATATGTCAGCTTTCTTCACTCTCTCGGCCCTAAATGAGAGCCGCCCATCGGTGCATTTTCTGCACCTGAAATGTTACCCCGTATAGGGTGAGCCACGCCTAGTAGAGTAAATCCTACAGAGGTTACTCCCCTCCTAATTGCACATGCAATGCTTACACTTAACAATTTTCACATTCCCATCACAATTCTAAGCAAGATATGCAATCCTAGGTTGAAATTCTACATGTCATGCCATGAAATGAGATGAGACTCACTCATGCACCATACCCAAGTCTTTACCGGCTCCCATCATACCCGAGTCTTTACCAACTCCCACTACACAATACAACGCCAATGTGTGATAAAATTCGTCATTGATGGATTACATCCAATGATCATTTTCAAACAAAATTCATTTGTTTATAACCAAAATCTTTTTAGATGTTACACCTCAAATGATCATTTCATTTACAAAACTATGTGTCTTTTGTGGGCAGCGAATTTTCGAGGTCTCATCATAGGCTCCGCATGCTTTCCAACACTTTTTAGACTTTCACCGTTGGAGTGTCTGAACTAGTCCGAGGTTGTTCACCTATCTAACCCTTCTTGCTATTACCCAACATAAGTTTTTACCATTTAATTCAATAGTGTGACTCTGTTGGACTTCGCCTAACGGTACCGAGCCCACTCACCAATCACCAAATGAGGTGATTAATTTTAATCATGCACTCACACCCATGTAATGCGATGTTTCCCATGCATAATGCAATGTGATGCACCATTGCATGTCTATGTCATGCCACATATGTGATGAATATCATATGGACAATTTATCTCATGCATTTAATCATGCATCATGGACAATTATATTTATATGCATATAATTTTCAATTAAACACTCATAACAATGTTAATACATTAGAACACCTATATTAACATTCATTAACCACAACAACAAGCATGCTATCACATATCAAGCAACAACACACTTAATCCTCAAGGCAAAATGTGGCATATAGGGTGCCCACAACAACAACCCAACAACCCCTTACCCTGGGTTAGAAACTGGCCAAATAGGCCCTTAACATCCCTAATTATTCTTTTAATCCCAAACAACCCCTAAACACTTTTTAGGACATATTACACACAATCACAAAACAATTTACACAACCGAGCCACAAAATGACATTTAAAGCCGTTTTAACACAGCCAAAGAGTCCCTAAGGGCAAGGTTTTCAGTCAAACAGCCCTTAAACCATGCTTTGAGCATGCCATGGACACTTCTCAAACCGAGCCATGAAATCGACCACCAAAAAGCCATAAAAACGGCTTTAAACAGTTCCTAAATCAACCAAATAGGGCATTAGGACCTCTACACCACATTTTCCATGAAATCAGCTCCTTAGGGTGGAAATAAACCAAAGTTGGAAGAATTCCTACCTCAAGGGTAGTTAACCGTAGGAAGCCTCCTAGCTCGAAACTTTATTTCAAATTTCATTTTGATCTTCAGTGAAATCCTCCTTTGGTATGTACGGTAGCCCCTGCCGAAAGTAGATGGACTTCACTCTGGGCTTAACAAAACTTATCTAAGGAACTCCGAGGATCAAGAGAGAAGCTTGAAAGCTCTTCCCTCTTCCTCTCACATAAGAAAACAGGACAAATGATATTTTCATTCCCCAAGCCTCTCACTTAAATTTAAGTGAGTAGCACACATCGTGCCACTTGTTCCCTATCCGGTTCCATTTTTGCCCAAAAACAATTTATTTCGTCTCAGTCCAAGTTCAATTTATTTCAAATGAAATTTACTTAATTTATTTTCCACTTTCAAGATTTTTCTCAAAAATTCTGTTTTTAGGGTCCACCAAGCACATGACGCCTCGAAAATTGTGAAAATTCGACTATCTCGGAATTCAACGAAATTTGTCTGAGTAACTAGATTTCGCGAGATGAATTCAACGGTGAGATCCGTTTTGTCATCCAAGATCTAGAAAATTTTTAGGTTCGCAACCTGTACTATAAAGATAATTTACCGTTTTGCCATTTTTTGAAAAAATTCAAATTTACTTGGGTTTTGCATTCTTCCCTGCTTAATAGAATTTCGTTCCCGAAATTCACACACATACAAATTCAAATCACATGCATATGCAACAGTCATTTAATCACTATATGACTAAAAACATACCTTCATCCTCAAACAAGAAAGGATAATTGGCATCGCGTTCCCATGTTGACTCCTCCACTCCTTGATGTTGCCACAACACCTTCACTAGCCTCACAGTCTTGCCTCACAAAACCTGATCACTGCTATTCATAATACGTACTGGTCCCTCCTCGAAGGTTTCATCTGCATCAATAATAAGCTCGCCTTAACCCACTACATGAGTCGGATCTGAGCGCACTTTCGAGCACGTGGAGTATTGGCTGGAATATCGCATGAACACCGGGGATAAACTGGCGGTAAAGCCAACCTAAGCAACCGTACTCTTACTCCCTCTCAAGTAATTCTCAAGGGCCCACTACACTTCGACGATAAGCCCCACTTGCCAACCTCGGATCACTCATCTCAGCATCACCTTCAAAAAGACATGATTACCCACCTCAAACTTTAGAGATCGCCGCCGTTTGTCGGCATAGCTCTTCTGCCGGCTCTGAGTCGTGAGAAAATGCTTCCGTATCAAATCCACCTTCTCAGAGGTGTCTCTAATCAAATCCGGACATGTAGGGGGTCTCTCTCCCACCTCCGTCCAACAAACCAGAGATCGACAAGGCCTCCCATACAATACCTCATAGGGTGCCATTTGTATACTCGCCTGATAACTATTGTTATAGGCGAATTCCACTAAGGGTAAATGCTCTTCCCAAATAATTTCGAGATCAATGACGTGATGTCTATCAGGACGCCCTTCCCTAGCCGCTAGGAGAGGGACGCCACATGTGACCCGAGACTTATAAAGCTAATTTCCTGTCATTAGTGGGCCCACTTCGAGCATAAATTCATAATTCACATAAACTGGTATCAAAAGCCAAAATTATGAAAATTCTAGACTAAATCATAACTTGTGGAACCTACTACTGAAGTGTGTTTAAATGTCCCGCATTATGTCAGTCTGATACTTATCTACTTACAAGTTTCACTATAACAAAATATTACATTTACATTTACTATTACAAAAGATATGGGGCAGCAGACCTACATAAAGGAGACACCTAATGTTGTGTTGGTCTTGGCAAGTGCGGGATGTCCCTGACAACTTCTTTAGAACCTACACGGATGAAACACTCGTGCTAAGCATATAACTTAGTGGGAAACAGAATAACATATATAACCACTTACAATGGTCCTCAATTACAGTGTACACAAAATAATTTGCATATCAGAATATTCAATCTCCCGTAGGAGTCCATAATAGAAGTTTCATATCAGAAGATACCCTTAGGTACACTATAGTACAGAACTGAGGTATGTCTTAGCATCCAAACTGATTACTTTGTTTTCATATTATTCATTACTCAGTTACATTTCATATAAATGTTTGACTGCATAAGCCAATGAAAATGAATAACAGGAACTCGGTACAATAGGTACCCGTAGGTACGAAAGATAGTACGTAAAAGTGCCGGGCACTACCGTACATGCTCGTAAATTACCTAAACAGAGTATCGCAAACATCAACAGCGTGCTCTGTCACATTAACGTAAGTGCCGGGTAAAGACTAGACAGATCGAATAGCACTAGTCCCTATTTATTCACTATCTAGTCTTAAGTAGGCTTACAATTATATATGTTTCAGAGCATTTAATACTAGTCTTAATAACATTCATGTTATACTCTTAATCAATTCTTATGACTAGATTTCCCTCATATATACTAAAATGTTCATTTCCAACTACAATTTCACTCCATAGGCGTAGGTTTTTAGACAAAGTGATTTTTCTAACACGATGCTCTATGTCTGAGTTTACAATGGATCAAAATCAAGTTATTTTGAACCCCAAATTAGGGTATGGTCTAAACATTCCGAACTGGCTCCCGAATGGCCAGGAAACAGCACTCGAAATGTGGGCCATTTATTTGAAAATTTTTAGGGAACGATAAGGACATAATTGACCATACTTTCTTCATGAAAGTTACTGTCCTAGGTGTCTAGTTTAAGTAGAATTTTGATTCACCTCATTTGGACTAGTATAACTCAAGATATGGTGTAAACAACATGAACTACTCCCATAGAGGAAACAGAATCTGTATCTTACTGTAAAAGTCTTTTTCAGGGTTTTTAGAGCAGGATTTACATCTTGGTCTCTTCTAGACATTTGTAGCCATAGGTCTTAACTTTTATCTCCAATTAGAATCATCCAATTTGGAAATCTGTAAGCCAAATTATGGCCAAAACATAGTCACGATCGAGTCTAATGAAATTTTGACAGAGTTTCCCCTTAAACACCTATACACCAATCCACATCACTGTAAAACAAGATCAAGCAACATCAAACCCCAATTCAAACCAACAAAAGATCCCAAACATAGGAAGAATTGGGTTTTCCTAACTAACAATGAGATTCTATACCTTGATTTCTTCTTAACTTGCTTTTTCCTCTTCATTTCCCTTCATTCTCTTTGCTTGAACAAAATAGGCAAAAACAATGAAGACAAGCTAAGCTTGGTTTCCCTTCTCAACCATATTGTCCTAGCTCAAACACCAAAATGGAGAACTCCTTTTCCTTTCCCTTTTCGATAGACAGGTTTTTGTCTATGTAGTAGGTTTTCAAATTATGCCCTTGCTATTATTTGAAATTCACTCAATTCTATTCTATTTACAATTCCAACTTATCACATTCTACAATGACATATCTTGTGCATTTAATGACCTTTGGGTCCTCGTTATACAATTTACAATTATCCTTTAAACTTTTTAAAAAATCCCGGTTATGTCCTTTTACACTTTTAGCATTTAAATTTCAGAAAAATACAATTTAAACCACCATTATACCCTAAACATATCATAAAACTACTAGGGTATAATTCGGGGTGTTACACCCATAGCATGTCCTCTAACGTTTGGATGGTCCTCTCTGACTTACCATTCGTCTAGGGATGAAAAGTTATGCTCATCATCAATTGTGTCCTCATGACTCGCTGAAAACTTTTCCAAAAATGAGTCGTAAACCTAGGATCCCGATCCGATGCGTAGCGCCCCAAAGCCAAGGGTGTCGGGTTTGACAACCCTAAATGGCACGCGGAGATAATCATGGATGTCTGGGACTTGAGCACCACTCATGAAAAATGGGGCGAGTCCTTTGTGGGAGGCTCTACCGAGTACAAACCTGTGTCCTAACAATCAACTTATGACCACATCAGGTTCATATACAATTAAATGATAAAAACTAGCCACTTTAGCCTGCATTAATACTCACAACTTAAACATATCCCAACTTCAAAATATACTACATGGTTCAGGGTTTCACGATTACTCTTAATTCAACATATATTAAAATTTGATTAATACATGTTACAAAATCAAAACCCGATCGGCTTTCTTCTCAAACGGCCTCTAATGAGTGCCGCCTTCTCGATCTCTCCCTGTATCCCTGAAATGGTGATCCTCAGCCGGGGGTGGGCAAACCTAATCAGAGATAATTTCTGCATGGGTTTTTCCCACCCCTAGTGCATGCCATGACAAAACAAACACATTCAAGCAATTACATGGTCCTCTGAATGTCTACCCAGCCCAGGAATCCGTGTCAGAGTGCGGCTCCTCACATATGCCTAAGCCGAATGCAAGTAAAATCACAGTTTTCAAAACAAAAGCTTTTTGTTCTCGAAAACTCACTATCGAATTTCGGTAAAAATATTAGACTATCCTCCGAGGCGAATTACTGGATATTTCTCCGAAACGGTCATGGTCCTCATCCAAAGTGATATGTTGGACAACTCTCCAAGACAATTCTTCGGAAAATCTTCCTTGAAATTCCTTTCACAAACATTTTCGTTTTTCTTTCAATTTCATGTCATGCACTCACTCCTAATATTCTAGGGTGCCACAGAGTCCATATGGAATGCATGATGCCAATTCAAACACATTTATGCTAATATATTCACAGCCATATATATTAACATAATTAAATCACATAAAACATATGGCCCATTTCTGTCAATTATACCAAGATTAGCTCACATAGTCTAATTAACAAACACGAGCAATTCATTTTGAATCACTCAACCAAACACATTTTCACACCAAAAATTTTGTGTCACTATTCACATGAACAGTGAAACCCTCGGGTTACTGTTCACGACCACACAATAGGGCATACGACTCGGTTCAAGATTTTGAAGGACAGAGTTCACGATAAATGAAGCCTTAGAACATTCCTAACCATTTACATGGCTCTTAGCCAGATTGCGCAAGTAGGAAAAGATCTCTACTCTTGGGTTGTGAAACTCCACGAATCGATGCCGCAGCGTAGCCCTCGTCGCGTAGAGACAACTTTACTTCTTGCTCAGTCGAGAACCGGTCAGATAGCAGAAATCTAGAATAGGCTCATTTCTCTCTAAAAAATGAAAAACACTGCTCTTTATTCGATTTTTTCGACCCACACCTTTTGTCTTCAAATTTGTGGAGAAGATAAGCTGATTCATTATTTTGTCTTATTCATTAACAATTCCCATTAATTCCATATCATTTCTTGATTTTTGACCTTGGCACAATGCAAGCGAATCATTAATGTCTCTAATCAACAACACCATGTGCGTAGGTACATGTAATAGGTGACTTTTGTCACATCACATGTCTCTCTTAAACCCATTTACGACCACGACACGGTGCCTCGAAGCGTGGAAATTTATTTGTCACCGAAAGTTTGATGAAGTCTACATGGTAGCTAGATTCGCGGTTGCAATTGAAATCCGTTTGTGTAAAGATCTGAAAAATTTAGATTTTTACCGAAATTATTGTTTTACCCTTTTTAAGAAAATTGGAATTTTCTTGGGTCTTACAGATACTATAGATAACGATACTCCATGTAATGGAAGAATTTCCCGTGCCTGGCAAATTCCTCTAGTGAAGGGTCATCTTACGGTAAAAAATTAATAACAACTTAGTAAGTCGGATCTACTACTCCACACCGTGTCATGCCTGTGATGTCGTGGTAAGTGAGTCACAAAATCCATCATGATATGCTCCCACTTCCACTTAGCTACATCCAAGGAATAGAGTAACCTTGCTGGCCTCTGGTGCTTAGCCTTTACATGTTAATGAGTGAGACAGTGAAACAGAAAACCTCGATATGTTTCTTCATCCTGCGCCCGATATCTTTTAGTGGCGAAGATGATGATACCATCTTCGTGCCACACGGATGCATAGCAAAGCGGGAAGCGATGGAACTCCTTTGAGGATCTTCTCTCTCGGATCGATGTTGGGGAGCCATAACTTTGTCCCCTATCACGAAACTACCATCTATGTAGATAATGTGACTTAATCGCTACATCCGACCATACACAATGCCTGATGGACAATATCTATGTGTCATGTCCTTGGGGCTCAGTAGGGAAGGCGTAGCCACTAAAATCCCCAAGGTACCTTGAGCTTGGTCATTGTAGTGCAACCCGAGAGCGCCACGGCCTCAAGGCATCTGCCTGCAGGAAACCTCACTAGCCAACCTCCCATTTGAGTGCATTAACCACCACATTTTGCCTTACAGGGATGATGCCACAAAGTGGTATAGCCACTAATTCTCCCATCCACCTACGTTTACTCATATTGAGAGTCCTGTTTGTGTAAAATGCCACGCTTCGACTCTTATGTGGATCTGAAAACACCTCGAACTGCTCACCGTATAGATAATGGCTCCAAGCCTTTAAGGCAAAGACAATGGCCACCAACTCCATGTCATGTGTAGGGTAACTCTACTCGTTCTTTAACCTCTGCGAGAGCGTAAGCCCTTTACCCTCGCGGTGCATCAGAAACACATCCAAGTGAGTCATAGAACATCCACGATCCATGTGTTCTCTTGTCCCCTCTACGGAACTATCAAATAGGAGCTAAAGTAGCCTCCTCTTTACCAATTTCTAGAATGCCCTCTCACCTGAAAATCATTTCACTTAAAATTAACCTCATTACGAGTCAGCACCGTCATAGGTGCGGCCTTCGCAGGGAAAGTCCTCAATGTGGAGCCTCTTGTAATACCACCTTGATCCTAAGAAACTATGTATCTCAAAGATTGACTTTGGTCTCTCCCAACTCATAACTACCTCAACCTTCTCTGGGTCCACGGATACACCCGAAGCCAATACCACATGCCCCAAGAATTTCACCTCAGTAGGCCAGAATTACACTTACTGAATTTGGCATACAACTGATGGTCTCTCAAAACCTAGAGCACAATCCTCAAATGACCCTTTCATGCTCCTCCTCAGACTTGGAGTAGATCAAGATGTCATCAACGAAGACCACGACGAATTGATCTAGATAGGGTTGAAATACCCTATACATGAGATCCATGAATGCCTTTGGAGCATTCGTTAATCTGAATGGCATCACTGTGAACTCGAATTGCCCATATCGCATTCTAAACGTCGTCTTAGGGATATCTGTCTCCCTAACTCTCAACTGATGGTAACTGGTGTGGAGATCTATCTTGGAATAAACCAGTGCCCCTCTCAACTGATCAAACAAATCATCAATCCTCAGCAAAGGGTACCTTTTCTTGATAGTAACCCTATTCAACTGCATGTAGTCTATGCATAGCCGAAGGGTTTTGTCCTTCTTCTTGGAAAATAGCACCAGAGCGCCTTAAGGAAAAGTGCTCAGTCTAATAAAACCCCTGTCCAACAATTCCTGTAATTGGACTTTGAGTTCCTACAACTCAACAGGCGTCATTCTATGTGGAGTCATTGAAATAGGCGATGTACTAGGGTACAACTCAATAGTGAAGTCTACGTCCCTATGCGGAGGTAATCCCAGTAGTTCGTTCGGGAAAATATCCTCATACTCACTAACTACCCGAGGTTGACCCAACTCCTGTCTCACATCGTCCTCCAACGTAAGGATTGCCAACCAATCCATCAACTGCCCGTGCCATCTAGAGTCCTACATGGCTTGGGGTAAAGCATCGTGTTTATCCCCTTAAAACATAATACAAACATCATCCGATGTGTAGGCAGTAACCCTCCTACGATCACAATCAATGACGACTTGGTGTGCCATCAACTAGTCCATCCCAAGGATGACATCAAAGTCCGACATGTCCATGATCCTTAGGTCCACAGTGAGTAGAATTCCTGAGATCTCTAACTCATAACCTTGACATATCTTATGAACGTTCACCCTAGTTCCTAGGGGAGAACTCGCATGCAACGACTCTTCCAAGGTTTCAACCTCTAAGCCCAAATCTTTCACACATGATGTAGTAACAAAGGAATGAGATGCACCATAATCAAACAACACTCTTGCCCATAAGCAAAAAATTAGAAATGTACCTTGAATAACCGACTGATCTGCAAGCTCAACCTGAGGTGTGATGGCATAGATAAGCCCCTGGGTCCCTGAAGTCTCGGCTTATGAGCCCTGGCCTCGACCTCGACCTCGACCCATGCCCTAGCCCATCTAGCTTGATTGTGAAGTAGTAGGGGTCTGTGTAGCGTCCTGGGATTGATACTGGTTCCCCTAACCCATGGTGGGGTAAGAATAGGCGAGTGCGTACCGTCAGCAATGGCGGGAATTTGAGGTCCTCTAAATCTACGTCTCATGTCTAGGCTAGTGGCAATGGAAACATGTCCTTTACCCTGACTGGCTAGCAGCCCTGAAGTGCCTCCCATCTTGGGATGACTGACCCTGGCCTTGGCCTTGATAGTCACGACCTTATCCCTGAAACCCTTGCGGAGCAGAAGTCCTCTACTTCTTCCTTGAGCTAGAAGAAGAAGGCTAACTCTCCCTCCTCTTATCTTTAACACCCACATCCCGAATGCTCCGTGCGTCGTCCACCTCCCTCTCAATGGCCATAGTTGTCTTGACTATCAAGTCCATGTCTTGTAGGAAGATTCCCACAATTTTACCCCGGATGGACAATTTCATAACATCCTCGAACTTTTTCACTTTGGCCATGCCTGTGGCCACATAGTCATCGACGAAACGGGCTAACTCTGCGAACTTAGCCCGCGTGTCGAGCACTATCGCCGTTCATATTTAAGTTCGGGAACCCGGCACGCGTGTCGGCGGGCGCTTGGAAATACTTGCCCATGAAGAGCTCACAGAACTCTTCCCATGTCATTGACTCCAAGTTCCTTTAGGCTTTGACCAAATCCCACCATACTTGGGATTCGCCCTCTAGCTAGAATGCAGCTAGCCTTATCCTCGTGGCATTAAATGTGATCAAGGATGAAAATATCGGTTTTGACGGATATATCGGTACTTGGATTTTACGGATATATCGGAGATATATCGATGGATATTTTTACATAAATATCGGTAATTAAAAATGCTTTAAAATTAAGAATATGTTAAATTTACTTATTAAAATTATTTTAAGCATAGAGAATGATAATATCAATTAGATTTGATTTTTTTAACATTCTTGTATTTATATTTGTTTATAAAAATTTAAATGATTTTTATTAAAATATATTTAATTAAGAAATAAATTATTTTATAAGTTTACTCTGAAAATATTTTTATCAATAGTTTTTAAATTTGGTAATTATAATAATAGCGTAATAGAATACAATATTTTATATATTTATATTTATATTTAGCTATTATAAATGATTAAAAATATTCATAAATTTATTAAAAAAAAGATTCATAAATTAGAAAGACAATATATTACAATTTTGCAATATATATTACAAGGGCATCCTTAGCCTAGTGGATGGGAGGTTGGAACCCTGTACTTTTGGGCAGGGTTCGAACCCCCTCATCAACAAATTTCTCCATTTTATGAACAGTAACCGATTCATGAACATTGGTGAATAGTGACCGATATATCGGTCAAATATCGGGAAAATCATTAAAGCGGATGCTCGGCGAATATCGCTGATAATTGTAAAAAAAATCCGAAATTTCCTTTGACCGACTATCGGAGGGAAATATCGTGTCGACATTCGCCGACACATGAAATATCGGCCGATATTTCCGATATTTCAATCACTGGATGTGATCTCCATAGCCTCCAAGATCTTGCTGACTTATCAAAACCAATGATTAGCTTCCATCGGGTTCCCTCATTCCTTAAAGGTTGGAGATGATGTGCCTTGAACCTCTGGAGGTTACTCGGCCCTCCTTATTACAGTTGCACTAACTTTTATTGCAATGGTAGAGTAACCACAACACTCCTGCGCCAATGAGCGCGATCGTGGCATAATAGCCTCTATGAAGGCTCGTTAGTCAAAGGCCGGTGGTGGTTGGTTGTTGTTCCGCCCACTGCTTAGGAGTCCTCTTCCTCTACTAGCTAACTATAGATGTCAGATAGCAATTAAGTCTTACATAGTATCCCAAAGAAATAGGGATCAAGTATAAACTTTGAGATTTCTCTCATTGTCTAACTAGTAGTGCATGTGCCAACTACTAAGAGACCTCAACATCCTGAACTATCCCGTTCGTTCTTTTCCCAAACCCCTGAGGTTATGTTTTCTAACCCTAGTGTTCTTTTTTTTTTTCCATATACACTTTACCATGTATATCTTTCACACAACACATAGCACACAATCATGTAGCATATTAAACACTAAACATGAAATGCACAACGAATGCAATGGTCTAGACCCATGCCCATCAAGCCCTAGGTAATCGCATACCTAGGCTTTGATACCAAGTTGTAACGCCCTAAAATTTGAGGGTCCGTTGATTACCCATCAACCTGTGGAAATCATGTGGATATCGTGTAACCCAATACCACATCGTTGTGTCCCATTTACCAGGACCCATAATCTTGTAAAAGCCGAGGTGATCCCTTGCGAGATTTCCACAGAACCAGCATAATCGGCACTATGGGAAAGCGGTGTGCGAAGTCTAGGGTTGGCCTAGGCCAACACATTTCCCAAGCGAAGTTTGCAACCCGCTAAGGCAAGAGCATAACCCGATGTCGAGAGCGACCTCCGGGCTCCCAGGTGAACTTACCTTTGCTTAGGCGAGGCAGAGCCTACAATTATAAGACAATTGCATAAAAGAAAGTCCATTTTGAGTTTAATTACACTCTTTTACATGGAAATATACATATGAGTTCAATTTCACTCATTTAAACATTAATACATACCAAATGGATTTACTCTAAAAATTTTACAAAAATTATCACAAAGCCACATGCTGGCTTTCTTCACTCTCCACGTTTCGAATGAGACGCCATTAGCATTTCATGCGGGGAAATGTTATCACGTATAGGGTGAGTGCGCCTGGCCAGAGTAAATCCTACAGAGGTTACTCCTCTCCTAAATGCACATGTAATGCTTACACTTGACAATTTTCACATTCCCATCACAATTCCAAGCAAGATATGCAATCCTAGGTTGAAATTACATGTCATGCTATGAAATGAGATGAGACTCGCTCATGCATCATACTCGAGTCTTTACTGACTCCCATCATACTCGAGTCTTTATCGACTCCCACCATACAATGCAACGTCAATGTGTGATAAAATTCGTCATTGATGGATTACATCCAGTGATCATTTTCAAACAAAATTCATTTGTTTATAAACCAAAAACTTTTTGGATGTTACACCTCAAATGATCATTTCATTTACAAAACAATGTCTTTAGTGGCGGCGATTTTCGAGTCACGAGTAGGCTCTGCACGCCTTCAACCCTTTTTGGACTTTCACGTTGGAGTGTTTGGTGATCGAGTCTTTCACCGAGGAATTATCTATTCTTGTTATTACCCTACACAAGTTTTACCATTTAATTCAACGGTGTGACTCTGTTGGACTTCATAACGACAGGAACCCCTGCTTAATCACCAAGTGAGGTGATTAATTTTAATCATGCACTCACACCCATGTAATGCGATGTTTCCTGTGCAAAATGTAATGTGTTGCATCATTGCATGTCTATGTCATGCCACATATGTGATGAATGTCATATGGATAATTTATCTCATGCATTTAACCATGCATTATGGACAATTATATTACATGCATATAATTTCCAATTAACCACTCATAACAATGTTAGTACATTAGAACACCTATATTAACATTCAACAACAACAAGTATGCTATCACATATCAAGCAACAACACACTTAATCCTCAAGGCAAAATGTGGCATATAGGGTGCCTATAACAACAACACAACAAACCCTTACCCCGGGCTCAAAACTGGCCAAATAGGCCCTTAACATCCTAGATTTTTTTTTTAAATCCTAAACAGTCCCTAAACACTTTTTGGGACATATCACTCACAATCACAAAATAATTTATACAACCGGGCCACAAAACGACATTTAAAGTCGTTTTAACAATGCCAAACAATCCATAAGGTCAAGGTTTTTAGCCAAATAGCCCTTAAACCATGCTTTGAGCATGCCATGGACACTTCTCAAACCGGGCCACGAAACAGCCACCAATAAGCCATAAAGACAACTTTAAACAATTCCTAAATCAGCCAAATAAGGCCTTAGGACCTCTACACCACATTTTACATGAAATCAGTCGCTTAGGGTGGAAATAAACCAGAGTAGGAAGAATTTCTATTTCTTGAAGCATACTTGCACGGGTATGAAGCCTCCCTAGCCCGAAATCCTTGATTTCCTTAAATCTCCTCATTTGGATCTTCGGTGAAATCCTTCCTTTTTGGGATGTACGTGTAGCCCTCGTCGAGTTAATGAACTTTCACTCTTGGCTCGATAAATTCCGACCAACAGAACTCCGAGGATCGAAGAGAGAAGCTTATAAGCTCTCTTTCCCTTCTTCCTCCTTTTTCACGTAAGAAAAACAGGACAGAAAAATGAGATATTTTCTTGTCCTAAGCCTCTCACTTAAGTTTAAGTGAGTGGCTCACGTCGCGCCACGTGTCGAGAGCACATGGATGTTTCTTGAAAGCAAATTTATTTGTAGGTCGAGTTCAATTTATTTCAAATGAATTTTACTTAATTTATTTTCTACTTTCGAGATTTTTCTTAAAAATCTCATTTTTTGGGGTCCACCAGGCACCCGATGCCTCGAAAATCGTAAAAATCCAATTGTTTTGAAATTCAACGAAATTCGTTTGGGTAACTAGATTTTGCGATACAAATCTAACGGTGATGTCTGTTTCGTCATTCGAAATCTAGAAAAATTCAAAGTTCGCAAGTTGTACTATATCGACAAGTTACCGTTTTGTCATATTTCGAAAAAATTCAAATTTACCTGGGTTTTATAGACCCATGCTACAGCGTGGTGAATATGACACTATTGCATTAGATAGGGTAATTGCACTGCATCTCTTAAGCTTAATTCATGCCGCAACGTGAAAAACTCATGCTACATCATGAATTTTGTCAAGCAATAGTGTGAGTTTTTTCAAGCTGCAGCATGAGTTGTTCCTCTGTAATTTCTCTTTACTTCCAGAGGCCATAACTTTTTCGTCAGAACTTCGATTTGCACAAACTTGGTCTCTATGGAAAGCTTAGAGAGTGCAAAATATGGATATGGTCAGAAAGAACACTTTAGATGTGATGATAAAGACTGAATACACAAAGTGTGCCAATTGGTCACCTTTTGAGTACTCTTATCTTCTTCCTTCAATTTCTAAAAGTCATAACTTGATTATTTGAAGTCCAAATTAAGTGAATAAGGCCTTTTCGGAAAGCTTAAAAAGTTTACTATCCATCCATACAAAGATTGGAGTCATGGGAAGTCATTCTACAACTGAAAATATTGAAATACAGTAGTTGTTGTTGTTGAATATTCAATTTGTTGATTTTTTTTACTTCTTTTCGCTCATTTCCATTCCGCTTCGTCCAATGGTTGACCTAATCACAAAATAGAACATTTAAAGCATTAGAAGACTTATTTATATCTAAAAACTAAGCACAATCTGGAGATAAAATTGTTGGAATCTAACAATAAAAAAATGCAGCGGAAATAAAAAAAAATTTAACCCTGAATTGCATCAGGATCCAAGAGGTTTGATAAAACTAAACAATGAATCAAGGAAATCCAGATCTCACCTCTTGTAGACCGAATCCTTTTCGACTAGTGCAGATTTTCTTGATCACACACACGCTGAAACACAAACATAACTCCTTAAGAGCTTGATCCAACGACAACGAGCCAAGATAATCACGAGTGTCTGAAACGCCCTACAAGAGTATCCACACGAATGGCTAATGGATGGAGATGGATGTCTTCTTGCCTGCTTATGATAGGTCTTTGTCCCACAAAACCAAAGACACCTTAGTGTCTTCCAAAACTCTAAAAAGAATTCTCTCTCAAAAACGCCCACTTCAAAAGAACCACACCCTTTTAGATGATAAACCTCATATTTATATCAAGCCTCCCACACCCTTTTATTAAAACGAATTTAAACCAAATTCCATTAACTATTAATGGGCTTGGGCTTAGGCTTAATCATTTGCTAAAGAGAGAGCCTTTCTAACATCCCATTATAGCTCATTCTTATGTGTGACCTTATAGGTTTACTCAATGTTGGCAACGAGCCCCGAATATCATTCCCACAAGTTATAAGCTGGTCTCTAGCGAGAGACATTATAACTACCAAATCAAGTGGTCGATGAATCGAAAAACCTTACCATGAGTATGATATTAGTCCTTTGTCACCTGATGTCTCGGTCAGCACAAAGCATGGATGAAGTCATCTTTACTTACCTTCATCGTTTCTTGATTCCTGAAGTAGACTAACTAAACAAATGATGATGGTAACTCCTATCAATCTCATTCAGTACAGTCATGCATTTCTTAGTCGCCATCAAGAGCCCGATAGACATCTCACTTAATTAAGAAGCGGGACAAATTCCTTCATATCACTCACATTCCTCCACATATGATTTATTGCATGCTTAGACCATAACTGTATTACCATCTGGTAAAGACGTCATTGAGCTAAGTCGAGACGCAGTTCCTCATGAGAGAATCCATGGTGAATTTAGAGTGAGACTCAAATACCACTAATGCAATGAAAATTACGATGACATAATCCATGTAGTATTTCTCTGTGGTCGATCCAATAACATAGACTTAACATTTATTTATGTTTTTGAGTAACATCTTATGTTCTGGCCAGCAAAATGTGGTCTTTTCTCGGAAAACATAATAGTCTTACTTCATTAATGTTCCCCAATAATGATCGTGCTGGACTAACTAGAATAGTGTTTTTATGCCTTAAGGTTTTACTATCAAGTCACATACTTGATGACATAAAGCGAAGCCAACTATTCAAGGATCTGATTTTATCAAGTTGAACCACAATTTAAATAACAAGATAAAATGATAAATGTCTCATTTATATAAACATATAATGAAAATGTATATGCCCTTCGTGCTGACATATCACTAACAAAAGTAGGAATGTAGATACTCATTATTAACAAAGAGAAAGGGTCACGATAGGGTTTGAAAAATAAGGCTCAGGCCCACTCGCGGGCCGAGGAGCCCGGCCAATGAAACCACCTTGAGGCCCACTCGGCCCAAACCTTGAAAGGAGAGGCATGCCCATTGAAGCATTCGGGCCTTTTCGCCAGCATTCAAGCCTTTGGTGCAGTATAATGAAGGTGTCGGCGGCCCCAGGCGATTATGATCCCAAGATAAGAAATAAGTAATCCCCGACAATATATTATCCTGCAAATCCAACCAAATCTCACGGTAAAGGAATAAGATAATTCCACGTCTCTGCGAAATATTCGAGCGGTCAAGGCGGGATCCCGATAAGGAAGGAAGATTATCCCGATAAAAGCGTATACTTTCTATATCGCTAGAAGTCCAATGCGGAAGTAAAGGCAAGTAATACCCATCGATGGGAAAGATCCTATTCACCATCAGTAGGAAAACATATACTAAATGCAGGCCACCCCCGCCGGTGAAAGATGCATGCTCATACGCCAAACATACGCAGCACATTCGCCTTCTACGTAGTCCCATCTTTTCTCGAGAAAGGCCGGCTTGGCATAGGAGCGACCATGGCGAAACGCGCCATTCTTCCTTGTTTTGCGAGAGGAGTGCCACGTCGAAGCACAGACCCGACCGCTGGCGATCTACACTTCGGCCAGACGATTCGGGAGCACGCAATCCGGCCAAAGACCCTGCGGCTCCAGCAGTTAGGTTGAAAAAGCATCATCGGTTGAAGTAGCCATCGTGGAAGCGACAATTCTATACAAATATAAGCGGTTCTCGGTTACTGATGGTATTATCGACTCGGAACACAAGCGCGGGAACAACGCTAATCCTCGAGATGCGGGACCCGATAGCGCCGCGCCAGAGACAGCATTTCTGGCACATTAAACCCGATGCAAGCTAACGCAGTGGCGAGGTGGAGGCGCTCAGCCTCGCCAACGGCGCTGATGAAGAGTTAGAGCAACACGAGGGCGGATGGCATGCGGAGACCGCAGTGACTCCGGGAAGTTGACTTCCCTCCCACGGCGCGGCGATGTTCCCGAGGTCTGAAGAAGCGAGTCATGGGCGGGCATGGACATGATGGCCCACGAAGAGGGACGAGCCGCTCGGAGGGCAGCAGAGCAGAAAGAACTCACAGCGACCCCCTCGACCGGAGGCCAGGAGGGAACTATCATGGGACGAGAGGTTGAGAGCCTCCAGCCAAGAGCTGGTCGTATGAAGAGGTAGTAAGAGGACGCTCTGACACTATGGATACCTTGGTACAACAAAGGCCCGAATCACCCTTCACGGTAGTGGTGCTTCACTTCCCTCTTCCGGCCAAAGTCGGGATGCCCGCAGTGGAGCGACCGATGGTGTCGAGGATCCGGTCGATCACCTCGATATTCTGAAACGAATGGGTTGCATGGTGCTCCAGATCAGGTGCGATGTAGGGCTTTCGCTATCACTACTAAAAGCTGAAGCCTTGGCATGGTTTAATAGGCTTCCACCATCGTCAATCTCCTCATCCAGAGAGCTATCCATTGCATTTGTCTCTCACTTCATTGGGGCCAGGACGTATAGAAAGCCAAGTTATCATCTGCTGACCATTAAGCGAGCTTCATGAAAACTTTGAGGTCTTATGTCGGAGATTCAATCTTAGGAGTCTCTAAAGGTGGATATACTCGACGAAGTTCGCGATCAACTGCATTCATTCTTTGGCTTAGGGAGTGTGAGTCGAAAGACTTGATGTTTTCCATCTCCAATCCCGAGCAAGCATGGCTGAGTGCTTGCAAAAGCGAAATATAGCCGCAGTGAAGAAGCCCTCCTTATCCGAAAAGAGAGCTCTTCCACTCATAAAGAAAAAAAGCGGGACAGACAGCAGCGAGGGCGAAGCCCCCAGACAAGCGTCGGAAGGGTCCCAAAGAAAATGGAAACGGTCCCCCGAATGGGAACCTCAAAAGATGGATTTGGTTCCACCATGTCCAGAAAACTGACGGCGTTATTCGCCTCGTTTCACCCCTTATGACCTCGGTATCCGCGGTCTGCGCGAAGTCACGAAGCGAGCAGTTCTGGGTGGCGACTCAAATGAAGTCGGACCTCGCAGCAAGAGACAACTCAATCTTTGCGAGTTCCATAGGGACTCACGGACATCATACGCAGACATTTGCATACGACTGAAATAGAGTGCCATCACGGTCACGGCGGTACCTCCCGGCCTTCATATCCACGAATCGGCTCGAGCAGTCCGTCTCGAGCAACCACCACCCCGTAGGATGGCGGCTCGGCACCAACCTTTAGGTGAAATCCGAGTTAATCTCTCGGGAGGATTCGCGGAAGGAGAGATCGACTGACTAGGAAGGCCCATCACAGCGGCATCAGTCAGCAGAGAAAGCGGAAATACAAGCGATTAATCTAAACTACGACTGACTTTCGACCGTCCATCATTTCTGACTCGAGATTTACGGAGGGACACCCTCATGGCATTGCTTGGTAGTTCGCGCGATTGTAGCCAGCAAAGCAGTTCATCGGGTCTAATTGACGGGAGTTCAGGGCGATATCATCTTGGCGTCGACCGCCGATAAAATGGGCATCGGAAGGGAGAAGCGGAACCACGTCGACACTCGTCTGGCGAGGGTTCTGCGGGAAAGGTATTACCTCTAGGCTCATGGCCAGGTACTCACCTTGGGAGATTCCCGTACTGGCGGCGACTGGCCCGAGATTCTCATCGTAGGCATGCACGCTTATAACATGTTGCTAGGCGAGACCCTCTCGTCACGATAAAAATCCATCCCTCACGTGCCACATGATGATCGATTCCCTCGTAGCGGGTAAAGGAATGGTTGAGAGAGATCGAGCGAGTAGCGGGAATGCTACTTTCGGCATCCATGAAGCAATGATCGACAAACATATACACAGACTAGGCTTCGACATGTGTGATGAGATGCTCCTCGACTGAGCCTCGAAGAAGCTGGAACATTATTGTTGGACGGCATTTTTGAACATCTCGCCTATATCGGCTCCAAGCTAGCGGAAGACCTCAACCTCCTTATCCATTTTTTAAGACAAGCAAAGGCGTCTTATAGACGGCGGACATGGGAGGAATTGATCACGATGTCTCCACGGGTGAGCGTCGGCCATTGCCCAGCTGTCAAACAAAAGAGGAGCTTACGCGCCCGAAGCGAAATCCATCAACGGGAAGTGTCGACAAACTCCTTGAGGCGGGAGCAATGTCGGAGGTAGAATATCACGAATGGCTAGCCGCGTGGCGCTCATCGAAAGAAAGCGAGTGGCAACTGCGCGCCGACTTCACTAACATCAGCAAGCGTGCGAAGGGCGGTTCCCTCGTAGTCGACCTCATCGTAGATGCATTGCGCCATGAATAGGTTTATGGATGCCTTCTCACGCTACAACTGATCGAGTATGGACCAGGCTGACCAAGAAGACCTGGGTTCGTCACCGGCGTAGAACTTGTTATTTATCGTGTGATGCCGTTCCCTAAGGCTCGAAACGGGAGCTACGATATCGAGGTTAATTGACAGGATGTTCCGAAGCGGATAAACCTGACCCATAGGTGTACATAGATGACATGCTGGTAAAATCCACCACAGTTGAGCTCCACATAGCTCATCTATCTGAGGCGTTCCAGATCTTGAGAAATTATAACATGAAAGCCCGAATCGGCCAGTGTTTGCCTTGAATGTCGGCGGGGAAAATTCTAGGTTTCATAGTCGACCTGCCGACGGTGGCCAATCGAACAAAATAAAGGTCGTCTTCGACATGCCATCGCCATCGGGTATAAAGGAAGTTATTAAGCGGGAAGGATTCTTTGCGCTTTAAGCGGGACCATTATCCGGGGAGCAAGTGACAAATGCGGCCTTTCTTCCAGTCTGAAGAAGGCCTTTCAATGAATCTGAAGTGTGAAGAGGCATTCTCGGCTTTGAAAATGTATTTGAGCTCTCCTCCCAAATTCCTAGTAAGTCGAGTGGAGAATCGCCTCTATCTTAGCGAAGTGAGATTTCGACCCATTGTCCTCGTCGAGACAAAGAGCAGTGCAACTTTGATTTTACTATTAGTGCGGGCTTTGAGAGGAGCGGAAGGAGAGGTACGAGGATGGAGAAACTAATTTTGGCCTTAGTAGCCGCATTTCAAGGCTTCATCCCCTTGCTTCGGGCTCATACCATAGGTTCAACGAGCTCTGCGATGAAGCAAGTGTTACATAAACCGAGACCTCAGAGGCTGATGAAATGGGACGAGAGGCCGGCGAGTTCGATATCATATACAAACTAGCTGCGATAAAGAAAGCGCAGTCTTAGCCGGCCGTCGCGGTCCCTCGTGAACACAATTGAGAGCTGGCTTTCAGACAATGAATGACCTCCATGCAGGAAACTCTCTGTGGGTAGACCTGTCACGAAGATTAGGCGGGGTGGAGTCTAGTCGACCTCTCGGAAGGAATAGACATTAGTGCGCGCACTCAGATTCAGATTTCAAGCCTCCAACAACGAGGCCGAGTATGAGGCGGGTCATAGCGGACTCGACCTCGCCCATTCAGCCCGGAGTTGACCCGGCTGAAGTGCACGGCGACTCGGTGGTAGTAAGACAAATAGAAGACACCTCACGAGGCGGAAGGATGATCCTATACCTCCAAAGATGCGAGATTTATTGAAAAAATTACGTCTTGGTTGGTCGGACATGTCCGGAAGCGAGAGAACTCGGGCGATGCCTTGGCAAAGTTATGACAACCTTGGGAATACTTGGCAGATCTTTGTCGAGATACTTGTGACCCTCTGTCGATCTGCGTGGAAGGTTCCCCGGTCGAGTCTGAGCCGAGTTGGATGGACCCCATCTGGGATTATATAATAGACGGACGTCTACGTGACCGAAAGAAGCCGACTAAAATAAGGCGAGGTCGACGGGTTCACTAATCATAAAGGAAGCTGTACAAGCGAGTTTCACACTATCATAAGTGCATGTGGGAAAAGACTTGAATCATTGCCAAGAAATTACACAAAGGTATATCGGAAATCTGCTCCGGGCTCAAGCGTGAGAAGGTCTTGAGACGGGGATCTTATTGGCTACAATACTCAAGGCCTTAACCATTCCAGATTAAGAAATGCAAGATTTGCCGGGGGGCACGCAGATCTCACGCCTCCCATCAGGCCCTTGGCCGTCAATCTGAAGCCCACGGCCCTTCCAACAATGGGGTTTGGACATCTTTGGGACCTCTTGCCCCTTGGGAAGAGACTGATGTGGTCATCATCGTCGTAGTAGGTGCTTCTGAGTGAGTGCAGCCAAGACCTTCCCCTTTTACATTATTATGTATGAACAGGAGATGTGTGATTTTGTGTGGCGAGCCATCATATGGGTTTGGGATCCACAGAGCCACGGTGTCGGACAAGCCATTTTGACAACGCGAGTCGATTTATGTGCGAGCTCTAAATTAAAATTATTTTCGTCTCGGCTTGTCCATGATCCTAACGGTCGGGCGAAGTCACCATGGAACCCTTAAGGCGCTTTGAAGACCAAGTGGAAGATCTTAGGAAAATGGGTGAATACCTCCAGAGGTACTATGAGGCCCTGGGACAACGAAGTCAGCAACCAGGAAGCCCCGTTCATACAGCCCAGCCTTCAAGCGATAGCCCTGTCGAGTTGGATTAAAGTCCCAGAAGGATCGAGTTAACAACGGTGGAACAATAGCGAAGCTCTCCGTCTAAATTTGGATCTCTTAGGTGAAAAAAGTGAAGCGAGGTTCCTGAGGCGTGAAGACTACCAAAGGAAGGCGGTACTCTGACGAAAAGTCAAACCCGGGAGCTACATGCTGGTGATTTGGTCATAAAAACTACGCGTGAGGAAGAATCCGGCCCACATGGGAAGCCCCGGGCCCCAGGAAGGCCCCTACATCATATCTCGAGTCGTCGGACCGGGCAATTCTGAGCTCCAAACGGGGAGGAAGAATTTTCTGACATGCTTGGAATCTGAACATCTTAACGTTTTTATCGGTGGGCCTTGGTTTGTAATCTTAAATGGAGATTTATCAATTTTCAGTTAACGATTTGACCATTTACTGGTTATTTTGTTAGACGTCACAAGCAACTCAGACATATAATGCTCAGAAAAATTACATGCAATAGAATGAGAAAGCTCATAGCCATAAAGGAAAAAATCTCTCTTTATTCCAATCAGATTACATTCAATTACAATCAGTAGTGTCATCGATTACATCTTGGAGGTATCTGATCTGAATGATTCCCTCAAAAAAAAAAAAAAACTTCGGAAGAAAGAGGAAGGAGAAAGCGGTGGAAAGGGGAGAAGAAGAAAAAGGGATGGAAGAGGTTTGTGAGAAAGGAGGAGAAGCAGATGTGGAAAAAGAAGAAACAAAAAGGGGGAGAATGAGATGTGGAAAAAAAGAAGAAAGGAAGGAAGAGAGAAGCGAAGGAAAGGAGAAAGGAAGCGAAAAGAGAAGAGAAGAATAGCAGTAGAAAGAAGAGGCGCAAAGTATGCTCCCTCCCGGACACATTCCTAGCACGGAATAACATGAAACTCCATAAAAGGGAAGGCGGGAAAACCTGACTCCTGGCGAAGTCGACAAAGCGGGCGGGATCTTGGTGGATCCGTGACGATCAATGACGCTTCACACGGCGCATGATTTGGGTTACGCACCAGAAGCGGAATATCCAAAGTATAAATCCATAGCAATGAAGCGCGTTATGAAGCCCAACGCGCTGTTATGACGTTTCAAATTCTCCGCTCTGCATCCCTCGGCATTAAAAGGCGTTCGCACCTTTCAAGAAAATCGAGAAGTCGAATGGCGCGCATGACTCACTTTGGCAGGTTCATCTACTCTGACTCTTACGCGATCTAATGGTCGAGATCGATCGCTGGATCGCCACCAAGGCCTCGGCCGGGCCTAGTGGCTCCTTTGTGAGTTTATCTACTCCGATGCGGGACACGGCCTATTAGTCGGATCGGCTCATGTTGCCACAAGGCCTCAGCGCTCGGGCCCGGTGGCTCTTTGACGAGTTCATCTCTGCTCGGGAATAGGCCACCTGACCTAAGAGTCGGATCCGCTCGAGAATTTGGATGTCTGGCCTGGCTAAGACCCAGTGGCTCACTTTGTGAGTTCATCACTGATGCAGGGCCACGCGGCCCTGTGGAGTCATACTCGGCTCATTGGATCGCCACGAGCCTCGGCGCCGGAGCCCGATGGCTCACTTTGGCGGGTTCATCTACTCAAAACCAGCCCGCAGCCTAGGCGGATCGGCTGGTTGGATCGCCATGAGAGCCTCGTGCCGGGCCTAGTAGCTCCGCTGGCGGAAGTTCATCTACTCAGCGCGGGTGCAGCGGCCTGTGAGTCGGATCGGCGCTCGAGTTTGGATCGCCACAGGCCTGTGCCGGAGCCCGGTAGCCTCCGCTGTGAGTTCATCTACTCGGAAACGGGCCTGCAGTAAGGTCGAGATAAGCTCCAGGTTGGATCGCCACTGAGGCCTGCGCCCCGGCCAGTGGCTCACTTTGACGAGTTCATCTACCGGAGCAGGCCACGAGCCTAATGGAGTCGAGATCTTGTTTGGATCGCCACCAAGGCCTCTCAGCGCCGAACCCGATGGCTTCGCTTTGGCCGAGTTCATCTACTTTCGATCACGGAATACCTTGACACGGCTAAGTCGGTCATTTCCGGGCGGTTACCGCGAAGACTCGGCGCGAAGCCTAGTAGCTCCTTTGTGAGTTCATCTGCCGAACAAGCCCACGCTGACCTAGAGTCGGATCAGCTCGAGGTTGGATCGCCGCGAGCCTCGGCGCGAGCCCGATGCTTCGCTTTGACTAGTTCATACACCGAAAGCAGACCACGTAGCCCTAATGAGTCGGATCGGCTGGCTGGATCGCCACCATCGGCGCTGGAGCCCGATGGCTAACTGGCGAGTTCATCTGCCGAGCAGACCCGCCGCGACCTAGAATTCGAGATCATTTCGGTGGATCGCCATGAACCTCGGCCGGGAGCCCGATGGCTTTTCATCTACTGCCGCACACCAGACCCACGACCTAAATGAGTCAAATCATTTCGAAGTTGGATCGCTACCAAGGCCTCGGCGCGCAGACCCGGTGGCTCACTTTGGCGGAGTTCATCTGCACCGATGCAGGCCCACGCTGACTGTGAGGCGGGGTCGGCTGGGGCTGGATGTCTGACCTCGGCGCGGGTGATGGCGCTCAGCGAGTTCGTCTGCCGGCCTGAGCCCGCGCGAAGCAGGAATCGGTTCCAACTTCGGGCCATCGGCCGACGAAGCCCGGTAAGCTCACTTTGTGAGTTCGTCACCGGCCTGAGCCCGCGTGACTGAGAATTAGTTGAGACTCGAGCGATGGTCGGCAGGCCCGGTAGCTCCACGTTGGCGAGCTCAACCGTTCTACACGAGGCCATGCGCTACAAGATCGAGTTCGACTCGGGCCAAATCAGGCGGAGCCCGGCTCACGTGTGAGCTCGACCATTCTCGCGAGCCATGCGGCTGGGAATCTAAATTCGGCTCGAGTAGATCAGTAAATGAGCCCGGTAGGCTCATTGTGAGCTCGACATCTCAGCTCGGGCTTAATTCCAAACCATGTGCATACAAGAAGTCGAATTCAAATCCAAAGCGAGAGCGGTAGCGAAAGCACAAGTAGAGCGAAAGTAAGGTGAAAAAATGAGTAGTCATTAAGGAAAAGGCTACGTATGTCTTGGGTCTCAGGCCCAACAAAATATATATATATATATAAAAAAAAATTTATAAAAGTCGACATCGGGCAGGCGAAGACGTGCACAGGAGATCAGGCATCAGAAGGAGGAGCAGACGGTGAAGAAGGGTGGACTCAGCGAGGGTGCTAGTTCTCGAATAATGTCGGAAGGGACCTCTCATCCTCCTCGTCGCTGGGAAGGTCAAAATTGAAATCCAGGCCGGAATAGGCATTAACAGCCTTCTTCTGAAAGGCAAGCCACCTAGAAACCCATTGAGTGCAAGCCTCGGCCCTCAGTCTTCCAATAACCGTCCCGCTGAGCCACCAAAGTTATTTCTTTGTGAAAGGTCCCACCGCGACCGCGGCACTCCTCAGTCAGGCGTTTCGCCGAGCTGGCAGCCTCGGTGGCCTCGCGACGAGCCCCGTCCAGCAGCGCCGTCTTATCATGCAGGTCGTCTTTGATACCATGCGCGATTCTTCGCCAGACTCAGCTCACCTTGGGATGTGACTCATCCTAACCATCGAAGTTCATATTGGGCATACTATGGCGATCCTAGCCTCAGCAAGTCATTTGTGCGGCGGTAAATCATCCCAAACCTCTGGCTTCGCCTTGACCGCTCTCAGCTATTAGGGCCTCGTCTTCCCTACCCTCGGCGAGCAGGCCGGCGTGTATACTTCAAATCAGATTTGAGCTTCCCTTTGCCTCCTCGGTCATCGTTTTTGATCCCGCAGCTCGACCCGCTCGGATGTGAAATGCCCTCGCCTTAGCTTGGGCAGCTTTGGCATGACTTTCTTTTAGTTTGGCCTTTTTGGCCAAACCCTTCAAGCCAGGTAGCCCTTGCACACCCGAACAGAATCAACATCAATACAAATTCGAAACTTCGACCGAATGGAATCGGATGCTGTGAGTGCGGGAACTTATAGGCGACCCCCTGGAGAGATGAGACGAATCCTCATCAGCGGGCAGGCGCACGGAGCCTCTTGAGATCGAGAATCCTTAGAATGGGCCGAGGCTGCGCTGCGGTAGTTCGGCGTGAAGCAAAAGAGTCCCCGTCTCGCGATTTGGATTCGGATCTTTCCTCCTCAGCTCTTGTAGCCGAAGGTGACCTAACACTCTTCGTTGGCGGATTCAGACGATGGGCATGACCCCAGCAGTACGCTCAACGGCCCCAAGGACCTTTTTCGCCATGGCGGACCAGGCGGAATACGAATAAGCGGCAGAACCTCAACGGAGGCGTGCCCGCTCTGGTTTTCGAACCTAAGTAGACGGAGAAGATTTAGGACGCCCCCAATTTCGGAACTTTGACCAAAACCGGTGGATCTTTCTCAACGGAGTCCAAGGTTTTTCGTTTCACGCTCCGGGGCTTCCGAGTTAGCGTCTCCAACTGAGCTAGTAGTTCTCCCTTAGTGGGTTTTGGCGGGCCCGATGGGAGGCGGCTTTCATGGTGGAGGCGAGGCCTCGAGCAGCGAGTGAGCGGACCTCGAGCTCGAAGGTGGGAATATCCGAACCCGATCAGCTCGTAAGGAAGGAGGCACTCATTAACGCCCGGCCTTTATAACGTTATGTGTGAGATCAATTAGAGCACACGAGAAGCATGTAGGCGATCTGGAGATCAGAAATACCCGATGACCACACACGAGTTATACGAAAACAGAACGAACACTCCACGAGGAATTCTCGGGGGTGGTCAAATACCGAGCGCCCGGGGGTGTCGTCCTTGTCAGAAGGGTCATAATATTCGATTCGACCTGAGAAAAACGAAGAAGTAGCGTCCCTTCCACGGCTGTGGAAGAGAAGGAAGATCCCGGAAATCCACGAAGGCAGGCATAAAGAAAAATAAAGAAAGCCCTCGGGTCTCCTTCGAAAAGATAAGGAACAAGACCTCTTGGGACACGGGCTGTCCCCTAAAGAAAACTATGACCAACCAGAATACGACCATTTAGGCGCGAGTTGAAGGACAAACATTGAGTCTTCAAAGCCCGCTTTTATGGAGATCTGGAGGCGAGCCATTATGAAGGCCACTTCAAAGAAGCACACCATCTTAGGCACGGAGACCACATAAAGGGTCAAAATGTCAAGGGACCACACCCCGACGAAGGGGCTAGTAGCGTCACAGCGAAGGTGACCCCATATGAGGACCGACTTTGCTAGTCCTGGTCGCAGCCTCTTTGAGCTTGCCGATGTCCCGGCCCCAGTGTTAATCAGGTTTACTTTTTCCCTTACCCTTGTCAAGAGAGGCGCCTGCGGGAGCATCTCGAGAAGTTCAACCAGCCAAACGGTCGGAGACACTTCGATCACTTGAACCAGCAACAACCGAAGAGTCACCGCCTATACGCAGAGAAAAGAACGACCCGGACCCATAATGAAAATAAAATTCGGCCGCGCAGCTAAGCGCCTCGTCGTATCGCTCGAGACGGAGACAAAGGCCTTGGCGGACCGGGGGAATCTGACACAAAGGTCTATCCCGAAAGACGCGGGAGAAAGACTGCGCACAAAGGCTCAGACAGGCGAGAGAGAGGAGGTGAACTCGCTAAAGGCAAAGAAAGGTCTCGGGATCGGAGGCCGCACACAGAGTGGAGGGACATGTCTGCGAAAACTATAAGAAGCTGAAAGAGTGGGAGAAATGGCGCAGCGAAGAGTCATCGTATCATAAGACAAATGACGACGACCAAGCCCTAGCTAATCGGCCCGAGCGGCACGTGGAAATTGCACCCGATCACGAGAAAGCGTTACGAGACCTTGCGCGTACACGTACACAAGGGATGAAATATTGATAGAGGTTTAAAAATAAAACCTGACCTCCCAGGGCTGAAAGAGGCGACCCAATGGCTGCAGACCAGCAAGCTAAGCACCAAGGAGAGGCATGCCCATTGAAGCATTCAGGCCTTTTTATGCCAGCATTCAAGCCTTTTGGTGCCAACCCATAATGAAGGTCCAATCATAAGCAGCGAAGGCCGATTATAAGTCTCGAGATAGAGGAAATAGAATAATCCCCGACAATATATTATCACATAAATCAGCAAATCTCACCAATAGGAAATAGAAAATTCACGATATGACTCATCAAAGCGAATCAAGCGGATCCCCAATAAGGAAGGAGGTATCCCAAAATAAAAAGCTGCTCTTTCTATATCGCTACCTAATCAATCTAGATAAAGGCAGAAGTAATACCCATCCGTGAGGAAAGAATCCTGTCGCCATCAAGCGGAAAACATATACTATAAATACAAGGTCACCCCATCTTCGATGAAGATGCACGCATACTCATGCGCGACACATTGGCACTTCTAAGTAGTAAATGCTTCTCTTGGGAAAGAAGCCAGGCTTGGCACGGGCTGACCACGAGCCCAAAGCCCACGCGAACCCCTTCTTCCTTGTTTTGCAAGGTGCCACCTCAGGCACAGACTAGCGCTGGCGATCTGCGCCGGCCTCGGCGGTCGACTGCGAGACCGGCCGCCCGGTGATCAGTCGGCCCGAAGCGGCCCTACGCTCGGCCCAGGTTCAGGTTGAAAAAGCATCCCGCCAAGGAGTCAAATATTTAGTAGTGATAACCGAAATGATGGTGGGGTTATTCTGGTCGGCGAAAGAGTCAATATCATTGATTCCATTCACTGGTGAAGATGATTTCACACATGCTATACAAGATTAAGACCACCGGTCTAGGTATTGGAGCCATTGGAAATCCATATAGAGGTCGACAACGAATGATGATACAACACAATGAGGATTCGTTTTCAGCTAGTTTTGAGTCCATGAGCATTGGAACTCAATACAGTGATTCATCTAATGACGCCAACGTTTTTCCTCCTTACATATGGTCAGTCTTCTTCAAATCCTTCGACTTCCATTAATAAAGAATATAGAATGATAAAATATCCCAATGTTGAACAAATGTCATTCAACATCCATATAAAATACAACAAGGATTTCAAATGAGCATATGAGTGAACTTCGAATTTCCTATCCATTAAGAGATTGTGGGTAATAGTCAAGAAATTTATACATGACATGTTTGATCTTATAATCAATATTATCGAAACACTATATCTTAGTATGAGTATTGTCTTCAATAAGATGAAATCCATTTATCAAATGTTGCAATGGAGTCATATCGATCTTCATTTTGGTTTAAAAATACCATTGCAATGTAATCTCAATGTGTATATTTAATTATTAATGTCATTTTTATACTTTTACAAAGTATTTTCAAAAACTTTAAAGTATTTTTATTAATTTATGATATATCGATAATCATGTAAAAATATTCACCGATATATCTCTGATCTAACCGTAAAATCCAAGTAGTGATATATCAATCGAAACCGATATTTTTAACCTTACCAATTATTTGATGGGATTCCTTTATCAAATGTTACAATGAATCCACATTAATCTTTATTTTTGTTTTAAAAAACCATTGCAATGTAATCTTTATGTGTATATTTGATTATTAATATCATTTTTACACTTTTATAAAGTATTTCCAAGAACTTTAAGGTATTTTTGTTAATTTATGATACATCAATATTCATATAAAAATGTTCACCGATATATCTCTAATACGTAAAATCCAAGTTTCGATATATTCATCAAAACCGATATTTTTAACCTTACGAACTAGTGAAGTGGGATTTAAGAATGGGAATAAAGGGCCTATATGGTTAAAAATTACGAAAAATTGTTTTTTGTTTTAAAAAATAAGGAGAACAAGAAGAACGCCTTTGGTTCCCCTATTTAGTTTGTTATGAAAAAACTTGGTATATACCAAAAACTACAAAATTTAGAGAACAATAACAATTTTCAGAGAACATCAAAATGATGTTTCATGTGTTTTCAAAAACTATTCTCAAGAACAATTTTCATAAAAAGAAACCAAACATACCCAAAATAATTTGATTTGAATGTCAAAGTACATGCAGTTTCTCTTTGGATAAAGAATGAAGTTGCCGACAATGCGACGTAAAATTGCAAAAGAAATAATAATAATAATAATAAAAAATGGCCAATGAACTGAAGAGGAGGGAAGAGTTGGTCTAAGGCGCCAGATTAAGGTTCTGGTCCAAAAGGGATATCACCCTGTCTATTGGTTGAGTACTAGCTGTGGTAAACGAATATTGGACAATCGCCACGAGGCCTCGCGACATCGGTTCTTGGTGGATCATGTGCCTTGGTTTGGAGAAGAAGCTCACTACAACCGCCCTCGAGCCTTGAGTTTCTTCAGCCCCCCAACGCGCCGTCAAGGTGCTTGTAAACTTTATGCACCCCACGGTCAAAGTTGCAACTGGAAGTCCAAAGACGGGGCAATGACGCATGAGTGAACTTGCTGGGATGTCGACAAACACCTTGCAGATTCTCCTTGGTGAGCAGTCTTATAGTGCCGGGAGCTCGCCGGAAGAAGTAAGGTGAGCCGCACTTGCTCCAACTTGGTAACCGGAAGCCACTCAACGCGTCGTCTTCTATCTCCCTTGTCTGCATAAAACGGAAAATATTCGAACAAACCGATGGGGAGGTGGAAAAGGTTCGAGACTCAAAATGAAAACAGAGAGAGCAACAGGAGCAAAGAGGAGACACATGGCTGTGCCCAGGACAGGTTGATGAGGTAAAGGGAAAGATCGGGGTCATCGCGACAACCCTAGCTACCTTTAACCAACACGTTTCGGGGAGGATCCCCCTTGTGGGTGTTCGGCACTAGAGCTCTTCTTCGCAATGAAGAAGAAGCTTCCCTCCTCAACCCGTTTCATGTTATATAGGAAGATCTCTTCCAGACCGAGGTTCAAATGATGGACGGAGTTGAGAACGGCCCCCTGCCAACAGCAAACGGATAGCGTTTGCATGGGTGTCTGCGGGTGGAGAAGAACTAGTGGATCAAGGCCGACAGGGGAAAACATAGGCCCACAAAGAAATGAGCCTATGGTCAATAAGCCAAGTTGGAAGTCCCGATGGAGGAAGACGTGTCTTCGACATCCGTGGGACTGGCAGGGATCTCGACGTCAACCTCATCTAAGATCGAGTAATCCTACCGGAACTTCTCGGCCCGCTGCTTGGGCCCGTTAGTTTTCCGCATCTCAGGTGCCCTCCCCGGGTGTTTGCCTTTGTCCTAGGGGACTTCAGCCGAGACTGACTAGCCATGAGCAACCACCTCGACATCCTGACTCAAGTCAGAGCTGGAACATACCACATACTTCGAAGAAGACTATGAGTCATACGAGGCGAAACTATGGGAATTGGCTGGTAACGTTCGAGAATTGTATAGGTATGATTATATGAAAAATAATAATGATAGAAATTTTGTATAGGTATATAAATTAAGGAAAATAATAATAAGTAATTGATTAGTAATTAATTTATTCACTAATGAAAAGGCATTATGAAAATAATAATGGTAATTGATTCGTAATTAATTAATTACTTTAATGAAAAGACGTTATGAAAATAATAATATTAATTCAATTAGTAATTAATTAATTAATTTGAATGAAAGAGTGGGTAAAAGAATAATTTTCTAATAGACACCACGAGGTATAAATTGGAGTAGATAAGAAAATATTCACATTCATCTTTGAATTTTTCTCTGTGGTAGAGATTACAGGGACGTCGACTTTGAGATCTAGGGTTTGAAGAGCAGATTTACTACAGGTAAGATCTTCATAAGTTTATTTTAAGATTCTTTGATGTAGTGCTGTCTGCTTCTTCCAGTTTAGATGTTGCAGAAGAAATCAAATTTAGATTTATTTCTGGATTCACCAAAAATAAAATAAAATAAAATAAGGGTTGGTGGTATCATATTGAATTATTTTGAGTATGAGAATGAAAAAGTATTTAAGGATAATTTTTTAAAGAAAATAATGATAAACAAATAGGATAAATTTGAAAAGGCTGAATACTGTATAAATATTTGTATTTGATAAGTATTTAAAGATATATGTATTTGGCAAGTAAATATTTTATTAAGGATTGAGATTTTATTAGATAATGAATATGATTAGAATAATTATTTAGCAATTATATGAAATAAGATCCGTTAATAATACTTGTTGTCAAGTATGATAATTGTTAGATAAAAAGAAATTTAGATAATTATTGTGTAATATAATATAATTTTAGTAAAATATTATTAATATTATTTATTTCTAATTATAAGATTTAGTTCGGATTAAGAAACGAAAAAAATAAATAAATTAGTAAAAATGGGATCAAGAAAAGGAATATGAGTTTATAAAATTTGCCAAAACTACTTAATTGAATAGTTATCGTTTGAGCAGGTTGTCAATATGTTTGATGTGAACAAAAATAATATAATTGTTAAGAATATCAAATTAGGAAATTTTTAAAACAATAAATAGTATGGTAGTTTCTTCACTATTATTTAGGAGAAATATTTAGAGTGAGGTAAATTCACTTCGGATTAGCTCTTCAAGCTTTTGATTACTCTTTTGAAAGGGTAAGGGATTATCACGAACTTTTCGAAAAATTATTATTTTTATATATATATCGATGTAAGGGATATTAATTAATATGATTTTTAAAGAAATTGTTTGTTTTTATTTCATTTGAGGATGAAAATTGTTTTAATTGAATTATATATAATATTGGTTTATAAAAAGTTTTACTTTTTATTTATTTGATTATCCATGGATCAAAAAAGTAGTTTTGTGTGATTATACTTTTGAGATTTGTTTTGTTTACAAAAGAAAATGTGGAGATATAATGTTTTGTAATTTGAACTTTTGAATTAAATATTTGCTTTCTACGATTAGTTCGTACAATCAGCGGGAATAATAGTTGACACTTGTTGGCGCTTTGTCGACGGGATAATAGTTGGCGCTATTCGACCCTTGTCAACGGGATATAATAGTTGACACTCACGTTTTTGGTGGGGAATATAGTGTGAGATTTGAGCCCGGTACTCCCAGGGGTTTGGTTAGAGGTTACTAGTACTAGTAGTGTTTGGTTAGATCCACCTTAAAAGAACAATTTGCGGCTAACCACCCATTTGAAAAGTCCACATAGCGGGCACAATTTGATATTTGATGACGGAGAACATATTGAAATGTATTTGATTTTGAGTTTTTATAGAAAGTGTTTGAATCGAAATTTGATATGAAATTGTTTTGGATCGCATTTGATATGAAGCGGAATTTGAAATGGATGTGAGAATGTTTTAAATATATTTTGTTAATCATTTACAACATTTTTGAATCAAAAGTTTTGATGAAAAACATCTCTATTTGTTATACGATTGAAAACTTTTTGATCCATGAAAATTTATTAGTATTCTTGTGGGAGCTTTGAGCTGTGGCTGATACTTAAAATTTTTTAGACTTTAGTTCTTCTGGCAAGGAGTGCCGATTAGGACGTGGGAAATTGGTTTATTAGAATATTTATGTTTAAACTTCTCTTATTATCATGTTAGACAAGAAAAGCTTTTAGTTATGTTTGAACATTTGAGTTCAAGTATCTTGACAAGATACTCGTCACACGACGATTTCTTAAAGCTTGATATTCGAGATTTGTGTTTGACATTTATCAACACGCTGACGTAGATCAGACAAAAATCCAATTACAAAGAAGGCACACATTGAGCTCACTTCAACCTTCTACCACATTATGCGAACTGACAATCATGTCCCGAAGGTGGGCTTCCTGGATCGACACACCTGAGTCCGACCTTGACCCCGAAATCTACACAAAAGAAAGATGACAAACATGGGATTAGATTCAGAATTAGCAGGTCTTCTTTCAAAAAAGCCCCCCCTGAGGAGGGTTCACGGGAAAGTCCGCCAAGAGCCCCTGCCCCCAAAAAAAAGAACAACAGCACAAACCTCACGGGAAGAAGGCAAAAGGAAATGGGATCGTCAGAAACCTTGGAGTGTCGAAACAGGAGGCAAGAGACTTTAGAGGAAGCAATAAACGGAATGCGGCAACAAAAAGGAGCTTTGTGTGAAAATGAGAGGAGCAAACAACTCCTTAAATAGAAAAAATTAGGTGGGAATCAAGGGGTTGTCATAATGGCACCCTGCCGAAACTCGAAGAACGGGCCGAGTGAGTCAACCCATGCCATGTGGCAGTTTACGCAACAAGACAGTTCAAGTGTGTAGCTACCACTTCCCCCTTGTGTGGTCTCCCATCATAATGGTAACAATTTAGGCGTGGACTGCCGCCTGTAAGAGGTGCAATTCTGACCCCGTCAATGGCTATACCCATCAACGTGGTCAAGGGGCAAGTGAAGGGATACCCCCGTTAACCCCCAAACGCCGGAATTTTCTCTCGGAAACTATCAGACATAAAGCAAACGCGATCAAGCGCCTGCCAAGCGCTTGCCTCCGGCTGGCGTCATACTGCTTCTCCCTATGTTAGTGCAATCGCTTCAGACGATTAATGTGGCCGCGACCCAGGACATAGCTCGAGGCAGCATATCCAAGTGACCGCCGAGAGAACCCTCCCATCACCTTGGGCCTTCTCCATTAAAACTAATAACTGGCTGGGACCACCCCTTCTTGGCGGCCTTATCTTGTACCATTCTCCAGTGCCTGTCAGGCGCCGGAGCCGCCCAACCAATAAGACTGTTTAATAAAAGCATCTCCAACCCACTATCTATTCTTTACCATTTTACTACTAAAGACAAAATTCTTCCAACCCACTCTCTATTCCACTCTATTTCCTGCTTAACCCAAACTACCACCAAATGCTGAGGTCATTTGAGCTCTCTAAATTCTCTCTTTACCTTTTTTTTCTCTCTATCTCTATATATATATGTTTTACCTTTAAAATTATCAAAGCTAGTAAAAATTGGGTAAAATAAAGAGTATGGTTGGAAATAATTTTAAAAGTTGTTAAATATGAACTTAATATTTAAATATATTCTTAAGTGAAGCAATTTATTAAAGCCTTATCGAGATGCTCTAACCATCAACCTTAGCCGTCTCATTAAGGCGATCGATCAGAGCCACCAATGAAAAGTTTTGAATTGGGATTTAGATTAGATTGACTCCATGTCAACTAATGAGGCTACTTAGCCGTCGATTGTGGGTCCCATAGGCCCCTCTGTGCGCTATGATCACAGGAACTCCAATCTGTTTTATAAAAGAGAGGTTGAGTAATTTCAGCTTTTGGGTTTCTATGATTAAAGAGGAGGGAGTGAGAATTAGTACCTTATATGTCCTACTGTGGTTTTCATTTTCTTATGGCCTTTTTTTTTTTTTTTTTTTTTTAAACAATAATTTACAAAGATTTTTGACTAATTAAACATCCTGTAAGTATAATCATGCATTCCCTTAATGCTTAAAAATAGTCCTAAACAGTCAATTAGACAAATGGACAAATAGCAAAATATCAAAGATACAAGACCATGATCATACATATAAGGAAAGTCTATTAATCAAAAGGAAAATAAATTTCTCAAGAAAAGAAAATACAGGCCATAGGATTTCGGGAGAAGCCCCTTTCGGGATGTCCCCTAAGGTTCTAAAACCATTAGATTTAAACATATAAATAAATGACAATATACGTGAATATCAAACATTTCATCACGAAAACACACCTTTATATGTGTTCTTTGAGAAGTTCTCAGAGTTCGAAAGCTTTATGAAAGCTATAGCCAAAGCTTTTGGACTATATCACAAAAGGAGTTGAGGTGAGAAAGAGAGAGAGAGATAGAGAGAGAGAGAGAGAGAGAGAGAGCCTGGGGGTGAAGAGGAGTAGGGAGTGAGGTCCCATTACATAGAGGAGTTCTCTATTTATAGAGAGAACAAGAGGTGAAGAGATAAGGTTAGGTTTAAAGAATCTGATTCGCACTCATCAAATGATCACAAATCAAAATCTTCAAACTTCTTTCCTTTACGCGACACATTAGTTATGATTTCGTGATATGATGGCTTCGATAAGATTACGACATGGACGGTCGTGATATTCCTTCATGAATCTTATCGTAAAAGCTGGCTTTTAAAAGAAAAGTTGAGCTAAAAGTAGCTTTCTGACTTGCCTCTCGGCTTTCTTTGGTATGTCTTCTTTGGCCTCCTGTCTTTTCTTAACTACATTACTGTCATTTCTTCCTTTTTCAGGCTTCTATCGAATCTCATTGGCAATCAATTTTCTTTTTGCTTTATCGTCGTGCTTCTTTATCTTCCAACACATCATACTTTATTCTTGACTCTCACATCTTTTCATACTTCTTTTTGTCTTTCGACTTCATCACTTGCTTTATATTTTAAACTAATGCTTCATCATCTTCGCTTTGTCTTCCATATCCATGCTTTATTCTTCAACTCTCACATCTTTTCATATTTCATATACATACTTTTCTTCTTTGTGGTCCTTCCATAGATCTTAGGCCCGGATCTTGGGCTTTACCTTCTTTATATATATCCTTTTTGAGGATCTCGGCTACTAACGTGAGTTGGATTAATAGGCTTTTGGGAAAGCCTCTTGTGAGCAGTTTGATGTGTCTTTCTGAAATTTATCGTTTGAGAGTGGTAGGTTAATTATTTATGCGATGGCTAGGCTCCAATATATTTATGAATTGTTCTGGGGACTAGGTTACATTTTAATGTTTCGGGTTGATTTTAAGCGAAAATTTATTGATGTGTTCAAAATTATTTGTATGTTCTATCTTGAATTTTTTTCTCTCTAAAGCTGTATTTTTTAATTTTATATCTATTTCATTTCTATTTTGTCTTCATATAATTTTTTAAATAATTAGATAATCTTATTGAGATCTCTATCATATTTTTCCTTAAAATTTCTAGTTCTTCTCACAAGTAAGTGATCTTGATTTTAAAAGTGGAGAAAAGGGAGGAAAATCATGTGTTGGGTTGTTGTCATGGCTACTACATGGTTCTCATGGTTTTAAATAAGGTTGGCCATGATGATTTAGAATTTGTTTTACTAATGGGCTAATAAAATATATAGTACTTCCTAAGTTTGTTTTTTACAACGATCCTAAATAGCTTTGGGTTGGATTATAAAATCCTTTGAAAAATGATGCAGGATGGTTGATATATAAGGAAGGACTTCTTCCCATGTTTTGAAAATACCTGTTTTATGGCCTTGGTAAATGACATAGTAGCTGAAATTAACATTACTATTATTCTTTTTATGAAAATACCACGATAAACAATTTAAACAAGTAATAAAAATATTTTCTATAAATTCTTGTTAGTAAGTGATTAAAGTAAATGAAACTAATCCAAGGTTATCTATAATACATTTAATTTCTTCATCTAATCTATGTGGTAATAAATTAAAGGTTATGTTGCTTAGGGTATACATAGAGAATTCTTTAAAGTTAATATACCCTTTTCTTGATCTTCTTGGAATAATTTGGTGATCCAGGTTATACGCACATTCATCTGTGACATAAAATTAATTTATTAGTCTACTTAATGAATCATTAGACTATTATCACTTCCTTTAATATGTTCGATTTATTTTGATACTTATTATTAATTATTCTTCTGTAAGTTTAACCATCTTCTTTGTGAAGATCTTTTTTTCATTTAATTTATAAAACTTTTCTTATTGCTTAACGATGCATTACGATAGTAATTCTTTCTTAGAAATAAGTGTATTCTAAAGCTATCTATCACATATGTTATAGCTAGTATACGCATCTATCTTTATATTACCCTTTTCTTTGTATTTTTTCCACCTGCTATATCTCTGATTTTTACGTATTTTTAGGCTGAATATTTATGGGGGTTTGCTAATATCTTCACTCTAGGCTACATCGATGCATTTCAATTATTAAATAATCATTTATTAATGGTAAATCCCAATAATTAGTAATTTTGTAACTATTTCTTTAGAGATTTTACTAACTTAATATCTTCTTGATTAAAATATTTACGCCCTTTACTTCCTACTTTCTTGAATAAAGGGCTTTGCAATCCTGTAGATTTTATGAAAGGTAAAGCATAGTTTAATAATCTAAGAATTTTCATAATTCTTTGTTTCTTCTATTTTATCTGGAAAAGTTAAATTTTTTGAAATATGTGGTTGTAATAATATTTCACCAATACTCTATTACTAAAAAAAATTCTATAGTACTGTTGAAATAATTGCATTTTACTTTTGCTAATTATAATATACATGTTCTTCAAACTTTTAATACTATATGGAATGTCCTATATGTTATTTTTACTTTTGCTAAAAACTGTTATATAAATACATGTATTTATACGAATGAGTGATCATTATCTCTAAATATATTATCCATCTTTCTTTGAAATATAGAGGGTGCGTTTTTTAAACCAAATGGCATTACAAGCCATTCAAAATGTCCTTCTGGACAGGAAAAGGTTGTCCAAGGTATACTATCTAGGTGCATCTTAACTTGCCAAAAACCTGATTTACAATCAAATTTGCTAAATATAGTACAATCTTTTATTTTTCCTAATAAATATTCTTTTGTTGGTATATAATGCTCATTAAATCTTACGTATTATCGTTTAATCTTTTACAGTTAATCACCCATCCTACTTTTTCTCTTTTTTTGTTAACTGTGTTGTTACTAAGAAATTTGTGACACATGAGGTGAATCGTCTTGCATTGCTAACTAGTTTTAATGCGTCGTTAATATGTCAATCTTATAATCTTCTCTATCTTTTGATTCTTATCTTGCGTTTTATTTTATAATCTGGGTTCTTTATTTTTAATATACATTCGACTTTATCTTTTTCCCAGTATTTTAAAACATTTTCTCCTATAATTTCTAGTTTTTCTAACCTATCAATTAAGCTTTGTATTTGTTCTTCTTTTATGTTTTATCATAAGTAATTTATCTCGTATTAATATGGACTAATTACATTGATCATTTTGCCCGTATTCTTCTTCACTCAAAATCTTCTTGTATTATATTTACAAGGCTGCATTGTCCTTCTTTTCGCACTCGCGTCTTTTCTTTGATAAACGTTTAGAATATTCTATTTGTTTATCTATTTCTTGAGGCTTATAATTCCTGGTTCTTTTGTAATGGGCTTATCATGCGAGTGTCATGATAAGGTAAAAAATCTTTTATTAAAAGTTATTTGTCAGTTATCTTTTAATAGAAATGATAATCACAATATAAGCTTGATGTCTAGATTTAAAAGGTTTATCAGGGTTTAACGTAGTAGAGTATTAGGAATTTAAAAATGTGATTTGTCATCTAAAAGATATTTTAGGTATAGTACTTAGATGGTTGGTATACTTATTAAAACTTCCATTACTTGTTGTCTTGTCATGGGTTTTTCTGCTAGGTTATAAATCTTTACGGTATTATTTTTCATCTATAATTACATGAAATTACCTTTGTATCTAATAATCGTATGTTTTTATCAAAATCTTCTATCCCCTAATTTATTGCATTAATTTGAGGTCTTTTTATTCTCTGTAATTTATTACGTATTTATGGGTGGATTATTCGATTAGGAATAACAGGTTGGAATGAAATTCCCCTTTTGTACAGAGAATTTCTTGTAAACGAGTGGAACTTGATTTTTAGTTAGTATTCGATAGAACAAAAAAAGGAAAGTTTAACTAGTACACTTACCTGCTCATCTTTCTTTTCAATTAGTCTAGAAAATTTTCTTGTTTATTCTTTTATGTTCACTCCAGCCCCACATTTTTTTGGTGGTTCTTGACATAGAAATCTGCAATTAACTTTGAGATGCTTGAAGGGTCTGCTTCTATTTCCACAGCAGTAGTAAAACAATCCATTTTCATCTTATGTAGTCATTGCGGAGACACATTTTTCCTCAGCAGCAGAAGTCCTAGGTGACTTGTGATGGATATCCTTGTCATCAGGAATCATTTAAGGCGTCACCTTGTTTAGTAAATTAGAAATTTTCTGTTTCTATTCGAGCTTTTTTAACAAAGGCAGCGTTTGAATTCACGAGAATAAAAATGAAAACAAATTTTGAAAGCAAGAAAATCGTTAATTGTACTGACATTTATATATGAATCGTAAAGCGAATTAAAACATTTCGCTTGTTCAATTAAAATTGACAGGTGATTGAATAGGGTTGAAAATGAAAGCGTATTTTCAGCAGGTCAATCTGAAAGCGTATTTTACGAAAATGGCCAAATATTAGAATCACGTTGAAAATTTTCGTATTACGAGATTTTTGGATAGAGTTGAAAATTTTCGTAGGCTAAGCAGACCTAGTTCTTTTTTTAACCTCAAAATTTCTTCGATCTCTTTTAAGTCTCCTTGCCCTTCTATGTACTCCATACAGGCATCAAGCTAGTGGAATCCAGCTGTCTATTTTCTTCCTACTGATATTGCTCTTCCAGCATTTCTACCTTGTAAGGCACATGTATCTCCATAGCCCTTAGCTAAAATGCTACAGGTACTGGGATAAGGCATTCTTCCTTCAATAGCTTTATTTACAAGGGATTCTGCTTTGTCAAAGAGGCGCCTTTTGCAATAAGCAATGAGAAGGCTATTCAGTACCCGAAAGTCATACATGGTGCAATCACGCTCCCACTCCTGAAAGATTTTCTCAGCCCCCTCAATGTCATCTAGTTTACTTAGAGAAGCAATCATACAGGAGTATGCTTCTGGGTATTCGTATGTTGGCTTGTATAGATTCCAAACTCTGTAGAGCTCTTCCTTGTGGCCAGTGCGTGCATACAGAGAAAGGAGATGCTTGAAAGCAGGTGGCCTTTCTGGAATGGGCGTGTTGCTCTCCATCTTCTTTATCATTTCCAAGGCCTTGTCAATCAACCCAACTTTCAGATACCCACTTGCTACAACTGAATATGTATTCCAATCAACAGAAATGTGGAGATCCTTCCATCCGATTCAACAACTTTTCCATCGCACAAATATCAGATGCTGCAACATAAGCAGCCATAAGATTCCTTACCGTGAATTTATCACATGGAATTGATTTCCTTTCCATTTCTTGAATCAATGGCTCAATCTTGTCATAATTCTCAGTTTGAGAGTAAAGGTTGATCAACATATTGTAAGGAAAAGATGATGTTACAAAACCCATCTCTCTCATTTTCTGCATAGTGACTTCTGCTTTCTCCACGGATTTTTCCCGCACATAGCTACTGAGAAGAGCACAATAGGCACTGTGATTTTTCAAAACTTTTGGGATATTATTAAAGTAACTCTCTGCCTTCTCTTGTCCATGAACCATGGAGATCAAATCCAATCTGATTGCTACGTCACTTGGTGTTAACGGGAGATACCGACAGTCGGTCATCCACTGAGATATCTGGATAGGATAACAACAAAAGATAAAGGTTAGAAAACCAGTGGTCTAACTAAAATGATGGAAGGATTTGGGATTCATCCTAGGCGTTAAAAGTTAAATCTGATAATATCTCATGCCATGCTTATCATGTGTTATTGCATGATAAGACATGCTTAATATGGAATCCCCACATTGCCAGCGCAAGTTGTGCATGCAACCGAGGCATTATCATCCAATTCATATGGTTTCAACTTTCAACCACAAAAATATCATAGGCATTAAATGGTAAATCCCATTGTGTCTCATGCAATGCTTATCATGTGTTAAAGCATAATAAGATATACTTAATATGTGTTATAGTATGTATCATACGTTAACATATTGGTGGTTTGTATCTTATTAGGATACTTTACTTATAGGGTTGTAACCATTTAGGAAGAGTAGATCATCTTACCTAACGTGATAAACAACCTTCTTTGTATATACGTATTTATTTAATTAATAGAAAATACAAGGAATTTATTCCTCCAATTCCTTTCTTTGTTCTCTTTACATGGTATTAGAGCTTAGGGCTTAGAATTGAGGAATTTTTGGAGAAATTCCAAACATTCTCGGTAGAAGTTCGGCAAGCAAGGGGGGTGAGTTTTTGAAACACGCATCTCGAGGGCACGTGGGATCTCACCGCCGGCACAGGGAGAAGCGCTGGCTGTTGACAAGCCTCACCGCCAAGTCCGGTGGCCGAAAGCCTTTTGCGTGGAGCCACACGCGCCACCCTCTTCATTCTACCCTGTTCAACACACCTCGCGCGTGGGTCTCAAGCTGGGGCGCATGACACCTCCGACCGACCTCCGGCAACCACAATGGGGTACATCTCCCTCCCAAGAACTTGTTGAGGTGGTTTGTGATGCCATACTCCCACTGTGTTAGGGGTTTTTAAGGATTTTGGGTGCGAATCTAGGGCTTTTTCAAAGGATTTTGTATGATTGCTCCACTCGGACGAAGATGGTTCTCCATCGACTCCAAATCTTTCGAGATCAAGGTAGAGGGGGAATAAGTAGAAGGCGCAGTGATAATAAATGTAAAGTGACAAGGTCGAGCTCGGATTCATTTTAGAGAAGAAGGGGTAAGAATCCTACTGCTGAAGTTATCCTTTAGAAGGAGACGTGAAAGATTAGCAAGGTAGCGGAATGGTGGGAGAATGAAGGAGTGTAGTCCTGAACTCAGCGGAAAACGCTATTGGGCGCTTCATTCTGTGCTCGGTTGCTGATGAAGATGGTAAAAGACACCGCCTGTTCTTTCCTGAAGGAGGTGGTCTAGTAAACGGCTGGACTTTGTTAGGAGAGGCATTGCAAGATATAGGATTCAAGGTAAGTAGGGAGGAAAAAAGAAAGCCAGCAACGATCAATATCCTTGGGAAGACGGAGAATCTGATGGGAGATCAGATAAAAAATCAGCCACGTGCAAATACAAGGGCACCCGATTGTCAGGATGCATTATGGCCGATATTGAAGGACAGCATAGTAAAAGTGGGATTGGGCGGGTGCTAAAAGATGGAGTGGTGGAAGCCGGAAGTCTCGGGATGAAGAACAAACACGACATCTTCGGGAGGGAAGCCGCCAAGAAGGCGTGGAGGTTGAAGGGGAATATGTCTTTTCATCCTTTAAATTAGAACCTATTCTTCTTGGGTTTTGATTTGTCGACAGAGGCAGATTGGGTCATGGAGAATGGTAGCCGGATATGGAGAATGGTAGCCGGATCTACAGGGGGGAAGTTTTGCTTTTGGAACGGTGGACTCCATCAACTGGGTGCACGAGAAGTAAAGGCCAAAACCAAGAAGCTTGGATAAGAGTGGTTGGTCTACCCTTACACCCGTGACGTAAGAAATTCGCAACAATCGGAGATAGTCATGAGGTTTCTGTGAGCTACACAAGGAAACAAGCCTAATGAAGAATCTTCGGGCAAGAATCCCGGGTTACAAATGAAAAGATCCTAAGACCTACATCTCGCAACCGCTAGCGGGGCCGGCACAAATCCAGCTATGGTGAGAGATACAAACTGCAGGTAACGGAGGTGTATCCTCGCAGACTCAGAAGGGAAACAGAAATGGCGAATCCTAGAGTGGAAGATGAAGGAAAGATACGCGCTGTCGGGGCGTGATCGCAGAAAAGTGGAAGCAACGAGGCCCATTCCTCGTAAAGGTGCGTAGGGATAAGGGTCAACTAAGCAGTTTTTACACGTGAGAGGGACAGGAGGTAGTCAGGCAGCCAAAGTGTACGTTGGGATCACCAAAGATGGGTCCATACCCCAATGTGAAATTCAAAAGATTACGGGGGAGAGGCGGAAAGAAGAGGAACCCAAGTCACCAAGTGACTTCTCGAGCCGCAATTTAGGCCTTCATCATGGGGTTGAAGTGGGCCAAAGCCTAAGTGGGCATCAAGGCGTCTTTGTGGGCCAAAGCCCATGTCATAAGGGGAAAGAAGTAAGGTCTACTGAGTCGTCTCGTCTGAAAGACCAGAAGATAGAGAACGCAGGGATGCTCGGGGAGAAAGCTAGGGGAACGGTGAGCCCTAATTTCGCCAAGCCTCAAAAATCTATTACTTCGGGAGTCAAAGAGGAGGGCGGCCAAAAGAAGCGGCCATCACAAAATCTAGGGCAAAGAAAGGATAACACTTCAAAAGGGGATGTGAGCAGCAAGGTGAGAAGGACGTCGAGGGAAGTAAGAGGAAGTCATATCGATGGAAAGGAAAGCTCTCTTCACAAATCGGATCGGGATCTAAACTACGGTAAGGCTACGAGAGACGCCCGATCTCCGTAGCTCAACATCTGAGGGGTAGAAGGGGGATTCTCTAGAGGGAGAAGTCACCTGAACCCCTCTCCCTTCCCGTAGAGGCCATGGAAGGCTCGACTCGAGATGGGAGGAGATCAAAGCATGTCGGAATCCAAATTCCGAGAGAGGAGAGATCACCGCACCGTGTATGCACAGGATGGAAGGAGACCACACTTCAAAGGGAAGGACAAGCAGGCCCCGGCGCAGTGTCTCGGGGGAAGGTCACTGACGTGGCCCATGCCACAGGCAAGGCGTATGAGTCTTCCAAAGGCATCAAGAAAAGGAGGTCTCGCCTGGTCGTCACTGACTGATCGGCTGGCCTGGCCCAAGTGAAGATTCGACCGAGGTGGGTCGAGCCTGTAGGGAATTGCTTTGGGTAGCCCACTCCGCAGCGGGACTCCAGCCCAACACCCAATATCGCCTTCACGAGCCGGGCTCAGCCCACCGTAGCGAGGCAAAGGGAAAAGGGGTTGGCCGGTAAGGAGGTGCGCTAAGGCCTCCCCGCATCCAAACCACAAATGCTCATGCTCTGATGGCATCGAGGAGAATGTCATACACAATTGGGAAGCTAGCGAGAACAGAGAGGATCACAGTCAGGAAAATGAATGTCTCAAAATTCACAAGTACGATGACAACCTCATGTAATACCCACTTCTCGCCTCTTATTTCGTTTTGGCCGCCCTCTACCATGGGACATTTCGCCCGGGGAATCAATCTAGGGAAGAGGACTTAGAACCATTAAGGCGTGTGGCTACCGACTAGTAGGAATGGGGAGTGGATTTTTCCAGCGCTGGCACTGAAGAAGGGAGGGGCTCAAGCAAATTGCCATAGGACAATGAGGCCTAAATGAGGCATCGTGAGTCTGACTTACGAGCTAGAAAGCTGGGCAAAATTTAGCGATTTCGGGTTCCCTAATAAGGGGTTTGGAAAAGGAGATTACGAAATTATTGAGAAACTTAATAATGCACAAAACTTGCGCGGAAAGGAGTCGTCACCACGTTTTAAAATCGACCGACCGGGCCGGTCCGGACGGGTCGAACCGCCGACCGGCCACATAAACCGGCCCGGCTTCAATCAAACCGGTTTTGCATTGAACTCCGGTTTTGAACCGCCAATCAAGGCCGGACTTGGCAACCGATGAACTGCCGTTTCACGAACCGACCGGCCACCGCCATAATTTTTTTTTTTTTTGTTAAAATGAAATCGTTACGCTTTTACATCGAAACCACGTCGCTTTCGCTTTTGGTGATTAGAAAGTTTCGTAGGCTAAAAGACTTGTAACTAAAAAAATTCAATTAAATAACAATGCAGGTCATGATTTGAATATGGGAAGAGGAAGTTACAAGTAACCACTTACTAACAGACACATCGCGATTATTTATATTAACAAAATTATATATTACTACTAATTAAGTATATATTTATATATAAATAAGTTTATTCCATTTTAATATGTTTTTATATATCAACATTATACATATTTTTAAATAAATTTTAAAATATTTTATTTATATAAAAAGTAATAAATAATATCTTAAATATTATTAATTAAGTATATTTTAAAATATAAATAATATATTTATTAAGGCCACCGGCTCAACTACTCGTTTATTTCACCTGGTTCGACTAAAGGAACTGTGAACCTGCAGAATCCTTCCTGCCTCAACGGCCCTGGCTAAACATTGAAGTTGACAATGTCAAAGAGCTGAGCTGAATTAAGAAAACCGAAGGACAATTAATTATAATGGGAACAAGACTACAGGAAGGCTAAGAGATAGGGGGAATCTACTTCTAAAGTTAAAATGAAGATTAAAATTCTTTCTTGGAATGTCAGAGGCGTGAATGACCCGGACAAAAGGAGAGTAATTAAGAGTTTTCTCAGATCTAATAGGGTGGACTTAGTTTGTCTTCAAGAAACTAAGGTTCAACAAATGAATAATGTTATGGCTCGTAGCCTTGGGGTGGGTCGATTCCTGAACTGGAGAGCTTTGAATGTCGAGGGGTCCGCGGGGGGTATTCTTCTTCTGGGATAAAAGAAGAATCGGCTCGAAGATTCAATGGCCGGCACTTCGCTGCCGTTTAGAATGGCTAAGACCTGCTTTCAATGGGTTTTTTTCCAGGTGTATGGCCCCGACTGAGAAGAGGTAATATAAAGAATCTTCCGGGAAGAGCCGTCTCGATTAAATTCCTGGGAAAACCTCGTGTAGCGGCGCATTTTAATGAGATTCTTCTCCTAACGAAAGATCTAGAGGTGGTGGTGGATTTCCAACTCCAAGGAGAAGGTTTGTCGATGTGCCGAATGACCTGTTCGAGAGACCTCCACTTCGTGAGGGCATTACACTCGGGCGTATTGCCCACGGAAGACTAATGTCATGCTTAGATAGATTTCTGGTCTCCGTGATCGAGAGCTAATGCAATAGGTGATCCGGCAGACGCCACCCAGATCAGCCCCTCTAATCACTTTCCCATTATGCTCGACAGCTGAGGGTGTTAGAACCTAGTCCATCCCCGCTTTGGAATTAATGTACTAAATATGAGTGGTTTTAAAGAGACTGTAAGTGCACACAGACCGGGCAGTCAGTCTTTCGCTCATCCTTTCAGTTAAAAGCCCCGGAAGGTTTACTGAAGACTCGGGAACGAGAGGTTTTGGTAAAGTCTAGTCTCAAAGAAGGATGCTCTTCGCAGGTGAGCTCGGGATGAGCGCTTGAAAAGGAGTGGGTCCGGGTCTCAGGAAGCGAGGATCGGGCTAAGGCCAAAGATGATTTCAAGAGCTGGGCCCTAATGGAGGAGACCTCCTGGCGACAAAAATCCAGAGAGACTTGGTTGAAAGAAGGGGACAGGAATACGGGGTTCTTTCACTGTGACGGGCTAATGCCCATAGGAGAAGAAATCATTTAAAAGCACGCATCAACTAAAAGCTCATAAGGAGGTCGAGATTAAGGAAGGTCTCTGAGCAAATGCATTCCAAAACTCACTGCCTACTCGCTGGATGGCGCCTCCCTTTCCCTGATTTAGCCCTCAATGAGATCTGCATGAGGATGTCGCTAGACCGAGGAAATTTTTTTCAAAGGAGGAAATCCGCGATTTCGTGTCTTAATAAAGAAAAGGCCCCCGCACTAATGGCTTCCCCTAAATTTTCGTCTTTCGCCGACTTTGTAAAAATGAAGTTCTGTGGATTTTTCAAGGAATTTCCAAGGAACAGGTAGATTTGTTAAACAACTAAATGCGACTTTCCCGTATTAATTCCCAAGAAATGCATCGTAGGACTTCATGACTTAAGGCCAATCAGCCTAGTGAGTGGCTTATACAAAATCTTGACAAAAGTGTCACACCGTAATCAAGAGCCCGACAAGGTGAACTGTCTAAGTCCCAAAAATGCTTTGTGAGGGGCGTCGCATTGATGCGCTATTGATTATTAACGGTAGATAAATGACTCATCCCCGAGAAGGAAGGGAGCGTGGGTTTGATTTTGCAACCGGATATAGAAAAAGCCTACGACACCATCACTGGGAGTTTCGCTCCAGTCACGGTAAGATGGGATCTGTGGTCCGATGGATGATTGGATCAAATGGTGCATCTCCACGCCTTCTTTCTTCCTGGTCTCTCATAACTGATCCCCGATGGCTTCTTCCCTGCTCAGTGGTATGAGATGTGAGACCCCTTCCCCTTATCTCTTCACATCTAATAGAAACTCTAAGCTGCTTGCTAAATCGCCATCGATGGAAACTATCCTCCGTACCAAGATCGGGCCGACGAGAGGGAAGACATATTTCACCTCCTCTGGCGCCGATGACACACTACTCTTTTCAAGTAAGGCCGACAATGATAAATTAAAGTTTATAAGTCGGATACCGATGGTTCAAGCGTGTCAGGTTTGAAAATAAATCTAAACAAAAGTGAAATCCTCCCATTAGTCCAAGGGGCTAATATGGAGGAGCTAGCCTCCGAGTCAGGGGTGCAAAGTCGATCCCTTCCCACGACCCACCGGGCCTCCCCTGGGGAGCCAAACATAAAGCACCAAGTGTTCGGATCTCTAGAGGAAGAAAGATTTCGAAGAGATTGGCATCCTGGAAGCTTCAGTACATTTCAAAGGGCGGAAGGGCCACTTCATCCCAGAGTTCCTTGTCCAAATTCTTCCGATGACATCTATCTCTTCCAGCCCTCAAAGTGTGTGCTAGATTGGAAAGGATTCAAAGACAGTTTTTATATGGTGGAAGCGACCTTGACAAGAAAGTCTCTTTGGTTAATAATATCAGGTGCATTGAAAAGAGAAAAGGGCATCGATAAAAAAAGCTTCAAAGATGAACAAGGCGTTGCTCAAGAAGTGGAATCACATTTGCCAACCACGTAAATTCATTTGAGAAAAGTTATTATGGTAAATTTGGTGAGTCTCCGATGGTCAGTATACCTGATCTCGCAGGAGGTTATGGGACTAGTTTATGGAAGGAAATTAGAAAGAATGGTTCCGCTTTTTCCAAAATGCGGTCTTCTCCCTTGTGGATGGTAGGAGGATCAATTTTGAAAGATGTTCGTGTGGGTGAGGAGGCCCCGTGCTCAAATATCCATCTCTTTCAATTTGAAGAACAAAGCGCCAAGATCAAGTGACACTGGGATGTAGATGTGGGGTTAGGAGTCGGGTCCCTTAACTTTCCTAAGACCTCTCAATGATTGGGAGATTGAGGAGGCTACAAGATTCCTTCATACCCTTCATGAGGTTTTTTACTACCCCTCGGGTGAGGACAAGCTCCTTTTGAAAAATGACAAGGAAAAAGGTTTTTCCATAAAAAGTATGTATAAAGGTTTCGACCCCTCCCCCGCCATTGATTTCCCCTATCGTCTGATTTGGAATCCAGTTGTTCCTCCAAAAATTGGAGTTTTTGCTTGGGAAGCTACTTGGGCCAAAGTACTCACCTTGGACTAACTCAAACGCCGTGGAATGACTCTGGTAAATAGATGCTTTATGTGCGAGGAGGATGAGGAGAATATAGATCACTTACTGATCCATTGTAAAAGTGCTAAATGTTAGTAATCTTTTTTGTCAATCTTGGAATCAGATGGGTCTTTTCCAATGGGTGTGCTTCACACCCTTTTAGCTTGGCAAGGGGCCAAAAGCGCAAAAGAATCTCACAATAAGACCTTGCCTATTTCTTGGACCTCCCACAGGGCTGTAAATAGTCGGCTATGTTTCGAACGATAAGACCATCGATCAAAAATCAAAGCTAACTTTGTAACCACTCATACTGGGCAATATGTATAGGAGGACAAAACGAATTCTGTCAGGAATTCCTAACTTGGTCGGGTAAAGAGGTAGTTTTTGGCTTTTTGTTTCGCTTATGTTTCCTTTGTCCACTTCATGCATCTTGAGAACTTTCCCTTCATCTATAATATCTGTTTTTTGCTGATCAAAAAAAAAAAAAACCATTTTCTGTACTTTTTTTCCTTTTCCTTATTACTTTCCGGGAACCAAACACAACTAAGTGTTATGAACAAGCACACTACTCAAGGGTCATTTTCCACAGTATCAGCCACTTGTTCACATTGTTCAGAGTGGAATTACAAAATTAAGAAATCTATAAAAACAATTACAATAGGTTGCGTTAACAAAAGATCAGAAACTCAGCCAGCTGAGCAATTATTTCAGTCATTGGGTTGTTATAGATACACTAAAATTTTCAATTCAATGAATTGAGACCCAAGAAAGAATCCACTCTACCACTGAAACCACATGTACTTCGCTCCACCGTATTTGCATAGACCCAATTCAGCATATATAACGAAAATGGCTTAAAAATAAAAAAGACAGATTAGTCCAGAGAAAATACGAGAGAAGGAAAAAACAGAACTCAATACCAAACCAAAACGAAAATAGATTATAACTCTGGGATTTCTGGACAGGACAGTATTTGTTGAGGGTTTTGGCGATTCCCGTTCTTTCTTTAGGAGGTCAAAGATTCTTATCAGAAAAGATGTAATAGGCCAGTGGGAATCAAACTAAGCTGTCACTGTTCTAGAAAGAGGTTTAGCGGCATTCCTTTTTCCAGAATTTTCTCGGAAACCAAATAAAGTGGTAGGAAAGAAGGAGAGTGAAAAAATGAGTGACCTGTAGAACATGATGGTAGCGTTTGAAATCCTTCATGGCTCGAACGAGTGATTGGAGTTGGGGTCTGCTGACTGTATGCCCTTCTTCTATCCATTGATTGAGGAGTGGTGAAATTGAAACCTTGGGGTCCTGAACAGCTCGAATTCTGTCGAACAGAGATGTGATTTGGATATGAACCGAAACCTTATCATGTCGAGGACGACCTAGAAAGGAAATCGCCTTCATCATTGTTTCTTTCCAAGACCCTTTGTCTCACAAGGGTTTTTGTTTTTTGAGCCCGTTTTGCGAAGCTTTCTAAAGTGATTTTACCGTAGAATTAAGAAACACTTCTTCGAAATTAGAAAGAGAAAAAAAAAACATTTGAAGATATTTATTAAAAAAAATAATTTCAAATACCATAAAATTCCCTTTGCTGCTTTCTAATACCTTTCATTTTTTTTTTTTTTTTTTTAAGGAAACATTCTTTCACTTTCTTCTTCCTGATTAATTTTTTAAAATTTTTAGTTAAAAGAGACATCAAATAAAATTTTACAAATATAACCATTTCTATATTTTTCTTGAAAAATAACTTATTATAGAGAAGATACCTTCTGTTCTTTTTTATATTTATGTGTGTCTAGTAAAATAAATAGTTATCTTTATAAAAAAACAATGAAGTCATGAAAACAAGTAATTGTAGAGAGATGCGAAGAGTATTGAAAGAGAAAATCTATGAAATTCAATACTTATTTCACGCCGATGCCTCTATTTATAGTGGCTATAGTGAGAAGGACAAAGCCTACATAAATGTGATACATTATAGTGAGAGAAGGCCAAAAGGTTTACATAAACGTGAATTCATATCAGAATCAACATTACGCCATTTAAAACCAATATCTATACAATATTTATCACTTAGACCAGCCAGCCACTTGGGTGTGAAAATGCGCCTCATTAAAACCTTGCGGTAAATTGATAGGATAAGAGCACAGACGAAGGAAAAAAGTATGGCATACTAATATCTTTAACAAATGCTCCCACGATAGTGGCAGTGATCGCGTTAGAATCTTTCGGTTAAGCGCATGCAATCGGCGCTAAGTTTCTTGGAGCGTTAGGTGGCGGTCTTTTGTAAATAAATCTGGCCCCAGATTATCATTGGACCTTATCACATTTGCACATTGATCTCACCACACGCTACTTTGGAAGTTCGCGAGTATAGAAGAATTTTGGTGAAATATGTAGTTCGATCACCTTTAATATATCACTCGCTTTGAAACTGCCTTGTGATACATGCGACATTATCTTACGTATAATGCATTTGGTTCATTCTTAATAGAAGATAATCCACGATTCTCGATGTGTTGTATCACGGATCTCGATAAAAACACATTCGGCTGCAAGCTTCATGCATGGCAGTATTTGGGCTGGGTGGAGGTGAGGCACCATAATTTGTTTTCTTGATCTCAGGGATATAAGCGATGACTGCCAGTAAATATATCATATCACGTGATCGAGCACTGTGAGGGGGTCAGAAGATAGCACAATCCATGTAACCCCAAACAATTGTGGTTCCAATGTCTTGAGAGATAAAATAATCCCATGTCACCGTTCCACGGAGATATCTTAATACATGTTTAATTCCATTCGGTGCACTTTTAGTTGGGTACAGAATTTGTATCTGTAATGGGATGCTTGAAAAGCGATATACGGTCGATTATAATTTGCAAGATACATTAGTGCTACTAAGATATGGTACTTGGGGTCAAGTAATTCTTCATTTCTTCTTTACGCGGAGCGGATCTTTAGTCACTTAGTGACTAACAGCCATGGGGGAACTGGGGATGTGATTTATCGTATAAAAGCGCTTGGGGACTTTTTACGTATGTTGATTGATGGATTAATACACCATTTGAACAATACTACGCGAGGCCGAGACAATATTTTGTTTTCCCAAAGATCTTTCATTTCAAATTCCTTCTTTAAGTAGTCATTGTTTTGATGAGAAACCGGGGAGTCTGATTAAATTCAAATCATCCACATATCTGTAATAATTGCAAATTCGGTTTGCTACTTTCTTGATAAAAGCATGGACAAATTGGATTATTCACATATCCTTCTTTGAGTAAATAATGACAACAGTTATCAGCATTCGTAGGCTGTTTGATAAATATAAAGTCATTGTAACTTGATTGAATATATGCTTTGTGGTTTTGAATTCATTACTTGACGATTTGAATCCTTGAGGTTTTCTTATTAGTATCTAGAGATCCATATAAATGAGGTGCATTATTTACATCAATCGACCGCATATCAAGTCCTTGGTACTAAATATATTAAATAGCGAAATCTATAGTTGCATCCATTGGAGAATCCATGTCTCCTGTAATCTGTTCCAGGTCTTTGAAAACCTTAGAGTACAAGGCGTGCTTTATATCGCCTTTATTTTATTTTGCTCATTTAAACTTCCCGAACAAAGACCCATCTATATCCAATAGGTTTATGTCTTTAGGTGTTTGAACCTCTTGGTCCAAATACCTCGTTTATGAGGACTTTAACTCTGTTTGAATTGCTTCTTTCCATTTTAACCAATCATTTAGACGTCGACATTCATCTATATTTGTGGCTCTTGATCTTCATCATTATTTATGATATGCATGGCCGCGGAAAGAAAAAAGCATCATCTTATAAGGGTAGTATTTGATTCCAGTTTTACCCTTATGTATATGAGTGATAGAGATTTCTTCATTGTTATGTACCGGTACAAACTCATGAGATAACTGATCAATTGATGCCTCTGCAAGGGCTATTAGTTCATTATTTATATTTGTCAATCCTTTTTCATTTGTATGCTCTTCAGGAGCGTCCTCTTCAGGAGTATTAAATTTAACACTTTTTCTTTTTCTAGGAATTGTGTCTTTTGAGCCAAGAGGTTGCCCACGTTTTAATTGTGGCTTAGGCTCATTAGCCATGCTATATTTCAATACCATTGGAATTTCAATTCGTCTTTGGGATATTCTTGGTGGTATATGTGATTTTGTAACTTTTGTTGAATCAATAAATGCATCGAGATGTCGATTTGCGAGATCTTGTAAAATGAATTATCTTTGAACCTCCCCAGTTCGAGATTGCTTTGTGGGAGGGTCAAAATGAGATAAAGATGATTCATTCCATGTAATTTTTACGTCATTCTTAGGAATTGACTTCCTCCCTAATGGCGGAAAACATTTTCATTAAAATGACAATCTGCCGTCGAGGCGATAAAAACCTCACTGTGAGAGGCTCGACATAGGTGATAATAGATGAGGATTGAAAACCCGACATAAATACCAAGGCGTTGAGGACTAGTTTAGGTGAGTGTGGGAAACAATAGGAACATAAGCGACACAACGAAAACACGTAGATGTGAAATATTAGGTTGGTAACCTAAAACAAGTTGGAATGGTGATAAATCACGATTTCTTTGTAGGTCGTGGCCAATTAACCAGTATAGATAACAACATGCCCCAATGCCGATAAAGCGATTTGGTTTTCAAAAAGTAAAGTCTAGCAATTAGCTGCGGAGCGTTTAATAAAGGATCGACCAACCCATTACGAGTATGAACATGAGCAATTGGGTATTGAACATCTATTCCAATTGACATGCAATAATTAAGAGGCTTGAGATGGGATTCGCGGCATTATCAAGGCGAATTGTCTTGATGGGGTGATCGGGGAAAGTGGGCCCTTAGTCGGGTGTTGGGCACAGTAATCCTAACTGTAGCGAGCATTCTGCACAGAAGAAGGCATAAAGCAGGACCATCAGTGGGCGCATCAATTAAGACCATAAAATAGCGAAAGGTCGGGTGGTGAATAGGCCCTGAAATATCACTTTGAATGTTCACAGAAGCGGGGGAGTCGGACACGAGCTTTAGTAAAAGATGGTCAAATCAATTTGCCTTGAGAACAAAGCGGCACAATTAAAATCATGAGATGTTAAGAATTTAATGCGCTTGTTAATGGATCACCATTAGAATTTGTAACTATCTGTAGCATCATGGAGAATCCCGGATGTCAAGCCGTTCATGCCGTAATATAAATGCTTTAGAGTCATTGAACCTGGTTTTATTATAGCATGAGATTCAATAGAAACATATAGTTGTTTGATATAACCCACACATGATAAAGAAGCCCATTTGTTCCAAAGATTTGTTTTGCCAAAAATAATAGAAGTAATGAGTAAATACTCATTTCTATCACGATGCATAGTTTCAATGCCAGTATCCATTCTGCAGATATATGAAACTAAGTAGAATTCTATGAATTTATTAGAATAAGGGCATTATTAATTTGGAACTTGGTACCATTAGGCAAGGCGATTGTAGCTCTTCGGGCCTTTAATTAGGTCAACGGGACCTGAGATAGTTTGGACATTAGATGAGAGTGTCTTAAGTTTGAAAAATATTTCATTCGAGTAGGATTATTGTGGGTTGTGTACAGTCCAACAAGACATTCATCTCAATGGAATGATATGAGTGATCAAGTTGGAAGAGAAATCCATATATCTTCAAGAAAAACAAAATATGAGTATAAAATCAAAGTTTGCATTCCCAGATAAATAACATAAGAAAAATAATATAGTCTTATCGTCAATCATAGCAAACATTGCCACCACCCAAATCAAATGGTCTAGATTTTCCACTTGGATCCTCAAAAGAAATCGAGAAATATCAAAATTAGTTAAAGAACCTTTACACCCTCATCATCAAAGAATTTTTGCATTACTACGGTTACCCAATATCTTCTTTAGGAGAGACTTATTGAGGTCATTAAAATTCATTATGTCATTGCCATCGATAAATTTTGTCTCAATTTGCTTGTTAACCGCTAATGGAGGCACGTGAATCGGCTAAATAATTTGGTAATGCGACAAATGCGGGACCAATGACCTTTCATTCCCACATCTATAGCATTCGGTTTTCCGCACTTAACTTTGCCAGCATTATCAACTGTGCATTGTTGTCGCTCAAATTTAATGTCTACGAATGAGCCAACCAGTTTGTTAGAGTTGTTTTCCTTATTTTGAGATTGATTGCATTCAAGATTCCAAGAGTTATGTCGACCACGACTACCGAGCCTCTGACCCGACCAGCGCCTCGGCCTGCGCCCATAATGATATCACGCCCTCGTCCATGTTTATGAATAGAAATTGATGTAGCATTGGCTTGCCGGGCAATGATCTGCAGGCCGACAGGGCGAGTTGATGTGATTTTTATGCGATTCGTTATTTAACCGGCCTCTAAGGAGGCATACAATTAACTCTGAATATACGGTAAGCAATAGCTCTCTCACACTATTCTTCTTTGAAGGAGCATGTTAAAAGGTATGCCTCAAGTTTTCTTGAGCATGTCCTCATCAGTGATCTTTTCTCCACATAATTGCAACTGAGAGCTAATTTTGAAAATAGCCGAGTTGTAGTCACTGACTGACTTAAAATCTTGTAATCTTAAATGAAGCCAATCATAACGGGCTTTTGGAAGTATTACGGTCTTTTGATGGTCATATCGTTCTTTCAAATTATTCGGAGGATCAACGGATCTTCGCAGTAAGATATTCACTTTTCAAAGGCTTGCATCAAATATGATGTGGGCCAAGAAAATTGGAGCGGCGCGATCTGCTAGGATAGAACGTTTCCTTCTTTTGATGGTATTTCCCCAAATTCCCATAGCATGCAGTGGGTTTCGACATCGAGAATCCAAGATAAATAATTTTTTGCCCGAAATGTCAAGGGCAGCAAATTCAAGCTTGGCAATGTTGGACATTTCTCTGAAATAATTAATATATTAATAAAGTAAAAAAGAATATGAGAGAATTTACAAGTTAAAATTTATTAATAAATAGTGAGCTCAAGTGGTAGCATTTTGAGATCAAAATTTTAGATCAAGGTGAAATCTTCCAAAAATTTGATTCTATTATTTCAAGACCATGAGATTGTATATAACTATCGCTAAAAGTTATAAAAATAATAATAATATTATTATTATGTATATATATATATATATATATATTTAAAATAAAATATCGAAATGTGTGTGTATTATTATTATTGTCTTCAAGCTTGACCGGTGACATGACTTTTCTTTGTCTTCAGGCTTCAGGCTTGAATATATATAAAATTTTTTTTTTTATTTTATCTTCCAAACGAGGCTTGAGTATTTGAGCTTTGCAATAGCCTTCTTTCTTCTCAACATCGACACGATCAGCGCCAAGGCCTTAATTTCATTCGCCATCCTGTTGATGCAGAATTTTGAAGGAAGTGAATATCTTACGGTTAAAGATCCATTGATCCTCACAGGTCATTTGAAAGAGCAGTATGACCATCAAAGACCGTAATACTTCCAAAGCCCGTTATGATTGGCTTCATTTAAGATTACAAGATTTTAGTCATTCAATTGAAGGAAGCTACCGCTATGGCTATTTCAAAATTAGCTCTCAGTTGCAATTATGTGGAGAAAAGATCACCCGATGAGGTCATGCTCGAAAACATACTACCTTTCGTAATACCTCCTAACATGCTCTGAAACCTTAATATAGAAGCGTCGTTTTACCGGATATTCGAGTTAATTGCATGCCTCCTTGTAGGCCCGAGTAAAATAACGACGTTATTAAAAAATCATCAATCTGAATCCCTCTTGGGTCGGTATCATTGCACGAAGCCAATCTATCAATTTATTCTGGCATGGGCGGGCGTGGATATCATTATGGGCGAGGCCGAGCGATGGTCGTGGACGTGATGGAGTGGTGCGTGAGTCGAGCATAACTCCTTCTTGGAATAGAAGGAAATTTAATCAATCTCAAAATAAGAAAAACAACTCCAACAGCTTGAGAGGATTGGCTCATTCGAGACATTAAATGGAAAGACACGGGGCCACATAACAAGCGGCAATATGGCGAATCTTTATAGATGTGGAATGAAAGGTCATCGGTCCCGTACTTGTGGAAATACTGACCAAACATTTAGTTGATCTTTATCAGGCCTCCATTAAAGGAAAGAAACAATAAACAAATTGAGACCATTTTATTGATAGCAATGACATAATGAATTTTAATGACCCTCATCAAGTCTCTCGAAAGAAGATAGCAGCGAGTAATGCAAAATTCTTTGATGATGAGAGTCGCGGTGCCTTTAATAATTTTGATATTACGGTGTTTCTTTGAGGATCAGTGAAAATCTAGACCATTTACGATTGGTGGTAGCTAATGTTTGCTTTCACATGATTGACGATAAGACTATTATATTACTTTTCTTGTTATTTATCCTAATGCAAACTTTGATTTATATCTACATTTGTTTTCTTTGAAGATATATGGATTTCTCTTCCAACTTGATCAATTATATATCATGCGGAGATGGGTAATGTGTTGGCGTACTGACCCACACAATCCCTGCGGAATAAAAATATTTTCAAACTTAACATTAATTTCTTCAATATCCAACTATCTCGAGTCTGTTGACCTAATTAAAGAGCTCGGGAAGGCTTCTGTCGTCACTAATGGTACCAAGTTCCAAATTAATAATGCCCTTTATTCTAATAAATCTAATAGAAATTTACTTAGTTTCAAGGATATTCGCAGAAATGGATATCACATTGAAACTATGCATCGTGCTGATAACGTGTTGTAAATCAAAAGAATTAGAGAGAGATAAGGAAGAGACAAAGAGAGAATTCAGAGGAAATTCTGATGATTTCTATTTCATGCTGATTAGGCCTATTTATAAACATAGTGAGGAAACAAAGTCTTTATATGATATTAATATTAGAAGGCCAAAAGCCTTTACATAAATGAATGACATTGTAATCAGTGTGTCATTATGGTCATTCAAAATCCAATATTTATACAATATTTATAACATGAAGATATTTTTATTCAAATATGATAAAAAATTGATGGAAAATTATATTATTATTATTATTATTATTTTTTGATAGGGTTTGAAAATAGGCGCGCAGGCCCACTCGCAAGCCAGGAAAGAATGAGCCTGAGTGAAAAGCCCCGAGCCCTTGGCGCAGGCAGACCGGAAGCCCGATACGGTAGCCAGGGCCAATGACATGAATGGTACGAGAAGCCCATTGTCAGAAAATCAAATAATCTCATCATAAGGGAAGTAAGATAATTCCCAATAATAATTTATCCTATAAGACAAACCAAATCTCACCAATAAGGGAAGTAAGATAATTCTGAAATAAGCGCTTCCCTTATTGTATCTATTTATCGAATGGGAAGAATCATATACCATCCAATTGGGAGAAGTACATGCTATAAATACCAGACCACCTCATCGGTAAAAGGTACGCAGAAACATTCGCCCTCTAGGTAGTCTATCTTTTCTCTCTCAGGAAGGAACTGACAGGCATCGGGATGATGCGGGGCAAACGAGTCGACCCTTCTTCTTTCTTGACACTGCGGGGAAGCGATAACGAGAACACACGAGACCCGGCGCGGTCTAGTCAACCCAGCGACTGACACGGCTCGGCCAGTCAGGTTGAAAAGGCATCATCGGTTGGCGCCGTGCAGTAGGAGCAGCGTTCCTATAAAAAAAAAGCGAGTTTCTCGATTCTTTGATGGTATCAACTTCGGAACCACGAAGGAGCTTGGCGCCAATCCTGCAGGATGCGGGACTGACAATTGGCGTAAGATAACCGACCTCCGACACGTTACAAGCATGCAAGCCAACACGGATATGAGGTGGAGGCGCCGCCTACACCAGCCACGCTAATAGGAGAGTTAGAACAACTCACGAGGATGCAATGCCGCGGGAGCGCGGCGAAGCTCGAGGAGTCCATAGCAACACACCTCACGAAGGGCGAAGCCACACCCGCGACATTTCTGAGGTCGGAGGCAGACGGGGAATCTAGCGAGCCCGGGGGCCTGAGACGACACCTAACCTAGAGAGGGAGGAGCGATGAAGAAAGCAGTAGGGACGCATCGGAAGCGAGGACTCGCCTCGATAAGGAATAGAGGGGAGCGTCATTGGGAACTGAGAGGTTTAAAGATATCCAACGAGACTCAGCCACGCATAAAAGAAGAAGTCATCAAGGCGAGGCCCCGGACACCGATGGACACGGTGTAGCGGCCCGAATCACCATTCACGTAGAGGTGTACTTTCCGCTTCGGCGAAGTTTAGAATGCATGAGTGAGGCGTTCGTGGAAGCGAAGGATCTGTTGACCATCTCAACACTTATAAAGAATCGTGAGTGCATGGGTATCGGGACCGCAGTACGGTCACGAGCTTTCGCTATCAAACTAAGGTCAGTATTTGGCGTGGTTCAATAGGCTTCCACCATCGTCGATCTCCTCATTCAGGGAGCTTTCCATTGCGTTCGTTTCCCACTTCATTGGAGTCAAAACATACAGGAAGCCGAGTTATCACCTATTGACCACCGCGAGCTCTTTGGCTTGAGGTGCGTATGTCCTGGGGTTCAATGCGAGAGTCTCACGAAGGTTGATACTCCAGACGAGAAGTTCTCTATCACTAGCATTCATGGATTGGACTAGGAGTGCGATCGAGATACGATGTTCTCCATCTCGAAAAGTCTCAGCTTGGCTTATCGCGAGAGGTACTCGCTAAGGTGGAGAAGCCATGCCGTGAAGCCCTCTTATCGAGAAAGCAAGCTCTTGACCCTTAAAAGAGAAAAAGCGGGGTTGACTACGGGGACCCGAAGCCCCGAAAAGACAGCAGGATGGGAGAGGTCCCCCGAGGCGAGTGAAACGGTCCTAGAAAGAGCGAGAGCCTCTGAGAGATGGCTTAGGTCCACCTGGTCGATCGTGACAATAGTATTCACCTCGGCGGTTTACCCCTTGGCCATTCTATGATGTCGCGGTCTTCAGCAGATAAAAACGATCTGTTCTTCAGTGGTCTGGATAGTTGGGGCCAGGCGAAGAATGACACAGTATTGTGAGTTCCACGGGGGACCACGGGCATCGAGCGGATGATTGCCCAACTCGGGGAAGAAATAGAGATAGTATTTGATGGGACGCGGATATCTCAGCGCTTCATAACACGAGACGGAACCCGGACATGTAACCGCTGACCACCTCGTGGGCGAGTAGCTGGCACCGCGTGCCCAGGGAAATTCATGTGATCTGGGGAGGATTTGCGAGGAAGTGGTGAGTCCGACTCACTAGGAAAGCCCATTTCGCGCGACATCGGGTGAGGAGAGATGGAGTACAAGCGATTGTCCAAACTACCCGATGCGACCTGACCATAACATTCTGCGGTCGGACACGGAAGGTGCCCGAGCGCCCCATGGCGATCCTTTGGTGGCAGGGCATTGTATTAACAAAAGCCGTTGTGGGTCCTGATCGATAGCGGGGTTCGGCCCGACATCATCTTCACGGCGGCCTTTGATAAGATGGGCATTGGAAGGAAAAGTTTAGGTGATCGGCCTGCCCCTACGAGGATTCTCTGGAGAAAAAGTACTCCCTCTGGGATTAATACAGATAGTACTTACTTTGGGAGACCCCCCATGTCAGGTAACAACGGCGGTGAAGTTTCTCGTAGTAGATGCCCCATCTTCTTATAACATTTTGTTGGGAAGACCCTCTCTTAACTCCATAAAGGTCATTCCGTCCACTTACCACATGATGATCAAGTTTCCTACCACAAGCGGAGTAGGAATGGTTCGAGGAGACCTTGACTGGGAGTGTTACTCTGGCGTGCAATGAGCAGCGGTAGGCAACATAAACTTGGGCCAGGCTTCGACATGCGTGATGAAATTAAACACCCAGACTGAGCTGGTACAGATACGACTTAGGATAAATGATAACCCTGAACACCTCGCCTACATTGGCTCCAGGCTAGCAGAAGACCTCAAGCATCCCCTTATTCACTTCTTGAAATAGAGCAAGGATGTCTTTGCGTGGAAGCAGGAGGACATGGGAGGGATTGACCGCAATGGCTCCACTCCACCAGGAATGCGTCAGTCCATCATAAACCGGTCAAGCAAAAAGAAGGGTTTCGCTCTAGAAGGCAAAAAGAAAACAGTAACTAAATTAAGCCCAGCTCCTTCGGGCGAGGGCGTCGGGGAGTGGAGTACCGGAATGGTTGGCCAGCGTTGTGCTCGTCAAAAGAAACAGCGGCCCAGTGGCGACTCTGCATTGACTTCCATGCCCAGTCAGCCAGGAGCATGCCCAAAGATAGTTTTCCTCTTGCCTCGGATCCAATCATTGTAGATGCCACGTAGGCCATGTACTCCTCAGTTTCATAGGATGCCTTCTCACGGCTACAGCAAATCGGTATGGGCAGAGCCAACGGAAAAGACCTCATTAGATCTGGGGTAAGGGACTGTGTTCACCAAGTGATGCCTTGGGTATTTCAAAAGCGGGAGCTATACAAAGTTTGAGTGAACAAGATGTTCCAAAAGTAAATAGGAGCATCTATGGAAGTGTACATAGATGACATGTTGGTAAAGTCAACTACGGCTCGAGCTCCACATAAGCTCATATGTCAGGGCATTCCCGGATCTTGAGAATCTGACATGAAGTTGAACCATTCATGCGCCGGATCTCATTGGGAAAATTCTTAGGTTTTATAGTCAACAGGCCCGAGAATTGAGGCAAATCCGGACAAGATAAGAAGTACGTGCTCGACATCTCGCCACCATCGAACATAAAGGAGGTCCAACGTCTAATCGGGAGAATAGCCGCATTAAGCGGTTCGTGTCGAGCGTGACTCATCAACCTTCTTCTAGGTTGAAAACTCCCAGTGGGATCGTGTTGCGGCATTTTATTGCGAGACTTGTCTGGGTTCTCCCCATTACGGTGAGGCCCCTCGGGGAGGCTCCTTGCTCGGCTGCGCCGGTGGGTTTCTGGGCGGCCCCCCGGCGCGAGTCCTTGTCGGGACGGGCAGCAGTATAGCATCACATGCTGCTATTGCAGCCCGGGCTCTGAGAGGGGCTTGGGGAGAGTACCGAAAGGATGAAGCGATCACGTAGCTTTGGTAACCGCGGCCGCGAAACTCAGTCCTTATTTCCAGCTCATACCATTGAGTCCAATGAGAATACTGGAGTAAGCGAGTGCTACACAAGGCAGAGACCTCGGGAGGTTGATGAAGTGGGCCATAGAGTTAAACAAATTCGACATATCGAATATAAACTAGCTGTAATAAAAGGGCAGGTCTTAGCAAATTTCGTCATGGAGTTCACCTCGGTAGAACTGGGAATGCGTGACGATGCACGACCTCCCCCATTTGGAAGCTATCGTAGACGGCCTTGATTCTCAAGGGAGCGGAGCCGGACTAATCCTAACCTCCCAAGAAGGAATAGATATCAAATATGCACTTAGGTTTGGGTCGAGCCTCCTAACATGGCCGTGTAAGGGCTAGTCATAACGAGGACTCAACCTGCGCGCCCATTCTATGGAAGTTGACCCATTTCGAGGTATGCGTGACTCAGGTTAGTGGTAAATAAAATGAGAGGGACACCTCAGGGCTGATGGAGGGGAAAATGATCCTATACCTAAAAAGGTCTGAGTTCTTGAAAAAGTTCGTCTTTAGTCTAGGTGAGACCACATGCAGACGGGGAATTCAGGCGGATACTTTAAGCAGCGGCCACGACCTCTAAGAAGACCTCAGCCAGCCTTTGTCAAACACCTCGCGGGCCTCCACGATCTCACGGACGTTGAGGTCTCCCACAATCACGTCGAGCCAAGGCTGGATGGACCCGTTTGGGAATTTACTTAATAGGAGGGTGCTAAGTGACCCAGAATTTTGCTAAGCTCCCGGGGCAAGATCGGCCCGGGTTCTTGTTCATAAGGGACGTCTCTGGCGAGGGTTTCGCATCCTTAAGTGTATTGAAGGAAGAGGCGGCGGGGCTCGTACTTCGAGGAAGTACATGAAGGCATATGTAAAACCACATCGAGCTCGAACGTGCGGGAAAAGTTTTAAAGCCGAGGGGATACATTGGCACACGATGCTCGAGAGGCGTGACCGACCTAGTCGGGAAATCTGAAGAGATTTGCGAGCACGTAAAATCTCTCACCTCCCGTCCAGAGGCCACGGCGTCCCGATCCACAAGCCACAGCCTTCAGCAATGAGGTTTTGGACATATTGGGACCTCGCCCGTGGGAAGGAATTCGATACAAATTCATCATCGTTGCGGTAGATTACTTCACCAAATGAGCGGAGGCCGAACCTTTGGCTACTATCCACGAGAATAAAGATCATGTTTGTATGGCGTTCCATAATATGCATGTTTGGTATCCGAAGAAACTTTGACATCAGATAATGGAAAGCAATTTGATAATACTGAGTTCAAGGATTTTGTAGAGCTCGAGATCAAATTATTACCGTCCCAGGCATCCGCGATCGTCAGACCCGAGCGAAGTCACCATCGAACCACTAAAAACGGCATTGAAGATAAATTGGAAGATCTTAGAGGCAAATGGGTAGAATACCTCCCCGAGGTGTTATGGGCATATAGAACTATGCGCAAGTCAACAACCCAGGAAACTCCATTCACCCTAGCCTTTGGCACAGAAGCAGTGACCCTTGTCGAGGTCGGATTAAAGTCCCCAAGGATTGAATTGGCAAGCGTAGAATACAACGACGAGGCTCTCTGCCTAAATTTAGACCTCCTAGATGAAAAGCGTGGTAGGTCTGCGCACGGAGGAAGATTGCAAAAGGAGAAGATAGCGAGGTATTCTGACGAAGTCGGAACCAAATTACAGGCACAGAGACCTAGTCTTAAAGAAGCTCTTGCCAGCGAGGGAAAATCCATTTTGCCATGGAAAACTAGGGCCCGGCTAGGGAAGGCCTATATATTGACGCTCGTGTCGGACAGCAGTTCATGGAGCCTTCGAGGCGGAAGAGGGGAAAAAATTCTACCTCATACTTGGAATCTTTGAGAGCACCTTAAGATTTTAGCCCGTTGAAACTGGTTGTAATCCTTAAATCTAAACAATATTACATGGTTTTGGATAATTGGCATTGTGATTAATGATTATAGATTATTTGAACATCGCGGTCAGGAATCTTTTTGAGGGTTACTTACATCAGATCAAATTCAGATTGAAAATAAAATATCTCTTATTATGATAAAATTTTGATTGATTATAAATGTAAACATCATTCATACTCCCCAGAGCTGACAGTTATCAAACATTCATCGAAAAAAATTTACAGAGAAGGGAAGAGAAGAAGTCAGAAGGGAGGAATGGGATGGGGAGAAGGGAAGAAAGGGAACGAGGAGAGAGTAGAGGAAAGATTGGAAGGAAGAAAGAGAAGGGAAGGAGAAGAATGAAAGGCGTGCACCTCTCAGGGCGAACACAGCAGAGCTGGGACTTAACACAGCTCCCAGTGTGGAGGGGGACTGGGGAAAAACACAGACCCATGGCGGGAGTTCGTGGGCAGAAGCAGAGTCCCAGGGTGGATCCCCTACAAAGGCTTGACCAAGCCTTGGCCCGGCTTCATTGCAGCGCGATTCTAGATTCACCGCCCTAAAAGGAAGAAGATTCGAGATTATGGGTTCCATAACAAAGGAGCCACCATTTGTGGAAGAATTTAAAGCATTTAGGAATCGCCGCGATCATTCCCGATTCTCCATAAACCAACATTGAAGACATCCACATCTTTCCAAGAAGTGGAAGGCAAACGGTCGCACACAACGACTTAATTTGCAGAGCTCTTTAGCTCGGGGAAGGCCTCGCGCCGCGGGCTCTTCAGCTCGGTTGCGGGCTCGCCATTTCGATTCTGAGCTCTTCAGCTCAGGAAGGCCTCAGCGCCCACGGAGCTCTTCAGCTCAGTTTACAGAGCTCTTCAGCTTAGGAAGGCCTCAACGCCCACGAAGCTCTTCAGCTCAGTTTGTAGAGCTCTTCAGCTCAGGAAGGCCTCAGCGCCCACGGAGCTCTTTAGCTCAGTTTGCGGATCTCTTCGGCCACCCGGTTGCGGGCTGCGGCCCGGGGGCCTCGGCGCCCGCGAGGCTCTTCGGCTCCCGGTTTGTGGGGCTCGCCGGCTCGGGGGAGGCCTCGGCGCCCGCGAGGCTGCACAGCTCGGTTGCGAGGCTCTTCGGCTCAGGGGAAGGCCTTAGCGCCCCGGAGCTCTGCCAGTTAAGTTTCTGAGCTCTTGACTCGGGGAAGGCTCAGCGCCCGCGGAGCTCTTATTTCCAGTTCTGAGCTCTTGACTCAATGGGGCCTCGGCGCCCAGGCCCTCGGTAAGCTCGGTTTAGCTAGAGCTTTTTCAGCTCGGGGAAAGCCTCGGGCGCCCACGGAGCTCGCCAGGCTCAGGTTGAAAAGCTCAGCTTCTCACCTCGGGCCATGCGGCCCGAGGGAGCGAGTTCGGCTCGAGCAATTTGGCAATGGAGCCTCGTGACCCGGCTTTGGCGATCTCTCTTGCTCGGCTCGGGCGGAGCCGCGGCGGGTTCATTTCGGGCAATTTCACCCACGGGCACGAGCGGCTAAGTTTTAGCCAGAGCAACGGCCTAGAGGGGCCTGCGGCAACTGAGCAACTCGGTTCGAGACAGGCCGTGCCAACCACGGGCCAAGGGCTCGGTTCGGAAGGCTCGGCTTGACCCGAAAACCAAGCAGCTCAAAGTTGGCCAGACAACAGAAAGAGCAAATGGAATGTTTATAGAGAACAACGTTACATATATCTCGGGTTCGAGCCGAGCAAAAAAAAAAAAAAAAAAAACAAACAAACAAACAAAGCTATGGGAAGGAGTTCAGATGTCGGATCGGGAGCGGGAGCGAAGAAGAAGGGGCCGGGCCTCGGCCCAGGGGGTGCTAGGCTCTCGGAGCAATCGGCTGAAGAAGGACCCCTTCCGCCTCCTCGTCACTAGGGATATCAAAATGAAGATCTAAACTTGGATAGGCACTAGCAGCCTTCCTCTGGAAAGCAAGCCATCCAGAAGCCCACTGAGTGCAGGCCTCATCCCTTCGCTATGGCCCCATCCCTCTGAATAACCAAAGTCTCTTGCCTCTAAAGGTCACCTCGTAACCCATGGCATTCCTCGGTCAGGCGTTCGACAAAGCTTGCAGCTTCGGAAGCCTCGCGACGAAACTCATCAGTATTGCTTTACTCTGTGACTCGTCTCTAGCGTGCCCAGCGATTCTTCCACTAGTTGCTTTCGCGACGTTGCAGGCGATTCGCGGCTCATCACGATTACAGGCTTCGGTCACAGGCGGTGCGGCCGTCCCTTAGCGAGGTCATCCTGCGCGGCTGCAACCGCCCGTCGCCCGACTCACCGTCAGCTGGCTTGCTGCGGCTATCGGGCCTTTTCTTCTCTCGGCCGTGCTCCGCGGCGACATGGTATGCACCGGTCGGATAAGCGCGGCCTCCTCCATCATACTCTGCACCTGATTACGCAGCTCAGCTCACTCAGAAACGAGAGCAGTCACCCTCGCTTTATAGACTCTGGCGGCTTTGACGTGGCCCTTGTTCGATCTGGCCCTCTTGGCCAAACTCTTCAAGTGGTAGCCGCTGCCGTCTGACCAAGTCGTCCACTGGCGGCTTTCAGGCTCGAGATAAAGCAAGCCTTGATGAGACACCGAAACTTACGGGCTGACCCCTGGAGGGGTGTGAGGGGCCAAGACTTCCTCAACGGGGAGGACACTCGACCTCTTGAGGTCAGATTCTCTAAGGATGGACGAGACCGCGCCAACCACAAGCTCGACATTAGAGAGAAAAGAATCGCCATCCGTCGGCCGGGAGGCTTTTTACCGATTCTTAGCCCTCGATGAAGGAGGCGGCCTTTCTGCGTGGGGACTCCAAGCGGTAATGGGCAGATCTCCAGCGGAGAGCTCAGCAGCCCTTCTGAGGAGTCTACGCGCTGCGGCAGAACGGAAGCAGTACCAAACTTGGGGCTCTAGGGCTCGGAGCGAAGGAGGCATCGCGCCGCACTCGGGTGTGAGCAATGGTGAAGAGACAACCCGACTTCGGGACTTTGCTGAGATGGGCGCGCCGCTTCCGCAGGGGAGAGTCTAGAGTTTTTCGCTTCATACTCCGGGACTTCCGGGACAACATCTCCACTCGAGCCAAGAGCTCTCCCTTAGTGGGCTTGGTAGAGGCCATTAATGAGAAAGCATGGCGGAGGGGGTGAAGGTCTCGAGGTATGACGGGAGGACCTCAAACCTTTGAAGATCGGGAATATTCGACCACGTCGCTCAAATGAGTCGCGCATAGACAACTCCCTCTTTATGACTTTGTCTTAGAGGTGAGTTTGGGAAACCTTTGAAGGCATCCTGACAATGCATAATTAGCGATACCACTGTAAGATAGACCAAACTAAACCAGCGTGCTCACTTGCGAAGATTCTCGGGAGTGAATTAAGAGGCGTAAAGCATGAAGTCTGCATCCTTATCAAGGGGATCGTACTCCCAACTGCGGCCACTAACAAAGAAGAAACGTTTCTTCCAAAGTCTATGGGAGGATGGAAGGTCCGAGATAATCAGAGGAGCACCGGTACGCTTGAAAAGGTAAAGAAAGCTCTCGGAGGTCTCCTTCACACTAAAAAGGTCCAGGAATAGAGCTACTAAGACACCGGGCCCTTGTCCACTGAAGAAAACCAAGCCCGGTCGAATACCCGAAAAAATTGGCGCAAGTTGAGAAGAGGCGACGTTGAAATGTTGGGACTCTTTTATAAAGGGATGCGGGAGAAACGAGGAGACCGTTGTCAGAGGCCACCTCGAAGAAACACACCATCTTAGGCACTTGGACCGTAGGAAGTCAAAATATCGGAGACCAAGCCACCGGACACCAAAAGGGGCCTATAGCGCCTCGCGAGTTGCCAATACAATGGCTCGGTCTGCTAGGTCCAGCGAGCATTTTGCATGGCAGATTTGAGATATTCCGATCCCCGAGGGTATTTAATCTTATCAATTCTCCCCTTACCCTTGTCCAGGGGAAAAGGGGTTCCCCGGGACGTTTAGAGGGGCAACCTAAAGCTAATGCCCGGAGAGCATCACGTCAGATCTGAGCAAGAGCGACAAAGGAATCACCCCCAATACGCGTGAAGAAACGACCCGGACCCGGCGAGAGTAATAAGCGAGAACAAAAAAAGATTATCTCGGCGAGGAATTATCCGCAAGCGCCCGAAAAAGCTACGCATGGAAGGTCGGACCGAGTCTTGAAAGAAAAACCCAAACTCGTAGAAGCAAAGGCATCGAGATCGGGAACCATGAAAGGCGAAAGGTGAGGAAGATATTTTCGGAAAAACTAAAGAAGCTGGAAGAAGTGAGTCACAGCGAAAGATCATGTTATCATGAGACATATGAATGACAAAGCCACTAACCAGCCCGACCAGGAGCAAACACGTGGAAGTTGCAGGCGGTCGAAGCTTGATACAACAGCACTTACTGCGCTCGCGTACGCGGTGGGGAGCAGTTTGATAGGGTTTGAAAAATGGCGCGCGTGCTGTGATGATGAAAAGGTAAATGATGAAAAGACCAAGCCCTTGGCGCCGACCAGAGCCGAGCCGATCACGATTGCCGCGAAGACTGACAACATGAATAGTTTGAGAAGCCCGTGTGAAAATCAAACCGATCTATCCTTAAGAAGTAGAGATGGTTTGATAATAATTTATCACATAGAACCAGCCAAATCTCACCCAGAGAAGTAAGGGAAGTAGGATAATTCTCGATAACTGCTTCCTCATTATCCCTTATTTATTCGATAACGATAAAGGCAGAAAATACCCATCCAATGGGAAAGAATCCTTATCACCATCCAATTGGGAGAAGCACATGCTATAAATACCAGACCACCCCATCGGTAAAAGGTGCGCGAAGCAGTGCGCTCTGGAGCTGCTCTGTCTTTTTTAACTCGAGGAAGGAATTGGCTTAGGCATCGGATGGCCACGGGCGAAGCCACACTGTGTTACGGCACCTTCTTTCTTGTTTTCTGGGAGGCAACAATCGAGCTGTGGGACTTGACCTAGGCGGTCCTAGTCAACCCTAACGACCCCCAGCGCTCAGGCCAGTCCAGATTGAAAAAGGCATCATCATTTTTAATTATGGAGAGTTAGGTTTCAAAGGATCTTTTAACATTCAAAATACAGTAAATGATGTATTCAATTGTTCCTGGTAGTGATTGCAATTTCATAGAAAATTACTTAATGTGATTTAGCTTTATTGGGTGGTTATTTGGAAGAAAATACGTTTGGTTGTGAATATTTTAGAGACATTTACTAAGAAATTATTTTGGCATGAATATTTTGGAAGAGATTGTGAAACCTAGTTTTTTTTTAAAATACAACCTAATATATACAAAATTTCATATTCCATTTTTGAAAAAATACAACTTAATATATAATATTCTATATCATTCTCTCATATAAGTTTATTAGTTTCATCCATTTTTGCATGAAAAAGATGATACAAAAATAAATTTATAATTCAAAACTAACAAAAAATAATATAGAAAATATTTTAAATGAAATTGAAAATTTATTTTTTGATTATGATAACCAAAAACCGACATAGGTTAACTGAAAAAATAATTAACCGAAGATTTGGATAACTATTTTAATGGTTTGGTTTTTTATTTATATAAATAAAAAACCAAAAATCAATAATCGGTTTAGTGGTATGATTAGGTTAACCGAATCATACTCACTCCTACTTAGAAAAACTTTTTCAAAATTAAAAAGCCAAAAAAAAAGTTTTGAAGATATTTATTACAAAAATATTTTGAAATACCATAAAATTCCCTTTGTTGCTTTCTAATACCTTTCATTTTCTCATTTTCTCATTTTTTTTCTTCCTCATTAATTTTTAAAAATATTTTGTTAAAAGACATCAAATAAAAATTTTCAAATATAACTGTTTCCATATTTTTCTTGAAAAATAACTTATTGTAGGCAAGAATACCTTTTGTTTTTTTGGTATTTACATGTGTCTTGTAAAAGAAATAGTTATTTTTACAAGAAAATCATAAGGGTATTTTTATCCAAATATGATAAAAAATTAATGAAAAGTTAAATTATTATCATTATCATTTTTTTTTTTTTTTTGAATTCACATATAGTTAGGTTTCAACGGATCTTTTAAACGAATCACCCTAATTTTTACCCCATATTCTCCATAGGTTGAAGCTCTCATAGTTTAACATCATTCCATACCTTAAGTGATTTACCCATAAGGTTTGTTTTCCTTTATAACTAAATTTTGGTCTTTTATATTACATAAAGGTCATTATTTTGTATACCGATCTTATTCTATTGTATAATATTAACTATTACTTTATGTTTAAATTTTATTCCATTACAGATTAACCTAATTCACTAAAGAAAATGTTATTTCTTTACACTAACACAAAAATAATCATAAAATAATCAAAGTTGTATATACTCATCAAAAACATAATATTTTAAATGATCAAATTTAATGCCTGTACTTCTACAGATAGTGGACGAATGGTCAAATATAATATCTGTTGACAAAAAAAAAAAAAAAACATGAAATGTTAATAATTTTTAAAATTTATATTTTATAAATTTGAGTTAGCTCTATTAAGAGACATATAAAGATTTGGTTTCAATTTTTGAAAATTGTTTTATACTCTCAAAAACAACAAAGAAAACTAGTTTAAGCTTGTTTAGTTTTTGTTTTTTAAAACTGTTATTGAGAATAGATTTTGAAAACACAAATAACACTATTTTGGAGCTTGTTTGGTTTCTGTTTTTAAAATATGTTTTTCATTCTAAAAAACAAGAAGAACAAGGAAAATAGGGAAAACACGTTTGGTTCTCAAATTTTTTTATTGTTAAGAAAAACACAGAAAACAAAAAAAAAAAAAAAAAAAAAACTAAATCAAGATAACAACTGTTGGGACTTTGATCTTCGAATCCCTTGAACGTCAAATTATAGGGGACTTGATCATCAGATTCCCTGACCATCAGCAGCACAATGTGAACCTGTAAAAAGGGCGTTCCGACAACGGTGGGTCGGTCGCATCTTCGATGATTAAGTCAGCAAAAAATACGAAGAGGGAGAAGAGAATAGGCGTAGTTATAATTGCTTACCTTCACACACTGTGGAAATTCAGGCTTATAGTTGGTTCATGAGAAATCCACGCCCTTCTTGAGGTGGGATTTTATATCCTAGTTTAGGGAGGAAATCTTCTTTTCCTTATCAGCGATCTAGTTTTTTCCTTATCGGATTACTTTTCCTTTTCCAAAGATTATCTCTCAGGAGTGAGGTTGGAAGTTGGAAGGGTCGGCGATGTCTCGGCTTTGCGGTTTTCCGCTTCTAGGTTCTTATTCGTAACATACTTTCCATATATGATAGAATTCCCATATGGAGTAGAATGGCCGACTAGCTTTCCCATATGGGGTAAAATGGCCTGCTGGTGGACTTGAAGTCCTAGACGGGCCGCCTCGAGCAAGCCTTGGAAGAGTTTGTCTTTACTTTCCCGGGCGGCCTCTATAGATTCTCATCTGAGTATTTGCTTGGTCTTGGTAGGGTGGAGTAGGTCGGGTCGTTTCACAACCACGAGGCCAACGGGCCTCGGGGCCATCCCAGTAATGGATCTCAAGATCCGTGTTTTTCCTGATGCCTAATTTTCCTTATTTGGAGTTTTGAGCTATTTTAGGCGAGGGAAAATACTATGGTTTCAAATATTATGGTTTGTGAAAAATGATTAGTGCATTAAATGCATTCGAAGGCGACGCTCGCGTGTGTTTAAGGTGCATGGGAGATGCACGCCTCCCAATGTGCATCCTACGCATCTCGTTCTGACAGTGCATTTAATGTGTTTGTCTACCCCCCTACCCCTATAAATAGATATAGTGGTCTCAATAGTGGTTTCTTTTATGTTTTCTCAAAAGGTTTTTATTCTTTTTTTTTTTTTTTTTTTGACTCGTGTACTTCATCCTCCTCTACGCTTCTACAAACTTCCCTTCCAAATGAGCCATTAGAGACTCTTGACGTTTCGACGACTTTTGATTTTTCGGTGAGTGTTTGCAACTCAAACATTTTTTGCATCCCTGGTTTGCTTGAATGTCTCCATGGTTTGAGGTGTTCCATTAGTTTTCACGAAGGTTTTTGGTTTACTTTCTTTAGGTTTTATCCCTGGTGGATCGTAAAATCTCCAAGGGAGGTTTCTTTTTCCTTTCGAGGGTTCTTTCCTTTCATTTTTTATTTTTTTATTTTTTTTATTTTTTTGCTTTACGGACCTTAAGTTGACCCCTTCTTCTACTCCATTTTTTTTATCTGCCTGTAGAATGGTAAGAGGTCACGAAGAGGTTTCGACTAGTCAGGCTAGGCGTAGGAGGGGTACCCCCCTAAGAAAAGCCTACTACAAGCAATCTAGTTCTTTGCCATGTCTGTAGGAGGAGCGGAGTATACATCCCAGGTCCTGCCAGTGGTCTATAGATGTCGGATGGCAGGCTACCTCAGCTTTTGGAATGAGATAATGCTATCTACAATGGCCCACACGGAAGCAATTTGTTGTTGGGCTTCGCCTCCCCGTTCCATCGCTGGTGAAGCAATTCCTCCACTTTACCCGGGCACCTCCTACACTCATACATCCGAACGCTTTGGTTTGATGGGGTGCGGCACCGCAATTCTCTGCTAGTTGGACATCTCGCTGGTGGAATATGCTTTGTTATTCTTTTATTTATACTTTAAAAGCTTGAGGCCCAGAAATTCGCATCCATGTCGGTTCCACAGTCCCAGTTGCAATTTTTAGCGAGCTTCGCGGAGGCTCCTAAGAAGGAGGCGAAAGGGGTCATCATGGTTAAGGGCCCGTGGTATGAATTCCCTGGCTCTCCAAGGCTTCCTTTCAATCTGAACCGGTCTCTTATTGACATACCTATCTTCTTGATGATTTGTAGATAGGCGCAAATGAGGCCAGCTAGTCACCTGGGTAGAGAAGGCAAGGCTGGATCGCATCCGCCGGTTGTTGGAGATCATAGAGAGCGCCATCACGAGCTCCTTCTTTCTGTAAAGAACCTGTAGGATTTGGGCTCCAGTCCTTTCCCCTACATAGTGGCCAATGGAGTGGGTCGGGCCTATAGAGGATGCGTCGGCTCCTGATCAAGAAACTGCTCGAGCGCTCATTAACTACTAGAGGCCCTTCAACCAGAGGGGCCCTTTCATCGCGCACATGCGCGATCTTTACCCCCATAGCTTTCGCCTATCGGCGGTAGCTCGTGGGGAGGAATACTTAATTCCTTTCCCCATCAGCCTGGATAAGAGGTCCTATCAGCGCATGGTAGGACCCAGGATGTATATCTTAACCATGACTTTGATGGGGTATCAAACATGTGGTTGAACCTGCGGCGATTTGATTATTGCTGATGTCGCGATTTCCTTCTAATGTTCTCTCTTTGCAGGCTGCGACGACCCTTAGGAACATGGGGTGCTAGCATAAGGAGGGCTCGCCCGTAGGCGGCTAGAGGATGCTGGGAGGTGCGACTCTATGCTAAAATGACCTTATACGAGCATCATGCCCTTAAAGAATCCTAGGCAGGAACCCCAGTCCTATCCGGATATTGGGACGGAAGGCCTTGGGGAGGGAGCTTGAGAGACTATGGGTGCTGAAAAAGAGAGAAGCAAGGCTAAGGAGGAAGCTAAGGTTGTACGGCTGGCCGGTCGTCGCGGAGGGCGACGAGGAGCAAAGCGGAGGGTGACTGGCTGAGGTCAAGTGCTGCAGCCGCTACGGAGGAAGCCCGGGCGAGTAGCAAGAGGCTAGGGCATAAGGGCTGGGTGGTGCTTGACTGGAGATTTGTTCGGACATCTCCTGCTTCAGAGCTAAGGGCAGCCAGGCAGAGTGTGTTCCTCCTCCGATCTGGATCGATGGGACCAAGGAGGCCATGGAGGAATACGAGAGAAGGCTGCAGGTGATTTTTACTATGGAGTGCGAGAGTGTTGTGTTTTCAAACACAACATGTGAGGAAGCCGAATCCGAGAGGTCCCGGAGGTATGCCCGACTCAGAAATTTCGACCTGGTGCCTCACTGGGTTGAACCTCGGGTGCCTCCACCCCTCCCGGCCGGCTGCGCTCGAGGCCACTACGGCGGGTTCATACGAACTAGGCGGCCAAGGAGCCTGTGGAGATTGATGCTGCTGAGGACCATGACAGACTCTAGTCCCTCTTTCTCCGTTCTTACTTAATTACAACTTTTTGTAAAGGGGTCTTGGCCGGCCGCCTTCATTTGTGTACTCTCTAGCCACCATTGGTGCTTTAATGAAATACACCCTTTTGTCTACTATTGCTTATTTTTACTACTCACCCCAACACCGTTGACGCTCTTATAATTTCTAGTTTGCTTAGGCTATTCATTCCTTTCCTTATGCAACCCCTTTCCTCAATTCTTAGTTAGGATGGTCGCTCTAAGACACTAATGCTAAGTTGGGAGCTTGGCAGGGTTCGCCCTTGTAAAACCCGAGAAAAATTTAAATTTTCTGAAAAATGACAAAAACAGTAAAATTGTCGAAATGATTCAAGCCTGAAAATTTTTATAAATCTCAGATGACAAAACGGACTGCACCGTTGGATTCGTCTTGCGAAATTCAGTTACCTAGAAAATTTTCGTCAAACTCTGAGACAATAGGATTTTTTTTCACGATTTTCGGGGTAACGGGAGTCTAGTGACTCTCAGGGACGAGATTTTTATGAGAATATTGGAAGTTAGGAAATAACTTAAGTTAAGTTCATTTAAAATAAATTGAACTTGAACCGAGATGAAAATAATTGTTTCGGGGCATAAACGAACCCAAACGGGTCGTGGACACGTGGCGCGACATGGGCCACATGTCCAACTTAAGTGAGTTAGACAAAAGGGGTTAAAAGAAATCATTTTTTGGGCAAAAACACCAGATTTCAACTGTCTGGTCGTGAGAGTGAAAGGGAGAGAAAAAAAAATAAAAAAAATCCAAACTTCTCTTTTTGATCTACGGAGTTCCGTCGATCAAAATTTGTCAGGTTAAGAACGAAAGTTCATCTACTCAACGAGGGCTACGTGTGGGTACCAAAAACACTAGATTTCGCCGAAGATTCAAGCGAGGAGTTCAGGAAATCAAAGGTTTCGGGTTTAGGAAGTGTCCACGAGACTTTTGAGAGTTTCTTCTACACACACTCAAAGAGATAGGGATTCTTCCTACTTTGGTTTATTTTCCATTCTAAGGGTTGTTTGGTTGAGTTTTAATACCCTAAGGGGTTGTATGGCCCTTTTTGCTATAAGGGGCTGTTTGGCAAAATAATGGGTTATGGGAGTAGTGCCAAGTTTTGACCCTATATGATGTCAAGTTTTTGGGATTGATTTTCGGTTATAAAAAGGGAGAATTTAGACTAGTATCCTTCAAGGAAATTATAGCTCTTTCTGAGAACTTGATGTTAGATTTTTGAATCACCCAAATTGGACCTCTATAACCCAAGTTATGGTCCGTTTTCCGGGATTGCTACAGGCTGCCCTGTTTTGGCCGAACCTATTGTCCAGATATTTGGGACTGATTTTCGGTTGGGAAAAAGTAAGAATTTAGACTAGTATCCTTCAAGGAAATTGTAGCTCTACCTAAAAAATTGATGTTAGGCTTTTGAATCACCCAAATTGGACCTTTACAACTTAAGTTATGGTCCGTTTTCCGGGACTACTACAACTTAGGCTGTTTAATGGTTTGTGTCCATATTTTGGGACTGTTAGGGGGCTAGTTTCTGAACTGAGTTCGGAACTATTCTGTGGTCTATTATGGCTTGCTGTGTGGAATGTTTTGTAAGCATCTCTATGCCACAACTGGTCTTGAAGATTAAGTTGTCATTGCTGGAGTTTGAGTAACATGCTTAGTAACAATTGATTGGAGGTTAATATATGTGTTTAATGTATTGACATGTGATGAATTGTGTGTAGACGTGACCATTACATGGCATGTTGTAGGCTATTTTATGAACATGCTATGTCATAATTTAGCCTAGAGGATAAAGTGCGTCGTTACTTGACTAAGTAATGATTTGATTGTGATGTTGATATATGCGCGTATGATATATTAACATGAATGAAGAATTTTGTGAAGTCATATACTTTGATATAGTTGTCCATGATGCATGGAAAATGCATGATTAAATTGCTCATATATCATTCATCACGTGTGGCATGATATAACATGCAATGACACATCACATTGCATTTATGCACGAGAACATCGCATGACATGGGTGTGAGTGCATGGTTATATTCAACATTGCGTTTGGTATTTGATGGTGGGCTCGGCATGGTAGGACAATGTCCAATAGAGTCGTATGGTTAAAATGGAAACGGAAAATGAAAATATGTATCGGGTAACAGCAAGTATTGATAGATACCCCCTTGAGTGAAAATCCTGTTAGTTTTGGTTATACATATGTGTCCAATGGTGAAAGCCAGTGAAAGCGTAGGAAGGCTTGCAAAGCCTACGGTGAGACCCCGAAAATTCGTTACCCACAAAAAAACATATGATTTTGAATATAAATTATCATTAAGATGTAACATCCAAAAAGCTTTTGGTTTGAAAAACAAATAAAATTTGTTTTGTAAAATGAACATTGGATGTAATCCAAGAATGATGGATTTTATCACGCATGGGTTTCGGCATTGTGTGATAGGAGTCAGTTGGGACTCAGGTTTGATGAAGTTGGTAAGGACTCCGTACATGGGACATGGTGAGTCGCATTTCATTCATGGCATATAGAATTCCATTCTAGGTTTGCATAATCTTAATTGGAATGTGTTTTTCTTTTTGATGACATGACTATTGTATGTGCACTTAGGTGGGGAGTAGCTTCTGTAGAAGTTTACTCTATTGGGCATTGCTTACCCCGTCGTGGGACCCCCTTTTAGGTACAGAGAGTGTGCAGGGAGACGACGCTCACTCGAGGCCGCCATTGTGAAGAAGGCCGAGTTGTGGCTTTAGTTCTTACTTTTGTAAAATATATTAGAACAAACTATTTTGATATATGTTTTTGTGTAAAGAGTATTATAATTAAACTCTTAAGGACTATGGTATTATAGCCTTATGCATTATGTTTGAGTATGAATAAATGGACCCTATGTGGTCATATTTACTCATAGATGGACCCGAAGAGGTCATGATATGATAATTGGGCCCGGATGGGTCATGCTATTATTTGTTGTACATGTATTTTTTGGTAGAACTTCATGTACAAAGGAGACTCTTTTCGATTTTTGTTAAATTATGGGTCCCGGTAATGGGGACACAATAGTGTGGTATCGGGTTACCCGACATCCACAAGTTTTCCGTGGGTTAACGGTCAGTTAACGAACCTCCGGGTTTTGGGGCGTCACACTTGTGCCGACAGGCAAAGCATTATCTTCGAGCCTTGGTTGTAGTCAATAGGCCAAGGACCATCGTAGGGCTTGGCCATGTACCAGCAAGGTGGAGGCCTTGTCTGGTTTCTTTTTTGAAAGTGCCAATAGGCTTAGATCCACAGTCTGGTCTTTTGGAAGGTGCTAGCAGGCTTAGAGCCGTGCGTGCCAAGCGGCCCTTGGGCCAAACAGGCCCTAGGCCAATGGAGTGGTGGGTTTAAAAACCACAAGACTCGCAATGGTACTGTCTTCCAAACCTCGAGTATGGAAAACTGGAAAGATTGGAAAATTAATGTGCATGTAAAGCATGTCGGAAGGTGAAGGGTGATTGGTCACAAAGTGCACGCGTGCTGGGTCCCATCGCGTCTACGGTGCATGATTTTATATTGGAGCATTTAATGCATATGTTGACATTTCACCCCTATATACAGGGGTTTGACTTCGAGTGCTGCTTATCCATAAAGTCTTTCATCTGTTGCGATTTATTTTCCTCTCTATTCGTGTGAATTGGCAAGGATAAGAGAGCTATGGAGGAAGACTGTCAGAGGGCCCTGGCGCCGTCTTTCACATATGGTTGTGGGCACAATGTGTTCAAACACAATATTTGTGGAGACCAACTAGAGGTTCTTGATTGTATGCCCAACTCTCCGAATTTTCTTTCTCTAGAGTGCCTTGCAAGCCTTAGGTGCCCCCTGTCTCAGCAACCTTTGAAGACGCGATTGTCGGGGTGCATTGTAGAGTAGTGGGGGAGGAGTCTAGTAGAGGTGCCCCTCTTAGGGATTTAAATGAACATCCACTTTTTCTTTTTTTCTTCTTTTTTTTTTTTTTTTTTTTTTTTTGTAATGGCCTTAATGTGGCTGTTCTTCTTCTTCATTTTTTTTTCCTTAGTGGCCCCAATATGGTCGCTCTTCCTCTTCCTCCTTTTTTCGTAGTGGCCCAAATATGGCTGCTTGGACATATATCATCGTGTAACTAATGTCACCCACAGTATTTATGAGGATGTAACTTTTTATGTGAGTCAATGCGCTCGGACATATATCACCGTGTAACTAATGAATTCATTGGCGTATTTATGAGATATAACTTTTGGTAATTCTTTGAACAAATATTTTGGCTAGGATCGATACTTTAGAGACACTGAGATTAAGTTATATCCGGCTCAGTGTCCTAGTAAGCGAGCCAAGTGTCGCGGCTATACTTGGGCACGCACCATCAGACACGTCGGGGACTATGTTTTAGCATGCACTAGCAGGCTAAAGACCATGCCTGCTATTACGAAAGTGCCAACATGATATCAGTCATATTTGAACTTTTGTGAGTGTCAGCAGGCTAAGAGCCATGATCTAGTCTTTTGAGAGTGTTAGCATGATATCAACCATATTTGGACTTTTATGAGTACCAGCAGAATATCAGCCATTTCTAGAATTTTGTGGGTGCCAGCAAGCTAAGAGCTACAGTCTGGTATTTTGAAACTGCTAGCATGATATTAGTCATATCTGAACTTTTGTGAATGCTAGTAGGATATCAACCATATATGGACTTTTGTGAATGCCAGCAGGCTAAGAGCCATAGTCCTGCCTTTTGAAAAGAGGCAGTTGCAAAATTTCACAATATTTTAAAGACGGTCTTTATTGATAATAATACTTTTAAAGGAAACCTTACTGGTAATACCTCTTCAGATGTGTGGCATTACACATTTTGGGTATTGAAGTCTCGTCTAGCTTATTCAACCCGTACGATTCGGCTGCTCGCACTCGGACTACCGTATACGACCCTTCCCAGTTTGGTTGGAACTTCCCATTTGTTAGGTTAGTCGTGTTTTCGAAGAATCTTCTCAAGACAAGGTCTCCATCTTGGAATGTTTGCGATTTTACCCGCCTGTTGTATAGGTTTACCAATCTTTACTGGTATGACGCTATACGCACAGTTGCAGCTTCTCAGAGCTTGTCTGCCATATCCAAGTCTTTAGTACCGGCTTCGACATTAACCTCTTCAGGAATTCCATTTCGAAGTGTGGGCATCTCGATTTCTGTGGGGATTATAGCCTCCATCTCGTACATAAGGGCGAATGGCGACATCCCAGTTGGTTTCCGGCTAGTCGTCCTGTAGGCTTATAGAACTCTTGGTAGCTCATCTACCCATTTTCCTTTGGCCGAATGTAGACGCTTTTTCAAAGCTATTAGAAGAGTCTTGTTGGATGATTATGCCTAGCCGTTGCTTTGTGGATACCGTGGGGTTGAATACAAGTTCTTGATTTTTAGCTCGTTGTAAAAGTTCCTGCATACCTTGCTATCAAATTATGGCCCATTGTAAGTTACTATCGACTATGGTATTCCAAACCGATAGACTATGTTCTTCCATACAAATTGGACAACATCTTTGTCCTTGACAAAGGCGAAGGCTTCAGCTTTTACCTATTTGCTGAAATAGTATGTCGCTATCGATAATAGTTTCTTTTGTGTTAGGCAGTAGGTAATGGTCCAACTATCAATTCCCCACTAAGCGAAGGGCTAAGGGCTCGTTATGGTTGTAAGGTTCTAAGTTGGCACCCTCGAAATGGAGGCTTGTTGTTGGCGGCGATCACACTTCCTGATGTAGGCGGTTGCATTCGCCTCATGGTCGGGCCAGTGCAGTCTCCGGTATCGGCCTTATGCGCCCAAAAGTTCACCGCTTGATGATTGCGATGTTCCTTCACGGAGTTCGCCACGCACTATTCCGGTTTCAAGCCAAAAGGCATTACATTGTGTAAAGAAGATAAACGCATGCACAGAATGGCGTCATTTTCTTTGCATCAAGCAGGTGCATAGAAATCTGGTGGTAGTCGGAGAAAGCGTCCGAAAATGACAACATCCCATGCCCGACTAAAGCATTAACGATCTGATCTATTCGTGGCAGGGGGAAGTTATCTTTCGAGCATGCTTCATTGAGGTTCGTGTAGTCCATGCATACTCTCCACTTACCACCATTCTTTAGGACCACCACCACATTGACGAACCATTTAGGATACTTTACCTCTTCGATGAAACCCGCTCTCAAAAGATTGTCCACCTCTGTCTGAATAATCTAATGGCGATCCGAGTGGAAACGCCTCACTTTCTATCTCACAGGTTTTTCCAAAGGGATAACATTCAGTTTGTGAGAGGTTAGCATCGGGTCAATCCCGGTCATATCTAAGTGATTCCAGGCGAGCACGTCTATGTTTCTTAACAATATGCGTTGTAGCCAAGGATGAAAATCTAAATTTTGACGGATATATCGATACTTGGATGTTACGCATATATCGATATTTATAAATTATTCAAAATTTAAAGATATATTCAATTTATATATCAAAATTAGTTTGAAGGTCTATGAAATGATAATATCAATTAGATTTGAAAAAAAAAAAAACATTAAAATTCATTTTCTATGAGTTATACAAAATAATTGGTTAAATGTTTATATACTATGACTAATTTTTTATATTTTTATTTTTATTTTAGAATTTTCTAAAAAAATACTATAAATAATTTCAAAATATTTCATTTAATAATTTTTTTTTAAATTGTTTGTATTTAAAGATTTGCGCAATTGTTTTTTTTTAATTAAAAAATTTTTCAATCTAAATTTTAATATTAATTATTAAAAATTAATAAGGAAGACCCTTCATTTTCTCTCCTACCATTTTGGTCTTCTCTAATTTTTTTTGTAATAATTAATGATATTAATTATTAAAGAAGATATAATAATTCCAACTATCTCTTGATCTTCTCCTCTTTTTTGTAATTATTATCATTAAATAATTAATGATAATAATTATTAAAGAAAGCATAATAATTTCAACCGTCTCTTGATCTTCTCCTCTTTTCTACAAATAATTAATGATAATAATTATTAAGAAAGACATACAATAAGTGATATTAATTATTAAGGAAAAACTTTTCATTTTTTCTCTCACATCTCTTCATATCCTATTTCTTTGCTCTATAACAAGACACCCACCTCAAATTTTTTTTTTTTTTTTTGAAAATTTTCAATAAAATTGGAAATATCATAGATATATCGGCGATATTTCTGATTTTTTGCCGATATTTTGTCAATCGATTATTGATGTTGTATATCGTATCGATTGACATCGATACACGATATATCATCGATATATCATGATATTTTAATCACTGGTTGTAGCTCTTTTTTTTCCTTGCTGGATAGTAGAGAACTAACATATGTGAACTTCTCTGACCCGTCCAACGCCACTATCTCCAAGGGATCCATGGCCAATGGACCCTTCTCTTCCGCCTTGACCTAGGCAGCGAACTATGATTTTTATGCGGAGGTGTGATCCTTGAGGGAAGGTCTATCTGAGCTCTTTTCTCCTTTCGGTTCCCATATGAATAGTTGGTAGCACTGTCGTGTGGCCAGTTGACTGCTTAGAAGGTCAACCTGCCGTGCATTGGTCAAATAACTGACTGTCTGGTGATATGTTGAATGAACGGTCTTCATCGAGTGCAGCCATGTCCGGCCTATTATGACATTGTAAGGCCCTAAGTCTTCGACGATTGAGAACAAAACTTGTTGGGTGACTGGTCTTGCTTGTACTGGGAGCATGATGTCTCCCAATGTCGTGGTTGTTGCGTCGTTAAAACCAGAGAGGATTTGCTTGGCTGAGTTCAACATTCTTGAGGAAAGCTTCTTCTGGTTGAAGGTGCAGTAGGCTATGCTGAGTTTGTCGTGCGGGATCTACCTAGCACCTATGCACATCAAAACCGCTAATACATGGGGTAGAGTCTGAGTACATCATAATGGGGCACATGACCTTGTCGGTTTGCAGAAGAAAGGATACGAGATTAGATCTATCGGCTTGGTTTCTTCACGGCTACCTCTCATGTGGATAGCATTTACCCGGGCCTTGACCATGACCGCTCTTAAGGGCTTCCTCTATTGGCGCTTCGATTGATACTGCTCGTCAGACAGACCCCCCCGATTATATAGTTTATGGGTTTGGTCTGGTTTTTGGCCAGAGGCGACCTGGCCAGGCGTAATTACGTCTCTAATGGCGGATTTCGCAGCGGTCGGCTTCCGCGACGCCCGCATACGAGGTGTCTTGCTGATTAAGTCTTTCCACCATGAACGGGCTTGGCTTTATTGGTCTCGTGCTCTTGATCTTTATGATAATCGCATCGTACATATGGGTTTCTCTGAGAGGGGTTCGTTTGGATCAGTGTAGGCCACTTGAAATCTTGCAAGTCGCGAATGAGGGGCAGTAGTCTCTCATCCGTGATGTTCAAGGGGGTGAATTACTAGGGTTCCTTTTTTTCTCTGTGACTGATCACGGGATTGCTTTCAATTTTTGCTCTGACCTTCCTTGGGCTCAGACAGCTTCTTCCCCTCCGACTTGTTGCTCTCAGTCGGCTTGCTTGTGATAATGACAGTTTGTGTTGTTGCGTGGATGATATTATCTTCCAGGGTTGAGTACCTATCTGCCCCCATGTATAATTCTTCCATTGTCGGCGACGAGTTTAAAGACAGTGAGTGGAAGAAAGGAGTGGATGGCCCGAAGCTTCTCCTAAAGTTTTGAAGGACTGCATTCATGCTATAAGCCTCTACTTGCTAGTCGACTTGCCCAAACCTCCTTGTGAAGTCTCGTATGGATTCCTCTTCATGCTTTATAATAGTTTGCAAAGAGCTAATGTTCCTCTTATGTCGTACCGAACAAAGATACTGAGAGATGAAGGCAATCCAAAGCTCATTGAATGAGTTTATTAAATTACGCGAGAGCTTGTGGAACCAAGCTAGTATAGGCCCTCGCAAACTAGTCGGGAATACTTTGCATAATAGACGGTCATTGCTGGAGTTTAGTGTCATTGCCTGGTTGTAATGGAGCATGTGATCATAAGGGTCATTAGAGTCATCGAACATGGTAAAAGATGGCATGACAAACCTTTGGGGTGACTCATAATTAAGAATGTGTTGCCCTAGGGGCGAATAGAGCATGTCATCGGGCCCCGAATCAAGGCTATAGGTTGCACATAGAATGTCGGCCCTATACCGAAGGCGAGATTCATAGGCGGCATCAGCGGCATCATACCGTTGGGTAACATTGACGTGTTTCAAAGGGCTTGAAGAGGTTGGTTCTACCTCTTGTCAGTTTGCTCCCTAGCTCGGCGGGAAGCGCCACTAACGGCATCACTGAGGGTAGGGCGGTGCGAGTGCTTCCTTCGCGATTTGGCCCTTGTGCTGCCTCGAGCGTTCCTTCATGGTGGAGGACTTATGGATAGGGACCCCCTGGAGGACAATTCATCATCTGCTGGGGCATCACCGTCGCCGGAAATAATGGGCTCTTTTCCTTTATTGCAGACTATTGGATGTTCAGCACGATCGTCTTCTCGTACATCCTTTCCAAGTTCGAGGCTTTTTTCTACCTGGGACCGCAACTGATCATTCTCACGTTGCAAGCGTTCAATGCGCGCTTGTAACTCTTGCATTTGTCTCGCCTGCTCTTCCTGCTTCCTCTCCATCTCCTGAAGTCAATGGAAGAATTGATCTTCAGGTGTTGGATGCATCGAATTGTTTGACATTGCGATTGCTTCGAGTAGATCAAATGCGGAAAGAGGAGTTGAAAGAGTTCTAGGTAACGAGGGATTGCTAGAGAATTGTTGTAGCTAAGCCCTTGCAACTCGTCGTTGAGACTTTTTATTCGTTCCCACAAATGACGCCAATTGTTGGAGACTTTTGATCGTCAGCGGAATCTGAGCGTCAATTGTAGGGACTTGATTGTCGATTCCACGAGCATCAACTGCCTTGATGTGAACTGCGAAGCATTAGACGACGATGGACCGGCCGGCGCTTGATAGAGTCGAGCCAAAATGGGGAGGAGAAGAGGGATATGCGTAGTTAAATTAGCCCCAGGCCTTGTTTAGTAATTTAGAAAATTTTACATTTTACAGTGGCTTTTAACGAGGAAAAGCAGCGTTTAGTTAAGGAGAATCGGACAAAACAAAAATTGAAAGCGAAAGAAAATGAATTCACTATTTTCAACATTTTATATATGAATCGAGAAGCGTTACGTGTTGGTTTCCTTATTTTGGTCATCGAAAACACGGGATTTGTCGATTAGGATAAAAGCGAAAACACGGGATTGTGGCTATTTTGTTTGCTTTCTTTCCCTTTTGCGTCTTCCTTGCGATTTTCTTCTCATCGGGCTCACGAAAACCGCGAGATTGTGAATAGTAGCGCCTGCGTTTTAAACACATTTCGTTGTTTTGTTAAGCTTGAATTTTCGAATGGTTTCTGAAAAGGATTTTCTTGTGCTTTATTTTCAATCGAGGATGAAAGCATTTTAAAAATGGCTAAATATTAGAATACATTGAAAATTTTCATATTCTGAATTTTGGATAGAGTTAAAAATTTTCGTGAACTAAACGGGGCCTTACCTTTCCTAGTATGGGATATTTCCGACTTATAAGGTCCAGTTCACGAAATCCTCTCATTCCTTCTTGAGGTAGGATTTTATCTCCTCCTAGTTTAAGAGAGGAAATCTTCTTTTCCTTATCACAAATTATTTTTCCCTTTTCTAGGATTATTTCTCTGAGGAGTAAGAGATTCGGAAGCTGGAAAATTCGTTGATAATATTGCTTTTGCGGATTTTCCACTTCTAGGAGGTTATTCGTAACATACTTCCCATATGAGATAGAATGGTTGGCTGGCTTTCCCATATAAGTAAAATGGCGGTTAAGCGGACTTGAATTACAGACCAGATCGCCTCGGCGAGCCTTAGAAGAGTTTGTCGCTTCAACTTTAAGAATGACTCACATAGATTCTCATCGAAGTGTCAGCAGTGCTTAATGAGATGAGTGAAATCAGACCGTTTCACAACACGGGCTGATAGATACAGCTCGTCGAGTAACGGATCGAGGATGGTACTCTATGACAACAATATTAAGAGAACATAAAAATAGTGTTATATATGTTTTCAAAAACTGTTCTCAAGAATAGTTTTAAAAAATAAGTACCAAATAAGCCTTTGGAGATCTTTGAAAACTATTCTTATTCTCAGTATATGAAGTTAGGGGTTATTTGTTTTTTGACTTAATGTTGAAAATTTGAATAAACTTTGTATTTAGAATGTTGTTTTTAAATTTTAATTTTATTCTTTGAAATATTTTTAAAAAGTTTTGAATTAAAAAAATAAAATGTTTATTTTATTGAGAAAAATCGTTTAAATAACGAAAAAGCTACTGTCGTAGCCCTCTGAGAAGAAATTGCCAATATTATTAGTAGGGATGACAGTGAAAGGTTTTGAAGCAGGGGCAAGCAAGTCAGACCATTCATTTATTTTTTTCGATTACGAGCACTATCTTATTTAAAAAAGTGCCTTGGGATAGAGGCGATGATGAAAAGTACCACAACATGCTGTTTACGTTTGATTTTTTGTTTTTTTATTTTAATTTTTAATTTTTATATTTGCTTTTTATTGTTATTATATTAAGTGTATATTTCGCTAACAAATAAAAATATTATAAATTTTATAAATTATTTATTAAAACATTCTAGTATTATTATTATTTATATTAAAGTATAAAATAAAATAATAAAAAATATTTTTAAAAAATATAATCGGGCGAGGCGGAATGCAAATACTAGACACATCCCGAATCCGTCTCGGATAGAAAATAAACTCAAGCCTTTATAAAACTCGATTCTGAGTTAAGCCAATACGTCGATAAGAGCGGAGCAGACAAAAGCAGAAATAATCAAATGAATTGTGCATCACTCTTCATTTGCCGTGGTAAAGCAAACGATTTAATACTTGTATTAAATCTTGTTATGACTCAAAAAGTTATATTCAAGATTAAGTAAAAAAAAAACCAAACACTACCTTAGTGTTTTATGTGCATTTTGTGTTTTTAAGAACAAAAAAAAAATTGATAACCAATCGAGTTCTCCATAATTTTCTCATTCTTCCTATTTTCGAGAAGAGAACGATTTTCAAAAACATGAACCCAACAGGTTATTTGGGCATGTAAGTTTCTACAGAGTAAAGTTCCCCAAGAAAAAAAAGACCTTCCAACAACTCCACCATCGAATTAAAAGCATGGCATTCTTTTGTTGGCTCATAGTCATGGATGATGATTTGAAAATTATAGAAGCAAACACAAAATATGAACACTCAAGTATGAGAGACAATTTGAACTCTCTCTAGAATGCATCAGTAAATCCATTATAAACCAGCAATTCATTTACACAGAAGGCATCTTCATTAGTAAACTACACCCCCTCCCCTGTTAGCTAACAGGTATTATATACAGAGTGATCCATTGAGGAGCTATGCACATATACAAAGGTAATATGCCTCATCGCCCCTACTTCTTCTGTCTGTCTATGATATTCATCAAATCTTGCTTACCTCTACAACAGGTTACGAATTCATCAAATCTTGCTTACCTCTACAACAGGTTACGAACAATTGTGATGAGGTTGATCTATACATGAGTCGAATTCACATCCATGTTTCTGACGTTCTTGGTGCATAAGCTACTCATCAGCACTATAGAAATGCAACAACTTTAGAGGTGACACCTTTTCCTACAGCCAAGACAATTGAAAACAAGGTTTTATATTCCTGATTTTGGTTATCATTTGAAAAAATATATATATATACATATAATTTCAAACAGACATCTCACAACCTGAACAGTTTCTCCAGACTGAGAAGGAAAACCGAAACCTGTGGAGCAATGCTTCAGATCTTCAGGATTTTTCATCCATGCTCGGTGTGCATCACTCACTTTTATTTTATATTTGAACATCTGATACAATAATAGAAGGAACACGAATGAATGAAAAAGATAGAAAATGATATAACAGCAGAGTGCATACATACATGGAAGGATCTTGATGAATGTAAATTCAAAAAATAAGTGAAAGAGAAAATGTCAGAGGGGTCAAACCTCAGAAAGAGGGACATTAGGTATCTCCAGTTCATCTCCTTCAATCATTATGCCAGTGCCCTGGCATTCTGGGCAGAATACTGAGCAAATCTGTGGGGTTGTAGGTTTTACCACACCCCCCTTTCCTTTTCCAGTGCACTTGGATCCACTCTTTCTCCTAGAACTCCGTCTCAGTTTAGGACTAACCAACTCATTCGTAAAAATTTCAAACTCACAAACAAGTATCCAGTGTATAAGGCAGGATGTATGGAACACATGAAATGCCTGCACAATGAGAAAATTATACAATGTTATAGTTCAAATATTAGTGGAGTGTCAAGCAATAATGCAAAAGAAATTGAGAAACATATCAAGCTAGAGAAAATTAGCAAAGCATATCCAATGAAAGTTGCATAGAGACTGTTACCCCATAAACATTTCTACTACTGCAAACAAGCTTCCCTGTCTTCATATTCATGAGTGTTGCCGCATCTTTCCCCGGGAGCATCTTGTGCTGACAGATATCACACATTCTTTCTGCTGCAACACGCTGCTGGCGCCTCAATTCTCGCCTTAAACTCTTGCTTGATATAAATCTTGTATCCAAAAGTTGATCATCATACCGATCTAACAACAACCTTGGACTAGAACTGTTTGACATTAGAGAATCTTCCCCAGATGAATCATATTGATTACTCAAAGATTCACTAATATCTTCTGGATCAGAAAATGACTTCTTTCTTTTCTTTCCACCTTCGGTAGGACTAGATGACAACATGGAAATCACATCATCAAACAAACCCTTCCTGCCCAAATTGTAATGATAACTGAAAGTGACAACAGCAAAGTTATGGTCTGGAACCATGACAGTATCCCCATCACCAGGCTCCTCTTTCCCCAACCACTCACACCATATTTTACCTATCCCTTTTGAAACCTCATCCTTCTCAAAGAACCTTGCAGCAATTTGCCCAGAACCTATGAACCTCACTTCTAACTCAGTAACTTCATCCTTAACCATAACACCAGGAATCGTCATACTACAATTTCTGTTGCAGTTGTTCAAACTTTCATTGTGGGAACTGACATCACAATCTGAATTCAGGTTGGAGTGTTGCTCAACATGTCTATTATTACTTAGACTCAAACCATCACCATGACAGACAATAGCAAGATTGTTATCATTCTCGTGGGTTAGCAATCTATTAGGATTATCATTTGATAGCAATAGATGCTTATCATTCTGTGATGAGTTATGAAAGAAAAGAACACCATCATTGAAAGGCCATGGTTGTGATTTAAGAAGAGTAGCCTTTGCGGCAGCATACCTTTCCGAATGCAAATTCCCCTTTAAGTGATCATACAGCACTGAATCGCTATAGCATGGCGAAAGACACAAAGTACAGAAGAATATAAACCGCTTACCCTCTTCTCGAAGCTCTACATATGGGTGCCCTTGCATTCTGACGTTACGAAGAGTTGTTCTTGCAGCTTGTTCTCTCAAACTTGAAACACTTGTCTTAAAAAACCCTAATTCCCTCCTTTCTTCCATTCAAACTTTCTTAACTGTGCTCAGGAGAGTTAATCTTCTTCAATTTCAAGATCCAAAAAACGTAGAAAATTTCAACAACCACAAGCAAACCCAAATCCATAAGCACATTCTAACAACGCCATAGCTCGATTCACGAGCTTAATTCAACACAAGAACAATCAATCTCTATTCAGGTTTGAATCCCAAACGCAAGAAACTCATGAAAATCTAATTCCATCTTTGCCGCCATTCATTTTTCCCGCCGAAAATTCAAAATTCAAATTTAACCGTCGGTTGAACTCCACCAAGATCCACGAACCAAAGAGGTGTCAAGCAGCATAAATTTGTACCCTAGAAAAACCAAACATCGCAATAACTTCCAGAAACCCTAATCCCGAGGCCGGCTCACCACAAATCCCCAGAAATGATTCTTGAAAGAAAGAAATTCTCAGAACTTCCACAGACCTTGACTCCAATTCTTCGGAATTAAAACCAAAGAAACAGATATAGAAACCCTGAGTAAAGACGCTTAAAAAGCCCTAAACTTACAACTTCGCGGCGTACTTCGTATACAACCTCCTGGAACACGTATCGTTCGCCGATTCGCATGAAAAGCCCCAAAAACCCTAGCCACAGAGTCATGCAAATGTGATTCTTCCATTGCCATCTCCATTCGCTGCAAAATTCTGGAGAGGGGAAATTTTTTTAGAGAGAGAAAGTAGATAGAGGAGGGAACGACCTTGTAACCGAATTTGGATTAAGGCCTTTTAAATTATTAAGCAAGAATACTATTACCAAGGCTCTTTCTATTTCTTACACGGTGACGGTGGATACAAATAGCTCCGTGGACGCAACAGTTTTTGGGTAATATAATAATGATAAATTAAATAATAAAAAAAAGCGTGGACAGCGTGAGTGTGTCGTGGATTGCGGGGTATGATAATAAAGTGGCCCTATCAGTTTTCGACCGTCAGATCTCTAGGAGGTAGTCATGATGAGCGGTACATGATCTGGTGTAGCAACAAGGGGAATCCGTTATAGAGAGAGAGAGAGAGAGAGAGAGAGAGAGAGATTCGGATCTTGGAAAAATGGATATACGGACGGATATGGTGTGTGAAAGTGTAGCTGAAGATAAGCGTCAGCCAACCATCAAGCGATGTGCTTAGCTTGCCTTCCTAAGCTGCCACCTGTATTTTCAAATTTTAAATCAATAAATTATTTTTATAGTTTCTTTTAAATTCATTCCTTCTTTAAATGAAATTTAAATAATTTCAAATTATTATTTTTTCAGGTGAAAATAATAAAATAATAAAAAATATTTAAAAATCACATAATGCGCGGATAGAAATTTGATGGTCTACCTCCATAGCATATGGATTTTGTTACAAATTACAATACATAAACCAGAGTTTTAGTTAAATTAATGTACTATTATAATATTTTATATTTGGTTAATAAAAACTTCTTTAATTTAAGAGTATTTATGTGTTTTCAGATTAGATTGTGATCTTGAAATTAATGGTAAAATAAATATTCTTAATGATTATTATGAAACAAACTCAAAACTCGACCAATTGATCTACAAAGGTTATAGATTGAATGAATTTTTTATTAACATATTAACTAGATATATAACTACATCAAAACTGCATCAAAGATAGGAATTCCAAAGCGACCATAGTGCTTAATGAAGCCTTTTCAAATTTATTTACATATAATTTAATCTTAGTATCATTTCATCATTCGTCTATGTCACACTTCTTTAAATCATTTTATGAGCCATTAATAAAAAGAAGTAAGTAAGTAATTAATCTTCACTGTAATGAAGTCATTTCTTAACGATACACATAATTACATTTTTTTTTTTACCAAGTCTGAATTGAAACTTTAAAATTCAAATTCAAATATTTGATTCTATTTTCGCACAAGGGACTATTTTAAAATCCCCTTTCCAAGTCACGTTTACAAAGACACCCCCTTTTCCTTTTTTATTTTAAAAAAAGTAATTAAAAACTAAAAACAGAATTTACAAAGACACCCCCTTTTCCTTCCTTTTTATTTTCATTTAAAAAAAAAGTAATTAAAAACTAAAAACAGAATGATACTTATACAAACAAATAAGAAATGCCTGTCATTTTGTCGACATGTCATTTTCACTACACACAACCTCTTAACTCATTGGTTTGAGTTATTTTACCACCATTTGAAGCCATCATCTGAGGCTGAGAGAATGCCTTTTTTTTTTTTTTCAAATGTTTTTTGTTTAAAAGAAAGAGGCTTTCTTCAAACGAGAGGATGATAAGGGACAAAGCATAAGCCAATCCATTCAGCCCTTCACCATCATCATCATTGTTGAAACTTGAAAGATGAAACCATCCATACATGTGATGCCTCGATGCCTCATCATTTTCTTATACCTTGTTTGGATCCACAGACAATGAAACACCCAGGTTTCCCACCATCCAAACACTCCCCTGTTCCACCCAGCCCGAAAAGAAACCAACTTCTAAATTCAACAAAAACGATCCATTACAAATCAATAATATCCAAGAGATCAAAACACTCTCATGTAAACAAAACCACAAGAAATTATGAACCAAACCCTAAACCAACAATCACTTCCAAATACAAAACAGAGAGAAAAAACAAAACAAGAAAAAAGAAAAAGAGAAGAAAGAGAGAGACCGAAGTTTTTTTACATCGAAAGAAAGAAAAAAGAAAAAAGAAAAGAGAAAAGAAAAGAAAGAAAACTAGGGTTTTGAATTTGAATCATGAATCCATGATGATGAAGAACTAGCCCCTCATATGTCTGACTTTTAGCCACCCTTTCTTGCAAGTCTCTCCCACTATTTTCACGCCCTTCTTGAATAGATGCTTGAGATCCTTCGCTCTGTCCTTCACCTGCTGCTCAAAACCTCCCATGATCTCCTCCTCCTCCTTCTTCCTCCTCCTCTTCTCAGTAAGGGTATGTCTGAGGCTCTTCCGAATTTAGCTGAAACTACTTCGAGAAGAAGAGGGGATAGCCGATAGGAGGCTTAAAAGGGGGAAGACTTAGTGGGAGGAGTGATGGACACGTGGAGGGTGACGATTGGTGATGAGATCACGTTGATTGCGGGATAAGCATCGGGCGTGAGGGCTGGGCTATATGAGATGGCCCCCATGTGACAACATGTGGCCTTGTTTGTTTCCTTCCTCCTCAAATATTTTACCAATACCATACAAGGAAAGATATTACTAATTCCAAGGTGGGCCCCTCCTATTATATTTTTCTTTCATTCTCTTTAATTACTTTGAAACCGAATTTTAAATGTATAGATAGAAATCTCTTTTAAAAAATAAATCAGTTTATATTTATGATTTTATTAAGAAAAATATGAAATAAATTAAAATCTATACTTTAAAAAATATTATAAAATCATTTAATTTTTTTTTCTATAAAAGCGGCAAAATACTTTAAATTTGAATCATGATTTATAATCCTTCAAAAAGAAAAAATGTTCGTTCTTCAATCTTCTCTGGAAAACATGTGTAGGAATCATTAAAGTGTCACATAAAGTGATTTGGTATGTGAGTTTTCAAACGGTCTAATAAAATACTTTATAAGATTCCAGAAGCACCTTTTCAAGTTTGAACTTTTTTTAGAAAAAAAATTACATGGAACACAGCTAAATGTTGGTGCTGATCAAAGTGGGATACCTTGTGTTAAGGGATGTATTTAATTTAATTTTTTTTATTCATTCACCTACTACTACTATCCTTATGATACCACCACTTCCCTCATTCTATGGAACCACCACCTTATTTGATGAATGATGATGACTCCTTGTCGAATATTTGTGTCATTGCCAAGGAACAAAGGCATTCCAATATTTTACAGCCTGTCCTCTAAGGTTTAACTTTAAGCTTTCAAATTTCAAAATTTTACGTCACCTTTTTTATTTTACATTATACCCATAAACTAAGAGACGAGACAATATATTTAATTTCAATAAATTATTTTATCAAATATCACATTTATTATTTTTTTTCTCATTGGTAGCCTCCTCATTTCCAATAAAAAAATCATATATATATATATATATATATATATATATATATATATATATATATATATATATATATATAAGCGAGTTAGGCTATGAGTTCTTTCGAGTTTATTTAAGTAAAATCTTCGAGTCGATTGAGTTAATCAAGTTGAGCTCGATTAGCATCGTTGAGTATAAAAATACCCGATTGAAGCTGGTCGCGTCTTGAAAATAAAGTCAGCTGAAAGCGGTTTTGAGTAAATTGATTTTAGTATAATTATTTATTAAATTTTAATTAATTCAAGTTTTATTGGTGAAGTTCGAATAACTCATTTATTTTGAGTTGAGTTTCAGGCAATGCAAAGGCTCGTTCGAGGCTCGAAGCGACTTTGCATTTACTCGACTCGACTTGACTTAGGTGCATCCCTACATGTGATTATATGTCTATTAAAGTTGTCAAGCCAGGCCCATCCAAATTGTATGACCTGTAAGTCGAAAGAATATCACATTTACAGGACACATAGACACAATGGACAAGGAGAAAAAGAAAGAAAACAATGATTATTTGTAGTACATGACATGGCGGATACATGGTAGGAGAGTTTGACTAGATGAATGTATTGTAGAGCAATATAGGATATCAAAGAGTACCAATAATTGCCATACCTGAGGCCTACCCTCCCTCACCAAGGTTTTGGAATCCAAGCAAAGATGAGATGATGATGATGATGATGATGATTATACACATAAATCTGCATTTAAGGGAGTTATATAGTGCATTTCATCATAATACATTCAACATTTATACTGCATGGATGTCGGTATAAGATGCCCAAAGGGAGGGTTGCTGAAAATTGAGAAAGGGTTAAGCTTAATTGTTAGGACAAAAGGGTTACTGTTAGTGTTAGAGCATTGTACAAGGAATGGACGACAATTGAAGAACTCAAGTTTCCGGTCCAACAATAAGAGCATCCAAGGACACAACCGATGACGAATAATTGTAATGAGTTCTCACCAGAGAAGTGAGCTGCAGAGAAGATGGCTGAGCTTATGATGACTGCTTGCTGCCATTTCGTTGTAGAGGCAAGAGATGTTAACAGGAATCCTCTGTATATGGTTTCTTCCAGCAGGGGAGTGACAATGCAGTAAACCAGGATGCAGGCGATTTCAGAGACATTGCTGCTTAAAAGGATCTCCTTTAGGATCGGCTTATTCACAGCCTGCAAGAAAATTGGGCATTTAGTAATACTAGGCGGCTCCCACTCATCTGTATACATCTTCCAGATGGATAAATAGGTCATCCATAGAAAGAGAAAGGAAAAGGAGAAGCTGTCAAAAAAAAAAAAAAAAGGAGAAGAGCAATAAAAAGGTAAATTAACAACAAGCAGGCTGGGTTTATAGAATAACTAAAATTCTTTGTTGTTACTTCATAAGGAACAATGTTTCAAATAAATGTATAAAAGAAACTCGAATGTGTAACATGTAGGTTACACAATACACATTTACACAATGGGGAGATGTTAATAGTATTCCCTAATTATCTTAGATTTTAATTGCTACTCACTCAAACTTCTTTGTAATTAATTTGGGCTAACCCTCTTCCTTTTGGTGCCTAAGATAGCCATCATATTGAAGAACGAGTCTCATCCTAAAGATAGATAGAATTTACCATGGAAAAGCAAGTATAAGACTAAACCATGAGACATAACAAAACAAAAGGCAACATGCATTTATACTTACCCTGCGGCTTAATCATTTAGAGGCTTGTAGTAGGAGCTTGACCGATCCACAAACATATCCTGAGGCCCTTTACTTATCCCATCCCAAGGCTTAGAATAGCCTTTAAACATCACAGTGGGGCTTAATCATCCAACATACCTCTCTCAAGGCTTACAACAGAGCCTAATCATCCCAAAGTCATTTCTTCAACCATCATTTTTCTGAGGCTTGGCACTGTTGCATGCCTAACACAATGAATGTCTTAAATTTCATAGGAAATGAAAAATGTAAATTCTTGTTGTAAATGCTATGAAATAGACAATGGGGACTAATCAACCTCCTTTAGTTCCCGAAAACATATGAATGTAGCCTCTGCAGGCTTTTTGTTTTTAGTTTTTATTATTATTTTATTATTTTTATCTCTAAATGTATAAGCTAGGTGATCCAAACTAGCATTTTCTTCTTTAGTTCATTTCACCAAATTTTGACACTGGATCTATAATAAAGCAATAGGATTTAAGACAGCAAACTGAAGCCAAGATTTAGATCATTTTGCTTAAAATGTTTACCCTGAATGCTCAAAAGAAAATCATAGGACTCTAGTAGCTAGTACAACCAAATCTGCATCTTAGGTTCCCACATTTCATTGCCAATGAACAGTAATTGCACCTAGCACCATATTCTTCTAATTGCTAGATTATCTTCATATTTTCTCATATTATTTTTCATGAGGAGGTTGGATTGATTACAAGAAGCGGATACGAAAATGCATGATAAAAAGCAAGGATTTGTTACTCTAAAGCATGATGTAGTTTAGTTGAATTAATGTCAATCCCGAAAGACGTCATTCTCATGTCCTTGTTCGGTTCAACAGCAGCTCAATTACATGGCTTTGTAGTTGTAAAGTAGGAATATTTAGAACAATGACAATAGATGAGAGCAGATGCCTCACAGATTTTTTTCAGCAGGATATTTATCTGTTTTTGAGGCTCCAATCTCATAAAAGCCTAGTTGCAGATACTTCTTCAAGATGCTTTAAACCATATAAAAAATTGAAGAGAATCAGCAGAAAGCAAAGATAAAAAATAATGAAGTCATTATTAGGACGGGAGGTGACAATAGAGGATAGTAGGATACTAATGAAAACAAAAATTCTGCAAGAAGCTATAGAAAGACATGTGCTTTTATCCTTGTAAAATAGGGTGATTCTTGCACAAAATATAACACATTGAAAGTCAAACCTCTTCCTTTGACAAGTATTTGAATTTTGTTTGAAAAATATAAATATTACAAGCACACACATTCTCTAAGAAGACTATCATAATCTGACGAAAGAAGCTTATTCAATGTAATATGTACCAAGATGAACTCTAATTTAACAAAACCTTATCCAAATATTATTAGTTTGTAGCACATTACATTTAGTGCGACAAAAACTGACAATAGCATAGCAAAAGCAGATGAGTTCATCAAACCAACCTTGGGCCCAATCAATAGATCAGCAACAAGTGATGTAAGAAAAACCAACAAAACAAGAAACCCAAAACTGATTGCTGAAGCCAACAACCAGTTCCTCCTTGTTGATAACTGGCCACCTATAAAGATGGAAAATCTATAGCCTGGCTTAGCAGTGTAATTCAGAAGAACAAGGGCCCCAAATAGCTCCAAAGATTGTAACATGAGTATTGATAATGCCTGCACTTAAAAGAAAGAAAATAGGTTTTACGCATATACATGCTACTTGAAATTACACATTTAACAAGCAAATCCATTTACAACACAGTTCATAAGTGAGGGTAATTCTTGAATTTTTAGGGAATAAAAAAAATTGAGAACATTGGTTTGCTCAGTCATGAGCTAGATGGTACAATACAATAATGTACAATTTTCAACCACAAACATATATGTCTCAAGTCTTACAAAGAAACCTCACAAATCCTCCACACACAAAGGACACCCAATTTTCGATAGAGGCATCATTAATTCACCATTGCATTGTTCAAAGCTATGGTTTGTCAGGAGTCCGTCCATGTATGATAACATGTGATGAGCATAAGATTGTTATTCTCATCAACCACTAATTGATTCTCAGACATCAATCCACAGAGTAGACAAAAGTGTATTAGAAGAGTGCTGATTATATTTGTGAGACGGACTGTGTATTGAACTGATCGTTAGGCTCACCTAAGTGCAAATGCTCCGTTCAATGAGAACCCAAATACTGATCAGGTCAACAAATGCTCTCTCTCTCTCTAGTTCACCATCTCTCTCTCATTTCCCTCCATATCTTCCTTGCTAGTTTACGGTACTAAAGACATTCTTCCTCTTCTCTCCATCAATGTGACATTTACATCACTAATGTGATGCAAAGCCCACCCTCTCCCCTCCATCTCCTTCACAAATAATATGTTATAACCCCTATTTCTCCACAGTACTAACATGACCTTTTTATGGAAAAAGTGAGTGAAACTTCTTCTGTCAACACCAATAGAAAGGCAGCATAGTTTCCTTAATATGCAGTATGCGCATACTGCATACAAAGTATTCCTTAACAACATAGACCATAAAGATTTAGAAACTCACCTCTGTCTGCAGATCCATAACAGGTTGATGCAATATTTGAGCAACCACAGACAAGCCTCCAAAGCTAAAAGGAATGTGCAAACTGAAAAAGTAGAATGCCATTGTACTCCAAATGCTCCCACTGTCCCAAGGGATATCTGATCCCAGGACCGAGAATCCCTCCTAATAGTAATCAATAAAACCCCCATTTCAAAATCACAAGATCCTCTTACTTCTCCCATGAGACTTGGGCTGTGTTTGATTCCCCAGAATGGGGTTCCATTGGGAATTCCAGTTCAATGGGTTTAAAAATCTCGCTTCTAATTTTGTCTCTGTCCTTCATTACATTAGAATTGGAACTGTGAAGCAGAGGGTTCATGGAATTCAAATTCAATCCAAAATTTAATGGTTTAATTCACGGACCAACCAAACACAGCCTTGAATCAGCTATCAGAAAACATGCTGTCAGACAAAACCATAAGTGAAAAACAAAGAAAGGGATACCTCGAAAGGATTCTTATTGGGGTTTTCGTTTTTGATGCAGTAACACCTGAAAGAAGGCGTGAAGCTGAAACTGGTGTTGAATGTGAAGGAATGGATACCCTTCGGTGGTTTATTGACATATCCATGAAATTTGGGGTGTGAAGTAGCGAATATTGGAGGCCAGTGGGCCGCTATCATTTTTCTTCTCCTCTTATTTTCTTCTCCCCTCCTCTCTGTAAGCAAACCTACTCCCTCTACATCGGCATTTGATGGGGCTGGAGCTGGAGCAGGAATTCACTGGTAAAAAAACCCATCCATGTTCAACTTAAGACCTGGTTCGCGTTTTGGTTTTCAATCAAGCAGACAATTGGAGATAATGGCAGGAAATTCGATATAAAACGTCACCCATATGTTTCAGCAAAATAAATTCTTGAAAATATATTTGAATATTAAATTATTCTTTAGTTACTTGGCTTTTAAAGTCAGCAATGTGACTCTACATTTCTGTGAATTTTCATTCTTTTAAATAATTTAAAAAAGTAAAATATTAATATAAAGAGAGATAGAGAGCAAAAAAGGTAGAGAGAATTTAGAGGATTCGAATGGAACTACCGCATTTGGTGGCCAGTTTAGGTCTTAGAAATAGAGAGTGGAATAGAAAAATGGGTTGGAAAATTTTTGTGTTTGGCCAAGCCCAAAGTGGTACAAAAAAGAAAGAGAAATAGAGAGTGGGTTGGAGATGCTCTAAGTGAACAAAAAACTCTAAAAGACAGGCAAAGGGAAAGGGGATAATTTATAAATTGAAATTTGTTAGGTATATTTCCTTCTTTTTTCTTCTTTTCAAAATTATTTTATTTTTTATAGAATACACGAAAAACTTTTAGGGGGCTCTTTGGTTGTGTTTTTTAAAACTGTTTTGGAAAACAGTTTTTTAAGTTTTCAGAAACAAAATTCTGTTTGGGAATTGATTTCTGAAAAACGGTTTTTTTAGAAAAAATCATGTTTGGTTGATTATTATGTTTACAACATAACACTAATACAACTATTGAACAACATATCACATATTACATATTTAGTAATTGTAGTACTCAAGATTATTGGCAATTTAAAATAATACAACTCATGGATTTTGATTGATATGAATAGTCCACATCATTTTAGCAATTTAATCTCTAGAAGCTGTCACAGTTGTTACCTCTCATCCGATAAGATCAAATGAGAGCCTGTGCTATGTATTGCCCCATTCACCTTCAACGAAAGGTTTTTTTACCTCATATTCTCTAGATAATTCATCATTTAGTTTGATAAGCGAATCCAACAAATCCAATTATGGAAAGTGCTGACATGTAGTACAAATGATGGTTATCTTAGCCAGTTTATAACAAGGGATCATCCTTAATATTGGAAAATCGTGCTTTTAGAACCCCAAAACATCTTTCAATAATATTTCGAAAAGATGAACGCCTATAGTTAAAAAGTTTTTTATACCTGATCGATTGACTATGTCTACCCCGATATTCTTGTAAATGATATCATTCACATCGATATGGTGGTAGAAATCCATATGTATATGGGTACCCATAATCAACTAAATAATATTTTCCTTTAGCTAGCCAAGGAAAATGGACTTCTAGTCTAGTCAATGCATCCAAAAAAACACGTGCATTGTTTCCTATTCCTTCCCAACCAACAAAAACGAATGTGAATATCATGTCCAAATCACATGCACACATAACATTTTGTGTTATCATTGTTTTTCTACCCCCAAAATTGGTTTTTCTACTAGCTAGAACCCATGCACTAATGTGAGTGCCATCAATTGCATAGTCCTATATTAAAAAATGATAATTATTATTAAAGAGATAAAACAATGCTCTGAAACTCATACATAAATGAGATTTACATTTATAACTATTCTTCTATTAAAATCTTACCTTAAACCATAGGTATTTAGGATTACTGGCAATATGAAGGAACCTCATTGTGCCTATTGTTAGGACTTATGAAAATTTTGCCTAGCTGACATACTCATGGAATTTCTTTAAAGTGCCGATCAATAGCCTCTTTGGAGTGTTGAAAACGGTATGCTAAAACTCTTATTCTCACACTATATCCTACTATTAGTAAGAACATAACTGTCTATTCAACTGTCATAAAAAGCGTATCTTGCAAGTTTTCATGTCTTTTTAGATGACCACACATGTTCAGAAATGTTGCTTTATCCATTCTGAATAGGTCATAACATGTCTGAGGGTGACCATCTAGCTTATCGCTTACAAATTGCACACCACTTAACAATGAAGTCCTTTGCAATGTCTTGCATAGAAATATTTACTCATTTAATATTTCAGTAATAAAAAATTCATCTATATCATCACCCCCTTTAGAAGATGAAGTTGAATCACATAGTGAATTACTACTTGTGATGCTACCTTCCATTACCCACTACACAAAATAAATTAACACATCAAATAACATTCAAATATATATATATATATATATATATATCTAATGTAAGTTTCATAACCATAATTGACATCCACATAGTGGAAAAGGTAAATGATAATAGAGTCTAAACAGAAGATAAATAATTCAAACTACAATGTCATGCTTTAATGTTTATAATGAAGTATTCAGCAGTCAAGTAAGGTTATTCGATTATCTTAACATACAAGATGTCTAGCATTGTGTATTTATTGAAGTGCTACTCATAAATGTATTACTTAATGCATATAAATATGTGGATATGGCAAACCATGATTTAGTCATTGAATCAATGCGGAGGACAGGACATATATGACTGCTTTCCAACAAAGAATAGCATAAAATTGAGCAAACAATGCAACACATGCATTAAATAATTGTTATTAGCCATGATTAGTGATTGTGCCTTCCATTTCAATAAGTTGTGAGGTGAATGTTAGATTGTTTTTCAAATAATATTCATATAGAAATATTTTATGTGGAATAGGAATGTGTTTCAACTCTTAGTGTTATCCTTAACCAGCACCCCTTCCCAGTTTTTAAAGAAGTGTTTGTGGTAATCAGGAATCAAACTACAACACACATGTTTGAAGTTGCTTTGCTTCAATAGAATGTCAAATTTTGTGTCAAATTGATGTCTATATTTCCTTTGGTAACAGTAAAGCGCAGGAAGACATATAGTATGGAGGTAAAGAGAAAATAATATCCTAAAGATGTTCTAAAATGATAAGTTATAGATATTGATCTAATGTTTAAGCTGTTTCATCAGAGTTAAGCATCCTGGAATGTGATGGGCAGAAGAAAGGTTAACTTCCAAGGGGATTTGATGGACTTGCTGAAATGCATCAAGTCTACTAGTGAAGCAACCAAGTACACAGGTAAGTTGTATCACAGTTTTTATCATCAAATATGTTCTCTTCAGGTTACTTTTGAATGATACCCCTAATTTTAAAATCAAAGTTCTTGGGAATTCTGAATAGCTTATACTCACAATTTTTTAATGTTCATAGTTGTTCCTACTTCTCAGGGCCCTTTTTGATTTGTCAGAAGACAATATACAGATCAAGGAGAGTAAAGTGCATGGGATAATTTAGTCTAGAGCAACAGAGGTAAGCCTATCTTTTGCAGCCAATTTTGATGATTATTTCTATGTTTGATGATCCTAAGCTAAAGGAATAATTTCAATGCCAAATTCTTTTTTTTTTTCCATTTGCAATATGCTGTGTACATTTGGTTGAGACCAAGAACCTGTTGATTCACTGGTTATAATTAATAGGAAAATACAAGACTTGCTTTTACAAATCAGTTCTTGAAAAATAATTAGACTTGGAGTAGTCTTAGAAATCCAACTATGAACACTTTGATAGAAAAAAACTTATGTAGATACGCAATATATCATGTTCATACACACATATCTGAAATTTGGACTCAAGTATGTGCACGGCACCAAAGTAGGATCAATGGTTTACTCAGAGTGGCTTCTTTGTTGGCTTGAGAGAGAAGATGGCCCTTTCTCTATCGATATACTTAAATGAAACCTAATCTCCTTTGGATGGGAAGTCGAGAGAGGCTCATGTATCGGATAAGTAGGGACCTCTCATAAATAGGTATTCATGGATGAAAGTCTGTGTCATGAGACTATCAATACGTCGGTCTGATATTAATTGGTTAAAGTGTTATGCTCCAGTTATATAATATAATAATAATACATAATTGATATTATTTAATAATCGATAAATAAATCTTAATAATTGATTAATATAATCCATAAAATTAAATACAACATTCTTCCACTTGGATAACATTAGTCAATTATTAAGAATAAGAATTCTTAACTATGATAAAATATCAAATTATAGTAAGCGCGCTGTAATAATATATATATATATATATATATAAAACTAGCGTCGCAGAACATCTTATCCGATAGGAAAAAATGTCATACACATCGATAAGCTCATATTTCATGTAAAGAGATTATGAATAGAAGCGCATAGTGAATAAAACAAAATATGCATTTCTCGAACCAAAATGGTCCAAGCATCGATCTTTGTCAGAATCTGATGATATTATTGACGTAATAAATTCAATCATCTACTCAATGATTACAAAGCAAATAAATGCATAATTCGAGACTCCACTAATCAAAATATCAAAAAACAACCAAACCCATATGAGTTACATAGGCGTTGATAAGCTCCTATAGGTAAGCCTTTGGTTAGTGGATGCTAACATATGTCACATGCTTGGTATATTCAATCCAAGTCTGAAATTCCCGAACTTTCTATCTGACAAACAGGTATTTTATATCAAAGTGCTTTGAGCGAGTAGCACTCTGTTGTTTGAGAAGAAACATGCAAATGGCTAATATTGTCACAATATATAACAAGTGAAACTGGATGTCTCTCGACAATATAGAAGCCAAAAATCAATTTTCTTTAGCCATATGGCTTGTTGATAGCCTCATAACAAAGCGACATACTCTTAGCTATAGTTGAGGTAGGTTGTAGTGTTTGTTTAACACTTTCAAGAAGCGGCTCCTCTTGCCATCCTTAAAAATAAAACGGAGAAGTAGTTTTTAATCATCTAGGCAGCTTCTGAAATCGAGTCGAATAGCGGTGACCTCAAGTTGATCGGACCTTTTATGGAATTACGACATATAGTCCTTGGTACCTTGCAAGTACCTCATGACCTTTTTCAGAAACTCCAATGATTCAAACTGGATTGCTCAGTATCTCCTAAAGCATTAATGAAAGCAATATCGGAATGATCTGAGCTTGAGCATACATCGGTACATAACGGCGGAAGCATATGGGACCTTTTCCATTTCAGCTCTCTCCTTTTCATTATGAGGACATTGAGATTTAGAGAGCTTATCACCCTTTTGAATGGGTGCAGCACATGAGGAACAAGAATGCATGTTAAACCGTTTGAGGACTTTCAATATATCCTCTTTGAGACAAATCGAGAATGCCTTTAGGCCTATCACGATGAATCACAGATTACCTAGAACAAAGGCATCACCAAGGTCTTTCATATCAAAATGAGTATTCGACCTGTTTGTCTCATTAAAAAGTTTGCTTCGACTACTAGCAAGGAGTATATCATCGACATATAAACAAGGACTATGAAGTTGCTCCACTCATCGAGATAAATGCAACGTCTGAACATTTCTTTAAGAGAGTGAAGAAAGCTGTTTTCACATCCATTTGGTGATTCTAAATTAAAGTGAGCAACCAAAGCCATAAAGAAGACTTCGAAAGAGTCCTTAGTGGAAAGCTGGTGAAGGTCTCCTTATAATTAATACCCTCTCTCTTTGACTATAGCCTTTCGCCACGATACGTCTTTGTATCTCAAATTCCTCCCGAACTACGGCAGTCTTAAAGACCCATTTACACCCAACTGGTTTACAGCCTTTTAGTAACTCCATGATCTGAGCATTATGAGACATGGAAGCCGATTCATCTTGCATAGCGACCGGCCGTTGAAGCATGAGAAGCTGGAAATAGCCTCTTGAAAGTCACGGGATCATTATCATCTGCAAAAACAAATTCATGTTGGTGATAGAATATAGTCAGAATCTTTCAATCTAATTGGTCCCATTCAGTTTTGACAGAAGTCGATTGCATAGGCAATGGTGCACCCGAGTAGAGAGGGGAAACATTTAATATGCATGTAACATATGTGTACCATGCGATCACAAATAAATGATTACTTCACGTACAACAGCTGATGCTGTGTGATTTCTTATTTATCATGATCCTACTAAGGGTCACGAATCACAATAAAAGAAATATAAGTATACAATATACGTGATCTCATGTCACCAAAATTCCCTATCTAGATAGAGTACTCGAAACATAATTTGACATAGTTTAGAACAAAAGTACCTTGCATTAATAACAAATTACACTAATAACAACATACCGATAAGTATAATTATTTTTAGTGCAAACATTCATATGAATTCAATTAAAATTCTAAAGAATTTAAATTATTTAATTTCTCTGATGTTTTGTATAATTATGCTCCACGATGGAGCAAGATCATAATTATGCAAAAATAATATCATAGTTGCTGGTGGATCAATATACAATTGCATAATCCACAAAATGCATCAGTTTTAACCAAAAATATTTGGGCCCCGAGAAACCAAGAAATCTGTAACTAAATCCGGATTTCATCTCCCTTACGGTTCCGCAATTCGGTGTGTAGGCTCCCGCTTCAAAACTTCAGTTTGAACTCCTCATTTCTCCACCATTTCGTGATATGATTTAAGGTTTAAATTTACGAAATATCACCCAGAATGTGTAGATCGAAGGAAAAACAACGAGGGTTTCGGCCATGTCCACAGTAGGTTTCGAACACCTCCTTTTTTTTTTTTTTTGTTTTGTTTTTTTTTTTAGCAATTTGACGAAAATAGAGATATAAATGCGAGCGATATAATCCCGAACCTTTTGATTCGGAACATATCCAAAATAGAGACTCATATGTGAGATTAACAAAACCACACAAAGTGAAAATTTCATATAAAACAGTAATCTCAATCAGCGCAAATTATTAGGGTTCGTAGATGAGCGACCATAGTCGTTATCTGATTTAGCTCTGATACCAGTGATGAAAAAACTTATGTAGATGCAGCAATATAGCATGTTCATACGTATCTGAGTGGGACTCAAACCGTGTACACAGTCTTAAGTAGGATCCTGGTTTCTCAGTATTCTTGTGGCGAGAGAGAGAAGATGGCGCTCTCTACGATATGCGAATGAAACTGTCTCCAACGGATGGGAAGTGGAGAAGGTACCATGTCGGATAGTAAGGAGCTCTCATAAATAGGTACTGCATGGATAGTCGACCCATCATAGTATCAATACGTCGATTCGTATTAATTGGTCGAAATCTTATCTCCAGTTACATAATATAATAATAATACATAATTGATATTATTTAATAATCCAATAAACAAATCTTAATAATTGATTAATACTAATCCATAAAATTAAAATACAACACACTTTACATGCAACACCTAAAAATCAAAGCAAAAAGTAATTTTTTTTTTTAAGTGGGTCAGATGAGAGAAGATCTAGTCTGTAAATTAAAGAAAAGTATGTATGGGTTAGTAGGCTCCGTAATGATGGTACAAGAAGTACAACTCATTCATGATGGGTCATAGGTACCAAAGAATTACAACAAACTACTGTGTCTACTTCAAACGATTTCCTAGAGAGAAGTTTATTATCCTGCTATTATGTGTAGATGATATGTTGATAATTGGTTTCTTATAATAATTTAAATAATGACAAACAACTGGTTTCTTATAAAATATTTGAAATTTAGAAAATTATGTCTTATTGTAATGTATAGTAATGTTACCTTATTTGTATTGTAATTGTAATACAGTCTTATTGTACCTGTGTAATTTTTTATATAATATAAGTATAGATATGTTAGTTCACTAGTACCTAATGCAATTTTTAATAAAAGTAATCGTATATGTTTTTTTAAAGGAAAATAATATTGTATTGATTAAACACATAATAGATTGATAGATCGAGATTCAAATAGTTAAAAATATATAGGATGAAGCAATATTCGTGTTAATGGCATAATATTGGCATAAAGCCCAATTTGATAAAATAGTGATTAGAATATGCGCCAACCTGCGATTAACTGATAAGTTGACGACCTAATTAATATCTTTGATTAATTAAATGCATGCTTCGTATGCGAGATTGGCGCGCGGATAAAGCGTCGCGGCCAAGGCGGCGAAACGACATACGTTGATAAAGCGGCGATGACCGGCGTCGATAAAGCGAGCGGCGACATAAAAACAAAATCGTAAATATTTGTGAAAAAAGCTATTTTTATTAAGTAAGAAAATGAAAGAAAAAGATTTAGAAAGTGATTTTAGGCGAGAGATGGCGAAAAATCACCTCTTCAACTAGGAAAATGAGAACTGAATATAAAAGATAGAAAGTGAGAGCTAGGGTTTCTATAGATGTCTTTTCCGATGTCTGAAATAATTATATATGTTGGTTCATAGTAGATACATGTGCACTATTTGGATTTATATATTATAATGTATCATATGTTAATGTCAGTATGGTGTTATTATATTGTATTTGTATTATACTTGTTCTTTCTAAATGAAATAACGTTGCATATACAAAACCTTTAATGGATCAACACATCAAGATAAACAATATAGTTTAAAACAAACAAAAAACCAAAATGGAACATTTTCGAATAAAAAATAAAAAATAAATCAAATTTTTAATAAAAAAGTTTCCTCAATTATTACTTTCAATATAATCGAAATAATGAAAAAAAAAATTACTAGGATTTCACAAAAATAAATTGACACCTCTTTCTCAAAACCTCAAGATTTCATCTTTTGGATCTAAAATCTCATGCTCACAATGTTAAAGTTATTATCATTTCTCAAGCGATTCTTTATTTATTTTAATAAATAATTGATTTATATAAATTCAATTATTTACCTTATTTTGGATTTATGGCAATTTTTTCTTTTTTCTTGATGATTTCTTCTTAAATGCATAGAAATAAAAATAAAATAGATAATAAATACTTTGAGAATAATTTCTGACTATGTCAGCAAAGATTTTTCCCATGTTCTTCTTCTTTCTAGTGTGTGCTGGCTAATGGTAATGGTAAAGGGAGTTCATATTAGGTGGTGAAGTTAAATAAATTTGACTTTTTATTAATTGTTTGTGAGCGCTAAGGATGACTTTGACATTCTAATATTATTTGTGATTATGTTCCCTTGACGTCGTTACCGCTGGTAAGTGTATCTTTAAAAGAATTATATTAATTGACCCACCCTTTTAAGTAATTCTCTCCAAAAAAAAGAGGTCTCGGATTACCAAACACGTCTTTGTTTTTTTTTCCTGAGAACAGAAAACCGTTCTCAAAAACAGTTGCCGAACAACCCTTAATTTATGAAATTCATTTATATATATATATATATATATATATATATATATATATATATATACTCTCTATAGTATGTCGAGTCAAATCAAGTGGATACAAAATTAAGTTCGAGTTTGATTCGATTAAAAAACTCAAAACTTAAACTTGATCGAGTTTTTTTTTAGATGTTCAAAACTCATCTCGAAAAATAATCGAGTTACTTCATTCGATAAAACTCAGATAGTTAAAAAAAAAATTTACTTGAACTCAACTCATTAATAAAATAGTAAAGCTCGAATAAGGCGACGAGCTTGTCGGTATTATGATATTGGCTTCATTTCGATTTCTTAGTGATTCGGATTCGAATAGGCTGAAGCGAAACATTTAGTTCGTCCTTTAGTCTTGAATATATCAATTATATATGTATCCCTATTTATTATTTGAATGGGAGTGAACATCATAATTTTACTAAAATAAATTAAATTAATTAGTATACAAATAGATTTTTAATTCCTCACAAATTTAGTTCTATAAATAAAAATCGAATTTTCTTTAGAATTGAATTAAAATAAAATATTTATTTTTAATAAAATTTAAAGAAATAATTATTATTAAAGTTATATCTATATAAATTCTCTTTGTGCTCTTTCTGATTCTGTGTTATCAAAAACTTTTCTCAAAAACATTAACCAATCAAACCCTCTAATTTTTTATTTTATATTTGTTGGGAAGCCTTTTTGTGAGATTTTGTTTTGGGTTTTTCGTCAACGGCCTCCAATGGGATATTTGTCATTCTTATTATATATATATATATATATATATATACTCTTTACTACATTTTCCTCAAATTATCGGAACCAAGAAAGCAAATCTTAAGCCTAGAAGTAGAAAGTCCAATGAGTAGCGAGTAGGCTGGGCCTTCTTTAGGAGTTTCATAACTAAGCTACAGGTTTTAAATGCAGCTGAAAGCTGCTAAGGGTTCAGCTATCATACTTGGGTTTCATGCCAAAAACAAACAATAATTTGGGCAGCAATGTGAGATAGAAATAGAGAGACCAGGCAGAGGCATAGAGAGCAGAGCAGAGGGCTAGAGACTGGAGAATCAAAGGTCTCGGAGGACATTGTCAGCCTCAATTCGCGATGAACAACAAGTCAGTTCTTCCCAACGGACTGATACTGATGATGGGCCACATAATCACATATTGAACCTTGAATTGTGCGGCAGCAGCAGAGACGACGCTGATGGCTTCCTTGAGGTGCTGGACAGATTAGACCTCGATCTTCCTGCAACCACGGTAATGCTCCTCGAGATACGATCCTTCATGTTGCTGCCGCCTCTGGAATTCAAAGATAGTGGAGCTGATTGTTGACCTGTTTCCATGGCTTTCTGCCAAGACAAACTCTAATAGCGTACCGCTCTGCATCTCGCTACTTGAAATCTGGAGATGCATATACCGTGTCATTAATTGTGGAGTTTCTAAAGAAAGCCGGCGAATTCGATGATTCCCCATCATCTGGTACTGGTAGCAGCAGGGTGAGTGTGGACGACGATATGCCGTTTAGGAAACAGAATAAGCAGGGCAATACTGCAGTGCATGTTGCCTTGATAAATGGCCATCAATCGGTGTACATGGTTGGGATGGGTTGTTACATTATTGATGGAGGCAAATGGCAGCCACCAATGGTTGATAAGGGGCTTAGTGAGGATCTTATATAAGGGGTTGGTAACAATTGTCATAAGTTATTATCAGTTCCAATGGTTGTCATTTTCCAATGATTCTTAAGTGATATTCTATTTTCCAATAGTCTTTATTAGTTTTTATGTAGTCAGTCAAATTTGTTAGTTAGAGTTAGTCGAAATTGTTGATTCACAATTACATCGGCTTTCTTGGTGGTAATTAAAGTTATGAGTCACATAATAACATATATATATTATAAAATAGAAATTGCGATTTTTGGAAAAAGGGGTAAAATCGTAAGTTCGATTCTGAAATTGTAATTTAACGATTAAAATCGAAAATTTATTCTACAGATCTTGGATGTGAAAGCAGTTGTAGTTGGAATCGTCTATTAAATCTATTCAGCGTCGAATTTCGTCAGATTAGAAGCAGTAGAAATTCCTGAGTTTTTTAGAGGGCGTGTTTGGTCTTGAGTAAACGATTTTCCCGATCTTGTGAGAGTCGCATATAACAACGTCTTCGTGTCTTGTGGTGGCGTAGTGAGGAGCGATGAAATGGGCCGGTAGAGATGAGTCTTGGATGCCAGCGGGAAAAGAAGGACGTAATGGTGCGTTGAGTTTGGTCGTAGGATAAAGCAGAAGCCCTGGTGTCATCTCTTCAAAAAGGAGAAAAGGGGCAATGGCTGGAGGAGGAAACGGGGAGCAGCAGCATTTTTAGGGTTTGGGACTTAGAGAGAGACTTATCTCTAAGTTTAGAAAATCAAGTAGTGTTGTGATCTTGGAGTGAAGGAAAACATTCTCTCTTGAAGAGGGCTTGGCGTGGGTACGGATTTGAGGGTTTAATGAGCTAAGTGAAGTTTCTCCTCTTGGGTTTTATTCCTTAACTGAAATGCTGTCGATGTTTGAAGTGAATGAGGCCCAGAGTGAGGGGGCCGTTTGATCGATCCCAGGCTTGGGACGAATTGATAAAATTACAGAGACCATAATGCAGACGACCATGGTAGCCACGGGCGGTTGAATTGGATTAATTGTACATTGTGTGTTGATGCATGTGTGGAATGAGGCGGAAATGACCGTGAAACCGGGTTCGCTAAGTGAGCTAGATGATTTAACAATTCCAGAGAATAGTAGTAGAGTTTATTATTCGACGATGTTCTCAAAATAATTTTTTGTGAATTAATATGTTTAATTAAGTAATTCAAATGGGGTCTTCGTGTTGATAATTAGCGTGAGCTAATTTTGGTGTGATGAAATGAAGTATGCGTGATTGTGTGATTTAATTTTTATGTGAATATATGCGTATTTATATATTTAATGTGTTTATAAATTATGTGGAATTGGCGTATTCACATTAATATCTTATTTAGAGACGCTACAGGACGGTAGGAGTGAGTCATGAAGTGAGTCCCAGAAAATGGTTTGGAGGGTTGTCTAAAACTAAAAATAATCGGAGGTAGTCCATACTAAAAATATCAATGCGTCGGAGGCAGCCCGATTGATATACATCGGAGGGTAGTCGTAAATAATGTCGATCGTCGGAGACGGCGGTCATATATCGTAGGAGGGTTGTCCTGAATAAACATAATAATTCTCTCTGAGGGCTTAGGCGAGTGTGAGGAGTCGGTAATTTCGGGTACTAGATGATCGAGTTAGACATTCCAAGTAGGATCGTGCGTTTCTTGAATGTGTGTTTATTTTGGAGCATTACCTTTGCGCCGTTGGAGAGTAGCCCACTTAGGGTGATTCCACTCTTGAGCATTAGCTCACCCGCAGTCGAGGGATCTTGTGCACTACGTGTACGGGGGAGCGTGCGAGGGCGACTCGTCACAGAGGCCAGGATTTGTGAAAAGCGGGTTATTAGAACTTTGATGATTTATATGTATTTAAATTCTCTAATTTTAATATATGTGTTGTATAAGAGTAAAACATTTGAACTCTTAGAACTGTGGATATAGTTAGATTCATAGTTGGTATGTTTTATGGGTATTGTTTATGGTACAGTGGCGTTTACTCGTGTTGATTATATTGAATTTGTTTAGGACGGGTTTCATAGAGTGTTGTATTTGGGTGAAACACTGTCTGAAAGGCTACGCGGGTTACCTGGGTAGCTTGGAGCATCAGCGTATTCCATGGGTTAATGGTGTCCAGCGGACCAGTTGAGTACGTCGCATATATACGGTTTTGTCGAGTCTTGAATAAATGAATGAAAGAATGGAATTTTCGACATATACTAGTCTCTTTTGTGATGCAAAGATACCTATGGTGTGAAGCCTAGGGTGATACAAAGAGCCCTTGGTATGAAGCCTAGGGTTTCTAGGAGTGATTCCTGGAGTTATTCAATTATACTTTGTTCTTCTAATCATTTTATGTTAGTGCTGCATCAATTTGGTATTAGAGCAAGGGCGTTATCATGGCTACACAATCGGGAAGGAGTTTTAGAGGAAGGTTAACTGATAGCTAGTGCGATGAAATGTTGATTTGAATGATGGAACAACTTGATAGTCTTCACATTCAGATGAGTAATGTTGAGGCATGAATATCTCAACCTGCTAATGAGTCATCACATGTGGAGTAAGAGAAACATCTCAGGTGAATAACCAAGAAAATCATAAGGACTAATAGGCAATTCCAACACCACAATACCTTATGTTTGAATGGGTTAGAGGGTGGCTTGATAGAAGGCATGAAACTTGTGACATGGCTGGAGATATCACGAAGAAAGTAAGATTGAAGGTTCCTGATTTTGAAGGAGAAGAGTACATCTTACAATTTGTTGGTAGTTGGGCAATTGAAATGCTTCGATTGGTATGATATGGCAGATGATCGAAGGGTGAGGTTTGCCAAAATGAAACTTATGTGCTTAACACAAATTTGGTGGACATGTGTTGAAGGAGACATTAGAAGGATGGGGCTGCCACCAATCAACACATGGGAAGGGATGAAGGCCTAGCCTCGGGAGAAGTACATGCCTATAAATTATTTTGATAAGCTATGTGACCAGCTTATTAATTTGAGTCAAAACAACATGTCTGTTGTTGAGTATATGCAGAAGTTTGATGAGCGGAAAACAAGGAGCCATATAGTAAAAGATTCGAGACAAACACTTGCAAGGTTCAAAGCTAGATTGAGACTTGAAATCAAGCAGGAGTTGCTACGTTAGCCCCTACATAGCTTGGAACATGCCTTTCAGATTGCATTGGACATGGAGGAGTACGTGGGATATTCATCAAATAGAAAAATTGGAGTGGTACCCCTAGTATTTGTCCTGTGGAGCACCATGACACAATCGTGACAGACTGGATCGAATCATCAAGCTAATCCCATGCATAAGTGCAAGCCATTTTCTTCTCAGTGGTAGATCCACACAGGGTAAGGGTATCAGATGTTTCACGTGCCAACAACCAAGTTGTATGGCGTATAATTTCCCAATGAAGAATTTGCATATCGGCTTGGAATTGGAGGAGGAACCAGAACCACCAAAGGAGGAGGACAATGGAAACTCATTCGATTAGGGAGTTTATGATCCTGTTGACCTGGATGATGAAGGGTGGATGGTCGACTGTTTTAGTGAGTGAGACGTATTCTTGTAGTTCCAAAGTTGAGGAAAGATTGGCGCGAACTTCTAATTTTCAAATGTTGGTTCGATGTGGGAATCAAGCTTCGAACTCATTATTGATAGTGGGAGCTGAATGAATGTTGTTTCAGCCTCTACAATTGAGTGTCTTAAACTTCCAGTTGAGCCACATCCACAACCATACAAGGTAGCATGGATAAATAACATGTCGAATCCAATTAATAAACATTGTTTAGTATCTTTTTCTTATTGTGTTTATAGCGATTCTGTTTGGTGTGATGTGATTCCTATGAAAGTAGCACATATCATTCTTGGGCGTCCGTGGCTTTATGATCGAGATGTGCATCACTATGGGAGAAAAAACACCTATAGCTTTATGTTTAAGAACCAAAAGGTGGTGCTAAAACCAATGACTATTGCTGAAATGGGAAAATATTGGGTTTAGAAGTCAACAAAAGTTCTTGAAACCAAGTAGAATTCTCTTCATATTCTTACCAAGAAGAGGTTCTAACAATTGAATCAAGACCTTTATGAGAGATTTCATTCCTTTTGCTCCTCTAGTTTCCTAAGCGAGGGTGATGGGGCAGTGGTAGCCACCAATGGTTTTTAAGGGGCTTAGTGAGGATCTTATATAAGGGGTTGGTGACAATTCTCATAAGTTAGTATCAGTTCCAATGGTTTTCATTTTCCAATAGTCTTTATTAGTCTTTATGTAGTCAGTCAAAGTTGTTGGTTCACGAAAGTTAAACTCGAGGTACGAGGATCGTTCTCGAATATACGTTTAATTCTTTGCCAAAACTACTTACAAAAGAATAACTGAAAGGGAAAAAGAACGATTCTCTACCCAAGATCCTTTAATTGAGCACTTGTTATACATTATATACACCCATCGTGGGGGTTACATCCCGAGATAGTTCTGAGTTCAGACATAATAATTTGGGTTAATAGATAGGGTAGCGCATTCTCATTAAATGTGGCATGCGGATGCTCGAGGTGGTTGCCTCCCGTGGCGAGTGGTTTGCCTCCCGTGTAAGAGAGTCGGCGGTGGTTGTCTTTTATACGGTTCTTGCCGGTGAGCTCGAATCACTCCTGAGCATCACGTGATCGGATTCGGGCCACCCACATGAACGTTCAGGTACTCACACAAATCCCACATGAGCTGCAGCTTATCCCATTCCACTAGCCCCCCTAGCGTTGTTCCAAGCAATGAGGGTTGGAATGGCGGTAGACCTCGTTTGTGAAGCTGGGAAAGTCCGCATGCTTGCCGAATTGCTGGCTTCGGACTCCTTCAAGCTACTTGGGTTGTATGACATGAATAGGGAGAGCAATCACTGCACATCATGGAGAGCAATCATCTCATAAATTGGGTATCACCCATCCCATAAAATGGTGAACAATTATCTCATCTCGGCCCGAGCACAGCGCTAATGACCAAGGAGAGGGAGGCCTTTAGGACCACAGGCCTTGATCTCACATGTTGAGGGACTGGCCTTCCAGAGGTCATGGGTAAGGGCCTGTAGGGACTTGTGTCGCCCGAGGCTAGGGCCATCCAAGATTAGCTGCCCAAGGCGATATCATCTCAAGGAGAACATCTCATGGAGAACATCTCGTAAAGAACATCTCATGGAGTACATCTCAAGGAGAACATCTCAGGGAGAAATATTGCCTATAAGGACTTGTGCCACTCGAGGTTAAGGGTCGAAGGCGAGTTGCTAAAGGCATAACTGACTTGTTGGGCCTTTGATGGCGAGATGGTGAAGGGAATCCGACATCCCAAGGCTTGTTTGCCTTTTTGATTTGAAGAACCACATGATGGAGGATCGCATGTGCAACAATCATGTTCTTGAAGAAGAACGATTAGGTTTGCTCAATTCTTTCAAGCAGTAGATAAATGCATGTAGTTTTCTTTCAACGCATTTCTCCATTAGAAGTACTACGCTAATACCGACTGTTGCAATAATTTTTTTTTTTGTACCATAATTGAGTTAATAAGAAAAATTTGGAAACTCACTGAAATCGAACAAAAGTTATAAGTGGGATAATCACAGGTGTTCAGTTTCCTTTGTGCTTTCACCTCAGGATATCTTCCCTATTTTTGATTTGCACGTTAGCTTCTAAAGTATTGACATGTCTCAAAAAGAGAATGTTCTTCACATTATACCTTGATAGTAGGTCAATTCATAAGGAAAGAATAATTTAAAATTCTGCATGATGGGTATATTTTACCTTTAGCGCTCAGATCTTGGAGGGTCTTCCGTTGGTGGCAAGACTTCTTTGAGTGGATTAGATGGGATCAAGTAGAGGGGATAAAAATAATTTCAAATTTCCTATGATTGATAAATTTTACCTTTACCACATAAATCTTGGAGGATATTCCGTTGATGGGAAGACTTCCTTGAGTAGATGGGTTGATAAAAAGCAAGGAATCGGAAGCGTGGCAGTTCACAATCAATGCTATCCATATCTGTTTTCCTGTTAAGCTTCTTGGCAGTATGACTAGCAAGACATGCAAATAAGTATAATACTGCATTTAAGTGGGCCAATCTTGTGTTCCATGTAGCCCCCATTTTTTTCCTTTTAGAAAGATTTTGAAAGAAAGTAGGAAAGGCACATCAAAGGAGAGAACCTTTCAGTCATGCGTGCCATAACAACCATGGTGGTTGAACTAAAGTCAATAAGGTTGGATTTTGAGTGCATATAGACAACCATTATCAGTGGCACATAATTGATTGCGCTCGGTGCCACTCCTATGCTTCGCCGATAACAAAAGTCATATACATATTCAATCCATCGTTTAGCAAGCAGCATAGCATGTCCACTAATTTGTATAATAGAGTGTGACTTGTGTTTCTTTGGTAGTGCTCTTTCTCTACTGTTTCCCTTGATGCAACTTTAAATATAAGGGTTACTTTCCAGCACTATTCATATGGTTGAAGATCAACAAACTTAAAAAATATTGTGCATAAAACTGACTCTACTGGCATGCATTCCCGAATTTCTTGAAAAGACAATAGCAAAGAAGTGTAGAAATGCCTTATGCCTCCATGCAACTGACATAGAGTGTCACAATCAGTGATCTAAAAAAAAAAACAACAAAGAGGAAGCCCACCAAGACATGTTATTTTCGATATTTTTGCTTGTATGGTAATTCAATTGAAGTTGTGAAGACATCTAACATCTTAAATATGAAGTTTTTTGCCAAAAATATGTCTTTATCGTAAAGGGCCACAATATCAAAAGTGTATCACGACATGACGAATAAACAAGCAGCTCAAGGGTATTACGATACTTACTCATCATATAAGAATCCTCGGAGATTGAACCTTGAAATTGTGTACGAGAGGGAGGCGAAATGGAGGGAGGAGGCGAAATAGCAATTAATTGGTATATGAACTAAGACAATAAAATTAGGAAAACCAAACCTTGATGTATAGAATAGACGTGAATTGAATTGGAGGCGCCATCGAGGCCATATGGAGTAGCGAATTTATAGGATGCAATCAGCAACTCCATCCCCACAAGTACCCAAATAGGGACAGTAAAGTCTAGGATTGCCAAGGAAGGAGGTTAGTTGAAGTAACTATGGTCTTAATCGGAATCCCGTCGAAGAGTTCATTTCGATTGCGATCAACGAGAGTCAGAACCTTGCCTCGGTTGGGTTTAGGAGCAATTTCCTTGGAGAAGTCGTTACTGAAAACCCATCTTCAAAAGCTGCTACAACATGCCAATCTCAGGTTCGAGAGTTATTCGAAAGGGAAGCCGTTCTCGGTGAACTTGATTTTCAATGTCGACCGTCATTCTTGGATGTTTCAATGGAAAATGGCGAGTTTCGACGATTCCGAGTAGAATAGATCTAGCGAGTCTTGGTGGTGTGCTAGGTAGGGGCAACATCAAATATGACACATTTTTGCCCATATTAAGATGGATTGGGTATGGAAATTATGAGAAGAAGATGGAGAAGATCGCGTAGGAAGGATAGATCTGCAAACAAAAGCTTCAAGGCTCCAATGGCAACAATTTCTAGAGTTCTCCAGAGGAACTGGGATATGAGAATAGTGGTCAGACTATTCCCACAGACGACACCAATGAAAAGGATTAAACTCGAGGGTTTGAACGATCCTTCTCAAAATATACTTTTTGTAATTCTCTGCAAAAGCCTTGCTTACAATAGAGCAGAGGAAAAAGAACCAATTCTCTGAAAATCCTCCCCCTTTAATCAGGCACTTGTTGCCACCCATCGTGGGGTTACATGCGGATAGTTCTGAGTTGGTCCATAATGAATTTGGGTTAATGGACCGGAGTAGCAGCTTACGTTACTCATTAAATGTGGCATGTAACAAATGCTCGAGGTGGTTTCCTCCATATCTGGGTGTTTTTGCCTCCCATGTTTAGGGAGATTCGAGGCGAATGGTTGTCTCCCATGCCCGATCTTCCTGCTAGTTGAGCTTGGATCACTCTCACAGTATCACGTGTCCAATTAGGCCACCATGAGGTGCTTATTCAGTACTCTACAGAATCCATTCTTGTGTAAGCTATCCATTCAGTTCCTGGTTACATGCTTTACTAAATAGTAGTTCTAAAGTTGTGAGGTCCACTATAATACCTATATAGTTGTATTGAAGAATGTCGATGAATGAAAAACGAGAATTTTCGGCATATACTAGTCTCTTTATGTGATCACGAATCTATGGTGTAGTGAAGCCTAAAACAAAGACAATTCCTAGAGTTATTCAATTATACTCTTTTCTTCTAAGCATTTTTTGTTGATGCTGCATCAATTATACCAATGTGAAGATGGGTGGGTCCATACTTTTTCTAATAAGTAGTACCAAAGTCAGTCAGGTTGAGGACAATATCATATCGATAAGAAGATGGGGGGTTTATGAGTTTCGACTTAACTAGGTTTAACCGTTGTATTGGTAACTAGTGTGTTACAAATTACAATATGGGTGGGTTCATGAGTTTCCCAATAGGTGGTATCGAGCCAGGCTCGGGTTTAACAGTTTAGCTATGTCTGAGATAACTATTATGCTACAAATTACAATAGGGTGAGATGCAGTTGTCCAGTTTAGTTTGACACGCACATGCGGGGGAAAAAAGTTGGCTTCACACCTTATAAACGACATCAGTTAGAAACAATTTTGAATACCATATTAATTTCATCATGAGAATGCTTGTTGTTTTGTTAAGTATCCAATCCCAATAGAATTAAGTATACTAAAGCTCCACTGGCTTCATTTTAACTATAATTTGAAGCGACGGATGTCTTGGATTATCATCTTGGAGGAAGACCGAGTTTGATAAATTAGAGATGAAGAGGGAGACTCCTTCGATGGGCGACATCCATAGTCTGAAGGGGTCCTTTACTTGTTAGGAAAATATGCTCTAAAAGGTGTTGAAAGGGATAAAAATGGCTTCTTACCTATTCACATGGCTTCATTGAAAGGCCATATTAGTATTATGGAAGGGAGGAAGGGGAGGGGGAGCTGCCCGAGCCGTATCCATGGAGGTACTCGTATTAATGCAAAACATTCTCCATATGCGGCTATCAATGGTAAATATGATGTAATCGGCTACATTCTCAAAACTCAACAAGGAACTTATAAATAATCTGAGATAGGATGAAACACACCTTGCATTTAGCCACCATGCATTAACTTGTCGGTGTCCTAACTTGGATAAAAGAATTAGACTTGAAGTTGGTGAATAATGAAGGATTGACAACCTTTGATGTTGCTGAGTACTACATGGAAACAATGGCCCCGTTTTTCAAGGTGTGTTCTTGAATGAAATATTAATTGCTCTTTACTTATTGTAATTATGAATTAACTAATTCACTATTACAAGATATAACTTCCCCGTTTCCTTTCATTGGTTTTTGCATCCATTATTTTTAAGTTTTAGTAGTTGCTGAAGTTGTCAAAGTTCAACTGTCTTTCTTTTACAAGTTGACAATTCTTAACATCATCGATCTACATTAATCTTTATATAGCGTTGTTACTTAGATTATGAGGGTTTGTCTATTAATAAAACAACTTTCAAGTTATTAAACATATCAATGTTAACTAGACTGGTTTAGTGGACGAGATATTATCGTGAATTGTTTGGTATTTTGGTTCTAGTTGAGTGCGCATTGGATATGGTGGGATTATGTTCAAACAATTTCATGCATCATACTGTTATGACACAAAAAATCTACTAGTATGTCATGCATTAATCAAAAATGGCGAAGACGGCTTATTGTTCTTCCTATGGGGTCACCTATGTCGATTTTTGGTGTTATGCGGATTCTAGTGAACCATGTTTCCATAGGGGTGCATAAAGAAAGGAGGAAGCCTTTTAGAAAACAGAGTACGTGTCGATATGGGCAGAAATTCCGATTTACGGAAAAATGGTAAATCGTAATTTACGTTTACAAAATTGAAATTCCCGGAGTTAAAAAATCGAAATTTATTCTCTAGATCTCGGATAATGAAATAGACTCATAGTTGGAGACTCGTCTCGTGAAATCTAGCTATACGTAAATTTCGTAAATTCAGAGGCCGATCGGAATTTACACGTTTTTCGAGCATCATTTGTTAGATGTAGTAAGCGATTTTGATGAAACGAAAGTCACATATAACACTCTCATGTGTCATAAGTGGCATGGTAAATGATGAAAATGGTAGGTGGAATGGTGTCGAATGTCAAGCGGGAAAGAAGGCGTAATGTCGTTTTGGAATTTGTTTTAAATGAGCTAAATGATAAGAATTGTGAGTGACCTTCTCGATTGAAAAATAGCAGTGAAATGCGAGAAATTGATGCGAGTGAGCTCCAAATTTTAAATTCTAGAGAGAGAGCCACTTTTCTCTAGAATATCGGGCAATCAGATAGTCGCGATCTTCGAGGACAAGGAAGATTTGCTCTACGCGGAGAGGGCCGATGGGTGCAGTAGGGAGTTTCCTCAAACTCCATGAGGTAGGGGTTTCTCCCCTACTTGGGTTTACCTTTATTTAAGTGTTTTCAATGTTTCGTTGAGGCTTTGAGCAGTAGTTTGATCGGTCCCAAAACTTGGGACGAGATTATTTTGTAATTTTTTTTTGAGGCAGTTTACGCACAATCCGTGGAGTGAAATTGGAGTTAATTATTGTGTTGATTTATGGATTAAATGGTGCTTTGGTATGTATAGGGCGGTAATGGTAGTGAAGCAGAAATTCACTAAGTGAGCGGAGTGATTTCAATGATTCTTGAGGAATAGTAGCAGGGTTTCACTATTCTCGAAGTGTTCTCAAAATCTTTTTGTGAATTAATGTGTTTAATCAGTATTCAAGTAGAATTGCTGAGTGTTTGATCATTAGCCCACATTGAGCTAATTTTGGTGTGATGAAATGAGAAATTACATAACATGATTGTGTGATTTAATTTTTATGTGAATATGCATGCTTATATATTTGCATGTGTTATGAAGCTATGTGGAATTGGCATCATGCATTCCATATGCCCAGGACACCTTAGGGCCCGGTAGGAGTGAGTGCATGAGGTGGTACGAGAGAATGATTTCGGATTGATCTAAAAATAATAATTATGCGGAGGTAGTCCACACTAAAAATATCAATTGTCGGAGGCGACTGATTGATATACATCGGAGTAGTCCACAAATAATATCGATCGTGAGGAGCGGCCCAGTTATACACATCGGGTTGTCCACAAGCAAAACCATAATAATTCTCATACGAGGAGAAGCAGGGCGAGTGTGAGGAGTCGTGAGGACTTCGAGGTGCGAGATGATGAGTTAGACATTCAAGTGGGATCATGCATTTGAATGTGTGTTTATTTTAGACATTGCACTGCACTTAGGTAGAGTGGCCAGCCCAGGGCGATTCCACTATTGAGCTTAGCTCACCTTGTCGAGGGATATTGTTTGCAGTGCACGGGGGCGTGCGGGGACGGCTCGTCCTAGGGCGGGGTTGTGAAGAAGCGAGTTGTGGCTTTGATGATTTTGTGTGCATGTATTAGAATTCTCTAATTTTGATATATGTGTTGTATAAAGTAAATTATTAACTCTTAGAACTATTGGTTAGTTGGTATGTTTTACGAGATATGGTTATGAGTGCATTTATGGGCCCCAGTGGCGTTTTGCACCGTGTGATGATATATTGAATTTATTTGGGACGGGTTTATACAAGTATTGTATTTGGGTAGAGCTCCCGTGCAAAGGAGACTACCTTAGATTTTATGAAGTGGTGTCGGGTAACCGACATCCATAATATTCAATGGATTGTGGTGAGTCAACGGACCCCGGAGTTTTAGGCGTCGCGACTTGGTATCAGAGCTTAGGTATACGAATACCTAGGGAGCTCGGGTTTGGGTATCCATCGCCACTTGGGTGGTTTGATGTAGAGTATAGGTATATGGAAACCTAGAGATTGAGGATTTGGGCTTAGGCCATAGTCGAGCAAGAACATCACCACTTGGATGGTTTGATGTTCGGTTTAGGTATGAGATTACCTAGAAAATCACGGGACAAAACTAGGACACTGCATGCACGTGTTTGGTGTGTTTTGTGTGATTTGATGAAATGTTGTGTGAATGTTTGATGAATGGTATGTATACCATGTTATGAGTTGTGAAATGTTATTGTGCTTAGTGATTAGCTGTAGAGGCTTTGGGAGTTTCTGAGTTAGGTAAAAGCTGAAGATAAAATAAAGAAATAAATTTTAGAAATTATTTGAGTGTTGGATAATGAAATCAATTTTAATAAATTGAACACTAGGAGTTAGTGTTATAGAAGGAGAACTTTAGGAAATTAGAGATGAATTTTTCGAATTAAATGAAAAAAAAAAAAATAATAATAAACAAAATAAATTTTAAGCAATTTATTTGGTTTATTGAAATGAGAAAAAAAAAAAAATATATATATATATATATATATATATATATATATATATATATATATATATATATATATATATATATATATATATATATATATATATATATATGTATGTATAAGTGGAGAAAATTTTTTACGATGTAAAAGCGGGAAAAAATAAAAAAAATAAAAAATAAAGAAAATAAATTTTATAAATTTATTTGGTTTAGAGGTGAAGAAAATAATATTTTTTGATTTTACAAGGTGTAAAATTTAGGAAAAATGAAGAAAATAAATTTTTAGAAATTTATTTGAGTATTATGGAAAATGAAAAAAAAAAAATTTAATTAGATTTGTTGCAGAAATTTGGAATTTGGCTACTGCCCAAATTGTATTGCAAGAGTGTGTGAGCGAGGCCATGAATTTGTATTGCAATCTGATCAGGCCCACGTACGAGGCGAGGGCGGCTGGCGCGGCCTTGTGATAGCGGCTTGTGAGGCAAGCTGCGGCGAGAGGCCGAGGCGCGGTTCAGTAAGCGGAGCGTGGCGCGCGGGCGGCTGGGCGTCTTGCTCGACGGCTGACTATGCACTCGGTGCGCTCGGCTATTTTGACCAGTTTTCGACTTCGATCGCATTCTGAGTCAATTTTTGAGGAAATTTTTTTCGGAAAAAAAAAATTTTTGAAAAAAAAATAAAATCAATAAAATTAGTGAAATTTTCGAAAAGTAAATTTTCAAAATGAAATTTTTGAAAATAAAATTTGTTGAAAACAATATTTTAAATGCAAAAATTGATTGCCTTGCATTACACGTAAGTCTGAGGACAATGTGTATCTGCTTGATTTATGTGTATGATTAATGTCTCGAAATTTTGTGTTTATGCCTTAGAATCTTGTATTGAATTTAACTTGCCATTGAAGCTGTCTGAGATGGCTAGTCGAGACAGGCGTGGCGTCCACGGGGTAGTGATTACCGGTGTTTGATGTGAGGGCTTTCTTGAGTACATGCGTGTCCCGATGGCCCCGCTATCGCCTGTTTGTATGGCAAGTAGACAGGAAGGTCTAGTAACCTCGGAGGTTAGGAAGCATCATCCTCGACATTCTGAGGAGGAGATTGATGGTGGCGAGCCAGATTGGTTTATCTTGGTCAGTGTAGAGGCCATGGAAATTACCTCTGACACTACCAGGATTAGACTAGCTACGTTCCAGCTAGAGAGTGAGGCCCGAATATGGTGAGAAAATGAGCAGACCTCTAGAGACCTTGTGGGCTATGTATGTGAGTTCTCCCCTAGGGATTAGGGCGAATGGATGATAGGTGTGGTTAGCCAGGTGGAGATCTTGGGGACTCTACTCGTAGTGGACTGAGGATCATGGACATGTCGAGGTACGATGTCATCCCGGGATGGATTGATAGCTTACCCGGGGTGGGTTGCTCGATTGTGAGCATAGGAGGGTTACACTTTATATGCAAAGTGACACTCATGTGGTATTCAGAGCCAAACATGACATTTGCCCCGAGACGATATCTGAGTGCGGGTGTCGGGAATGGGTTAAGCGGGTTGGCTAAGCGAGCCTTACAGGACGAGAGGCAGGACTTAGATCTCGAGTAGTGTCTTGAGTATGGATGTTTCGGATGAGCTACGGGTATGGCGCCCAAAACCGGGGTAAGTTGACTACCCAGATTAACACAACGGAAAATCTGCCCATCTCGTATCTGAGGCATACACAGTAAAATAGCCTCTTAGGCCTGAGTAATACTAAAAAAAAATATACCCAACTATATTCTCATAGTTTTCATGCGTGCAAAAAGATTTCACATATTTACAAAATATTTACTCAAAGCCACATTTCGGCTTTCTTCTCAAAAGCTACCCCTGATCTTAGTCTCCACTGGATAGTCCACGTACCTAAGGGGGTCCCACGGCGAGGCAATGAAAGCCCGATGAAAGTTTTCCTACAAGAGGTTACTCCACGCTAAAATGCGTATCTGTGACGTAAATAATGATGTCGCATTCCATACAATTATTTACTATTATATGAAATATCACATTATGCATGAGATGCAACCCCTAAGTACTCTCTAGCACGAGTCCCAACCGACTCCCTCACACAAGGAATGCCAAGTGTGAATAAAACCAGCGCTGACTAAACCATTGGAGACCCTCGATTTTAGTTATCAAATTCTTTTCCTTTATTTTGTGGACCCACGGATTTCGGGTTTGCCGTAGAGACGCCCGCCGCGCGCTTTTCAACATTTTCACGAACTTACATAGCGGGATTCATGGCCAACCGTGAATAACACATGGGACTTTCACCTGAGGGTTCTACCCCAACACTCCATGAAACATGTAATTTATCATTTTGATCATTTACTGGCTATTGAATCTACGCTTGGACTTTGTCCCACATTTTTCCCATTCTTTGACCCCAGGTATTGCATGATGAATAAACCTTACCAGACTTAGCGCGATGTGACCCGTGCATATGAAATGCCACCACATGATGCCAATACCATTTTCCTCATATTACATGCATAGACCGACACTACCACATGAAACATTTACATCATGGAAAAATTATAATTTACATATAATTTACACTCATGCAAATCATAATAATACATGAAAACGTATCAATATCACATTTCCACACACTACATATTATTCAAGCAAGCCATAACACATAACTAAATTCTCAAAGTTATGGACCGATCTGCTTGAGGCACTTCAAATCCCTTCCACGAGTATGGGCGATCAGGTTTCAGACATTATTTTTCTATGACAAAACCCACTGACACCTAGAAACTTTCAGTTTCTAGTTGGTCTGACTCAGCGGTCGGTGGTATGTAAACCGATCATGAAGCCTTACCCTTTAATTCAAGCTTGGAACTAATTTTACGTAATAGCCTCCCCACTTGGCAACCTACCATTATAAAAGCCCTTTAGGCTAAAGTAAACCAAATGGGAAAATATCTACCTCTTGATTTGATGAAAGCTTCCATTTTGGTGTCGCGCGTAGATCCATTGTATATAGCTTTAGATCCTCGAACTTTGAGCGTCGACCGCCTTGGCTTGGGAAATCTTTACACCCTTTCCCTTCACCTTTTTCTTCCTTTTCTCTCTCTAAGTTCTTTCCATTTCTTTTTCTTTTCCTTCACTTTCTTTTCTCTCCTTTTGCTTTTCTTTTCCTTTTCTCTTTTCTCTTTTGGTAGTTTTCTCACCTTTTTGATCGTCATTCAGTCAATGGAAATTGCCTCCCCATTTCCCTCATATTAAAGGTGCTTGGCTCTCCACTTTTCCATCATTTCTTTTCTTATTTATTATTAGCGTATTCCTTTTGGCCAGCCATGTGTTGTGATTCACTTCCCACATGGCTCATTTGTGACCATTCTTTCAAGTGGACCACATGGTTGCCAAAGTGTGACCTCTGAGATCTTCAAAGTGGCATCACGCACCTTTGCCATGTATTAAGTATTAGACCCGCATGTCTCGAGCGGCGTGAAGAATCCGACACCTCGGGAATCAGCGAGGCATCGGCGTGGTAGCTAAATTCGCGAGGCGATTTCAGCGGAGAAGTCCATTTCGTCGTCGAGATGCAGAAAAATTCGGTTTTGTCAAGTACGATTTTCTTTACACGAGAAGAATTGGAATTTTCTCAGTTATACATTCTCCTCCTTAAAAAAGAATTTCGTACCGAAATTCCACACACCCACACACATGCAATCACATGCACATGCGCTCTAACCATGAGGACACTCCTTGAGATTTAACTCCCGCGATCTCTACCTGTCAGGCTCTCACCTGAACTATAGGAGAGACTTCCCGACCGCACTCTCAGGCCTCAACCTCGAGCCCCGAACTATCGCGCGGGTCTGATAATAATAAACATAATGCACTGTCGGCCCATGCGGGGTCAAGAAACATACCACTGCGCATCGGGCTGCGTCTGCACGCTGACCTGCGGTATATAGCGTGAATATGCCCTGGGTCCCAGAGTCCCGGCTTGTGAACCACATGCGACCTCAACCCATACCACTGGCCCCTACGGCTGTGCATCTTCTTAGAAGGCGCATATAACACCTTGACGAAGCTGAGTTTCCTCGATTTGCTTGGAGTGAAGGAACAACAGATCGTCTGTCCCACTTGATATTTGGACTGGCTCAAAACCACAGGATCCTTGCCTCGTGGGCAATCCCTATTTCCATATCATCGGTGATGGCAATAGAAGCATGTCATCGTACGGCTGACACGTATCTGTGGCTCTGTGGACCGAAGGAAGGCTCTTTGCTGCTCACGTCTTTGGAAGAAGGCTGATCTCCTTTCCTCTTCCCACTAGCACTCGTATCCCGAATGCCTCGTGCATCCTCGATCTCTCTCTCTCTATGGTCGGCGTGTCAGCCATAGAATCCGTATCTGCATGGTGGAGGCTCACGATCTTGCCGAATGGACAACTTGATCCATTTTCAGAACCTCTAACTTTGGCTGCCTCCGTGGCGCGTGGTCGTCAGCGAATACGGCTAACTCTGTGTGAATCTGGCCCACGCGTGATCCATCAGCGTCATACGCCTTGCTTCAGCTATAGAAGTCTTTGAGCTTTAGCATGTCTCGCGATCTTTTGGAAAATGCTACCCGTAAGCAAACTCACGAAAGCAGCTTTGCCCATGTCACTTAGCCTCTATGTCTCTAAACCCTCGCCCACGTCTCCCACCATACGGGGCGCCGCCGGCCCGGAATACGGTAGTCTGTCTGGCGATATCGGAGGTGATCTCCCGTGCTTTCGATATGTACCAGCCTGCGTAGCCGATGGTCTGCGCGCGTTGGATCTCCTCCACCCCCGAATGTCGGAGGATGATGTGACTGAGCGCACCACGGAGGATTCTTGGGACCTCACGACTACCCTTTATGCTCGCTGACGCTAGCGGCCCGGCTAATGCCTCTTTGCCTCGACAAAAGCGTATTGTTGGTAAATCTCCGGCGGCTGATCGGATGTCGGTGATGCCTGACTAGCGCCGAGTGGACGGCGCCGGCGTCCTCGCCTACTAGCCATCTACATGTCAGTAGCAGCAAGATTCATTAAATTTTCACTCGATCCGACTAGTAATGCACCGCGATTGTCGGAGACTTTTCTGACCACATGAACGACCGATTCATGTCCTAGCGGTGCTAATTGCCAACCACTCGCAAATAAATTCAAAACTTTCATGTTCGTTTCCTTATCGAGTTCTAAGGTTATAGTTATAACCCAGCATTCACCTCTTTCTATATTTATACCATGCATATAATTTTTTTTTTACCTTGACTGTAGTCTTAGTATAGTCCTATACATCCTTATCGTGTATATGACCTTTCATGCAATTTGAAACACAATTTACGCAATAAAAAAAACATAGAACATTAATGACGTATCTCAAAGGGTGTAATTACAGCCCCGAGACACTATTCACACACCGGAAAAATAAAAATTTTCACATACCTCGTCAATGCATTTATAATAAATGCAATATAAATATCTTATATATTAAATCGCACCACAATCATTTTTCGATTTTTGTACTCTTTTTACTGCGAGTTGCTCATGTGAGCAGTGTCCGTGAACGATGGTGAACGATGGCGTAAGCGATTACGCGGATCATGGGTTGGGTAAGCGGTCGCCACACCAGAAGCCGGATGCGCTATTCGCGCGCGCCGATGCGGTGTGGCGCTGTTCGCGCTGCTTTCCAGTGGCTCGTGCGGCATAGTCGGCAGCGATCTGACTCGGCGTCTCTTGCGGTGCGCCGCGCGCGCCAGCGCTGATATTGGCGCGTATGGCGACCTCTACCTTGCGATCGCACCGCCCCGGGTAGCGACCTCGCCGATGTCGACATCAGCGGCAGAATCATGTCGCGACATCGAATCGGCGTCGCGACACCACTTCTCCTGCCCACACCGCTGCCCATGTCGCGACATCAAAATGATGTCGCGACATCACGCTAACCGCCCTAGCCCGCGCGCCCGTATCGACATCCGGTGTTCGTAATGGCGAGCCTCAAGTCGGCTTCATTTTGCTGCTGCGTCGCGGCGGGTGTCGCGGCCTCATGGCGCCACCCGTATCGCGACCTCCAAATGATGTTGCGACATCATTTCTCCGGCTTAACCTTGCAAACTTTTTTTTTTCAATCTTCCAGTAGCCTTTTTTTTTTTCTGCTACTCCTTGTATCGGTAGCTAACCATTCTTATCTTGAAAATTCCACGATTTAAGAGTTGAATTACAACTCTTTTTCCATGTGCGGAAACTGGAACAACCTCCCAGAATCTCCCACAACACACAATCGGTAGTCTTCAAAAGCGGAACAATTGTCAGAGAAAAATCAAATTTTTCATCATCGGTGACACCTTACTGCTACTCTAAAGATACGTGGCCTTACTCTTTACCGCTAAGTTTCTATGAATTTAAGTACTTCTACCGTTTTTCTTTGTCTGCCCCGGAATAATTTTCGAGTGTGACTCATTACATTCGTATTCAAAAAGCTGAACCTTGTCTAGAAAATTTTTTCGATTATTAAGATTTGTTCTACCCAAAAATTTTCTCGAGGAAACAGCACAGGTTCGATTTTTTTCTGGAAACCACAGTGTTCGCTTACTTTTCTAATATATTCCACTGACTGCACAATTTCACATTTACATACCGAGTGAATTCATCAAAATGCACAATTCAATCACACATCACCATTCATTTCTTAAAATACAAAGGATTGCATGATGTCTAGCCGAATCCGTGATCCCTAGGTATATACATTTTTAACAAGCTCACGATCTCATCTTTGTGATGTGCTAAGCCAAGGGTCAGTTGACTACCAGTCGGCCCTTGTCAGGAAAATATAAATCTCGTGTCGCGAAGGCGCATCTGAGTAAAATAACGCGAGCGAGCTGATACTCAAAATAAACATGCCAGCATATTCTGAGTTTTGTGCTTGTTTACAAGATTTATCTGTGTTTGCAAATCTTTCTTAAAATAAAAGTTTCAGAACTATTACCAAAATACTCTGCGAGTCTTGATAAGCCGGATAGTCCGAACTGAAGGGGCCGCGGCAGTGGCCGTGGATTTTCACTCTGAGAGATTCTTTCACTTTAAAATGCATATGCAATGGCATAAATAGTGTCCAATCGCGTGTCTGATTGTTACTGTATATGGAAATGTCTGTATGCATGAGATGCGACCCAGCCGTGCTATGACACGGAGTCCCACGGCCAGAAACTCAGCATGGCGCGGAATGCGAGTGTGAATAAACTAAATACACCTTGACTAAACCATTGGAGACCCTCAGTTTTAGTTATCGAGTGCTTTCGCTTTATTTTGTGGTGCAGTTTTTCGGGTTTACCGTGGGCGCCCGCACGCCTTTTCAACATTTTCACGAACTACGTCGTAGGGATTGTTATCTAGCGAAGTGATGAGATAGCGCATTGGGACGCTTTCACTGGGGGGGGGAGATCTTGCTGACATAAAGCCCAAAACATGTAATTTATCATTTGATCGTTTACACACTCGTGAATCTCTACCTTGGACTTTGTCCATTTTCCCAGAGCTCACGACCCGTTCCTGACAACGATGAATAAGCACGCCACTGCGCACCCACACGGGCACGATGCGATGTGGTAGTGCGTATGAAATGCTGAGATCTTGTCGTTTTTATAAGTATTCTGTGCATGAATGGCCTTCGTGAAACATTCTGTCTGCATGGAAAAATTATAATTTATACGTATAATTTGCGCCGATCTGAGTCGTATTAATCGCATTGGCATTGCATCAATATCACATTTCCACACCTTCTGTGTTATTCGAGCAAGCCGTAACACATAACTAGGTCGAGTTTGGACCATTCAGCGGGCACTTCAGTCCTTCACAAACATGAACTGCCAAAGTCGGTTCCGAACATTATTTTCACAACGACAAACCCGCAAACACCTAGAAACTTTCGGTTCTAAGTTTTCAAACTCTGACTCTCACGGTCGGTAGGCTGTGTGAAAGCCCGATCATGAAACCCTTCCCTTTAATTCCAAAGCTTGGAACTGAACTACGTAGCTACTCCCTTAAGCAGCTTCTGCATTATAAAGCCTTTGAAATTTAAAAAGTAAACTTTAGTAGAAAAATATCTACATAACTGGAATTTGATGAAACTCCGACTTTGGTGTCGCGCGTGAATCATGCGATATAAACACTGAATCCTCGAACTTTCAAGCGTCGATCGCCGAGCAGGAAATCTTAAACTTACTTTCGCCACCCTCCTTTTCTTCCTTTTCTCTCTACGGATTCTTTCCTTTCTTTTCTTTCCTTCCTTTCTTTTCTCTCCTTTTTGCTTTTCTTTTCCTTTTTTTTCTCTTTTCTCTTTTTGGTCATTTTCTCACCCTTTTTGGAGAAATCATCATTCGGTCAATGGGAGGAAATTGCCTCATTCACCATAAGTAAAGGTGGCCATTCTCCGCTTTTCCATATTTCTTTTCTTATTTAATGGCATCGTATTTGTGAAACCATGTAGGTATGGAATTCTACTTCGCGCATGGCTCATTGTGAGCCATTCTTTCAAGTGGATACGTGGGCAGAGTGTCACTCCTAGGATGCCAAGTGGCATCCCCCGCTTTTGCTGCCGTGTGTCGTCCGGGCACCGCGCCTCGAACAGCGTGGGAGTCGGTAGGCGCCGAATCGACGAGGGGTCGGCGTTTGGTATGATTCGGGGCGATGCCGACGGAGAGTCGGTTTAGGTAAATCAGAGATATAGAAAAATTTTGGATTTTAAAGTACGATTTGCCCTTTTTGAGAAAGAGTGGAATTTTAAATTAACTACAGGCTTTGCCTCCATAGAGGGTTGTAGACCGGTGTCGAGTTACACCACTGGTACTTCACCATCTCTATGTATTTGCGCATAGGATGGCACCGAGTCAGGTGCGGGGAACTTCGAGGTTGACTACGGGAGTTCTTTGGATAAGGGTTCATTAGAGCCAAGACACTTCACCATGGAAGCTCCGGTTCTATTTGCGAAGAAGAAGAATGAAAACCCTTCATTTATTACATTGATTGCAAACCAGTTGAGCAGTTCACGATCAAATCATTACCCATTGCAAGGATTGATGATTTATTTGATCGATTGAGAGGAGCGAGTCTACCCGAGATAGACGCCCATGGCGGATTCTGTCGGTGAGGGTTAGGGAGATGAATATCCTAAGGCGGCGTTTAGGGCGACCTATGGGCACTTTGGGTTTACGGTGATGCCCTTTGGATTGGCGAATGCACCGGCTGACGTTCCGGATCTCATGTAGGGTATTCCGGCACTTATCTGAATCGGTTGTGGATGCCCGTGGATGACATCTTGATCTACTCGTCGGGTAGAACGCATGAGTACTCGGCGAGGATTGTTACTGCAGTTGTTGAGAGATAACCATCGGCTATGCGAGTTCGGTAAGTGCGAGTTTTGAACTTTGCCCAGGGTGAGATTTTTTAGGACACGTGGTGTTGGCGTGAGTGTCGATCCGACCCGGAAGGAAGGTTGAGGCGGTGATTGTGAGTTAGGAGATCGAATGTCAATCTTCGAGATCGTAGTTCTTAGGATTGAGTGGGTGTTCTGGGGAGATTCGAGAATGGGGCAGTTGTCAGTTCGATGAGCTGGCCAGGACTTAGCCTACGGGACATGGACGACTCCGTGGTTAAGGCGACCACGACCATAGAAGTGTCACGCGATTCTAGCCCGACCCGGTTGGATGATGCGAGACCGGTTTCGGGACGAGACCAAATCTTGGGACTCTTTGCACGATATTTTTTTTTTTTCAAAGCCAGACATGCGCGTGGGTATGGCGCGTCTTTATACGTAATCAAAACACCAGGGTGGTGTCCATCAAAATTTATACACATATGGCGAGTCCCATTTGCATACACATATACACAAATGACTTTACAATCCAATTACATATTATTCGAGGCGCGGGACCTACATGTAGTGAACCGCACAAGTGTGTTGGCCCGGTTGTGTATGCGGATGTTCTTGGCGTCTTACCACCATGCTGCGGATTAAAAACCCGTCTTAAGCTTTACGCTTAGTGCGGGGCAATATCTTTATCTGAAGCTTCTTGTCACGTTCCCTCTTAAATCTGAAATAACATAAAATAATAACGAATATCGGAATCTTAGAATTCATATAACAATTTGTATACATGCTGCTTAGTCTTATAACGACTTAGGCTTGCGCATCTCTCATATGCGGGAGGCCCGAACTTTTACTTATACTTATAAAAACTTATTCTTATTCGGATCATACTCATAAGCGGGCTTATTCTTGTCGGATCTTATCTTTATAAGCGATTTTTATTCTTATACGGACCTCATTAGGACACATACTTGTATCAGGCGTATACTTATTCAGAACTCCCAAAGGACATATATATATCGGACTTCTGTCAGCCTGATACTTATCCTCATACTCGTACTTATCTCTCTCAAATCTCCCGTAGGAGTTCACAGAACTTATGCTCATACAGGGGTACCCTTAGGTACAACAAAGCTTATACTTATACTCTCCGGAGTTAACATGTTGAAGAAGGTGTACGTAGGTACTACGGAGGTATAACGGGCGATATCGCGAGTGATGCGGGAACTTATTCTTATCACGGAAGTTCTTGTAGGTACTACAAGCATTTCTAATTACGCCATTATCTTAAACTTGTCTTCTGACGTATCGCAGCGTTACGGAACTTATCTTTGTATTCTTGAAGCTTGTGCTTGTATTTCGAATCTTATCTTTCGTGCTACAGGCGTATCTTTATCTTCACAGACTATCTTGTCTTCTGAACTTATATCTGGTCTTCTGAACTTATACTTGTTTTTCTGAGAACTTATTATTGTCTTACGGATGCTTGCAGTAGCATGCGAAGATGCCGTGATGCGATAAGTCGAACGGTCGAGGATCGTATCGCATCTGGTCGGATCGAACGCCAGTCCATTTGAGATATGAACTTTAGTTCGCAGCAAAATCTGGATCTAAGCGGACCATATATACCGGTTAATCACTGATTGAACGTAATAAATATGAAGAGATTATTGGTTTAAATGCATGCTTAACGTATTCGATTACGGCTTTGCTGAGGTACCCATAGATCTTATAAGACTTATACTTGTATTCTTGTCCTGAGTGATGCAGTAGGTACTACAAACATCGGATCTACGGGAGTACCGTGGGTACCCACCGGACCTTATCGGATCTGGATAGGGCTTAATCAAATACAAGAGTACGTGAGGTACTCTGTGGAACTTAAGCCGGATGCGAGTGCGAGTGGGTGCTATAGGGCAATTAGATACGAGAGTGCGTGGTACGACGGAGGCAGTATCTGGAGGTGCCGGGTGGGTGCTAGGATCTTTACCATATTCAATTCTTTATTCTTGTTAGGAGTACATCGTATAATTGTTGGATGCTTTGAATTGATGTCTGAATGAGTAGGGCCAGCGTGCGATAAATAGAAGGTATGATGCGATCTTGGTGTGGTAACCTGAAAGCGGGAATCTTAGAAGCAGCGGCGGATAGTGCCATCACTTGCCCAATCGAGAGGAAATCATAGAAATCTTAATTAAGAAGTCTCAAAGTACTAATGTGCGAGAAGCATATGATGAGAGAGTCTTAGTCGCACTAATCAGAAATAGAAGTACTAATGTGCCGAGAAGCACGGTCGAGTGTCGTCGTCTTGTCGAGAGTACGAAGTACTATGCGTGCACCTTGCATGCAGGAGGTGCCATGTCATTGATAGTGAGTATGGCGGTTTCTGATTATATGAGTTAACCTCAGCTTTACTTATCTTATAATAGGCATTCTTAAATGCACATTATATTTTTATGACTGTGCCATTTCATGTTCATGTTTCAATTCGTTTTCATGTTTCATATCCTATTCAGGTTTCATGCCTATTCCATGTGGCATTTCAGATACTTATACAGGAATACTGATGTATTCACACATCGATCGTATTATGCTTTGTCCTCCGATAAATGCCTTTAGAAATTGGAATCATTGGTGTGAATCGTCAGCTGAGTTGCCTTTCAGCGCAACTAGCAGGTTTACGATTTTAAGAGACGGTTGCGATATTAGTTTCCCAGTGCATTGTCTCCATATTTGTATTTGGTTCTTTGTACTCGCTTTAAAGCTAAGGTGCGCGGGGTTCATCTCGATTGGAATCACGAATCGAACGCGCGAGAACTCGAGTTACGTTGAACAGTCGGGCCTCTATGATCCGCGTGCGGGGTGGCGCATAGCCTGACTTTGAGTGGATTTTCTGCCTTAGAGTAGGGAATTTGACGATACTGTTTACCCTTTTATGTTTGGTTTTCGCGAAATCTGTTTTTAATTGGCGGCTTGGACTCATTTCGAATCGGATAAAATTGAAAGTTATGGTAAAATCGGCTTGGTCGAAATGCAGGAAAACGGGCGCGAGAGTTATCGCTGCATTTTCCTGGCATGTCTTAGGTACACGTGTGGCCAAAAAATGACCCAGAACACAAGTGTACCGGTACATGTCCAAAGTGTGCCGATACATCACGGAAATGCGAAATGTGTGCTTTTTCTCCTCTTTTCATGCACTTTCATCACACGAACCAAATCATACCTTCGTATGCAAGCACAAAATCATTTCAAATTCATCTTTTAGCCTCAGATTATACTCAAATGATCTTTGATGAATATCTTTCTTGAGTGCTTTCATGAATGACGAAAACAAATTCTAATATGGATTTATAACATCTCTGAGCAATCTCAAGATTTGTTGGGGTTTGTTCTAACAGCCTGCTTCAATTTCCTTTCATTTAGCAATGAATCCGACAACAAAGGAGGATTCGTATATCTTTGTTGACGTGGGTTTTTCAACGTAATTTCAAGAAATCACAGGTTGGGATGCAATTCTATCAAAACCTAGATTTAAGAGACAAGATATTAACCATATCAGTACAAAGATTCCATGCTGAAGTCACTTCAAAATCCTTACTCAAAGTAGTTTCCATACCTTGTTGAGAAGCTGATCTTGGCTCCTTGCATGTGCTTATATTCTCTTCTCTATTTTCTTCTTATTTCTGTTTTGTCTCCTCCCAAGTATCAGGACCTTTGATGTACCCAATCCCATCTTTGTTCAAAGGCCATGTTTGGCCTCAGTCAAAACATTTTGGGTTAACTAACTATTTTTGGCCTCCAACTCTTGTTGGTGTATTTGAATTAACTTTTATTGTATTTTGGCCTCTAATCTTTAGGGCCACACCACACAGTTCCTGTCATTGCTACTTTGGCCTCATTCTTATTAACATGACTTTCGCCACTTTTTGAATGATACGATTTTTGTCTGGCCGAGTTTTAACTAGCTTTTCTAGGTGCCACATTTGAAAAAATGTTGCGTTTAACGCGGCAGATCAGAAATATCTTCCTGACCTGCTTGTGCTTGAAAATGGCCCGGGAGGATGCATATTTCGGGTGTTGAGAGAGAGAGATCGAGATACTGGGGCACTCTCACAGGGATCTGCGGTGGTAAAGAAGAAGGGGAGGATCAACGCCTTCTAGTTGGGAAGAATGGAGAGCATGGCCGCGAGTTTAGAGGATGAGGGCGTGATAATATTTATTTGCTGGCTTGGCTTTGGGCATGTGAGACGGGATTGCCCACCGAGGCATGGATCACGGGGTTTAGGGGCGACGGTCCCGGTCGGCGGTGGGGCCCGAGGAAGGATCACGGTATAATTCACTCCCACGACAAGGTCTGGTTGAAGGAACTGATTTAGGTTTAGGGGTGGTATCGACTTTCAGCAACCCCACCGGACAGGCTGGGAGGGGCGGAGTGTGTGTCGAGGAGCCAGTCGAGTTATATTACCAGCGGAGCTGTGGTAGACCTTAGGAATTAGTGAACATATTGATTGATGATGTGAAGCTTGACGCTGGATGAGTTAATGACCATCGGGTTGGCCGATATTAGGGAACATGTAGGGTTGTCATACGACCACGACTTAGATTTGGGGCAGGGTTGGGCCTTTGAAGCCCGGTATCAGATGTTTGCTTCCCACTGGGATATGCGGGTGAGAGTTGATCGGATAGGTCGGGATTATGAGTGAGGGAGATCTCAGGATCACTGCTCATGATGGACATTTTAGAATTGGGTGTCAGCGGTATGGCGCGTTATTAGTTCGTGTGCGTAGTAACGTTGCGTCGAGTCGGTGTGCGGGTTCTGATCACGGTCGTGCCATTCTCTTGGTGAACAATGGGTTGAGTTTGTCTTTGGGACTACGTCCGCGATGAAGGCTGTGGTGAATCGGGAAGTGAAGAGTAATTGAGTGTGTTGGTAGCAAGGGGTCGTGTCGTCGCACAGATTGAGAGCGCGGAGTTAGTTGTGGGGCCGGGAGATATCGAATTCACATGTGGGTGTAAGGGGCCGGGTCATCCCCCCAGGGTATGTGAATGTGAGGCTCGAAGTGTAAGCCCGAGAAGAATTATGTTGCTCAAATGAAAACACGGTGAGTATCGCGTAAGAGGCTTGGGTTGGTGATGGGAGTCGGGAGTGGCTGAGATGAAAACACACGAGACAGGGTTATCATGTAGACTTAAAGTTGAATGATAGGAGGTTAAGGGTGTTTCCCGAGTTTGGATCTGGAAGTGCGTTAGAGTTGTTTGTTGGCAAAATGAGCTTTGGACTATGTGGATGTCTTTGTGACATGGACTAGGTGGACGGTCCATTGGATCGTCAGCGATTGTGACCTTGGGAAGGTCGGTGTTTACACACAAAGTAAGGGTTGTGTGGGGGTTCACGGGTTGTGTGGTATATAAATGTGTTAGAGGGGCCAGCGGCTGCGAACTTTATGCGTCTTGGAGTCTTAAGGGTAGAGGAGCGCGATTTCGGCGAGTGGAATTAAGCTGACAATAATAGTTATCGGCGGTATATAAATGGCCTTATGAATTGTATGGGAGACCGTATGAATTCACCGTTATGTTGGACCGAGGTGGAAGAGC
>JAEQBH010005005.1:0-92053 GCA_016808115.1 Tetrastigma voinierianum | reverse complement strand
TCAAGATAAATAAAACCCTCATAAAATATAAATTATTAGGAAAGATGTACAAGTGAATTGAAAATAAATAAAATAAAAATAATTTTATGCTAATGATTTAAAATAATAATAAATAATAAAATTATTACATATGTGTGTTATAAAAATTAATTAATGCTATTTAAGAAATGTACATATAAAAATTATAATGCTTATTAGATAGAGTGCAATAATAATATGGTAGAAGGTAGAAGAATAAATTATTAGCATTTGTACTAAAAATAATAGTTTATATTAGTTTTCAAATATTGATTTAAAAGTGATTAGATCTTTATCGTCAAACTTTATCATTTAAATTAATTTAAATAAAATATTTTTATTATTAAAGATATATTTTCATCAAAATTTGTTAAAATATTATAATTAAATTATTTTCATTTATTGCTAATACTTATTAAATTGAAGATAAAATAACATTCTTCATTAAATAATATTTAATATCATACTTACCTCTCTTCCTTCTATTCTCTCAACTTTTTATGTTAGCTCTTCTTACTAAAGATGGTTATTTTTGTCATTCTTGGTCTAATCAATATCTACACTTTTTCATATTGTTCTTTCTGTCAAAGTATGAGACAACATGTATTTAGGTTTTTATTTACATTTCCATGAATTAGTTGTCGCCTTTATGTGAGTGTGGTTGTTGTTGTCTTGGTGGTGTGTGGTTATGTCGCCTTAGTGCAAACATTTGATTAATACCGGTGTAATATTTATTCGTTTGAATGATTTACAAGCAAAAAGATATAACACATCACAAGAAATCAAACACAATAATACACATGCTTAATCAAGCCACATGATTTAGTCAAATAGTAATATCAGTCATGTAGTGATAAAACTGGGTGTTATGATATATAGTCACAAATGGTGGCTATCAAATGTGTAGTCTCAAAGATCAAATGTATAACAGCTCTATTAATTATACTGGTTAACTTATGTTGTTTCATCATTTATGGATTTTAGTGATTTTTATTCTATGTTTCACACATAGTCATAAGTTTAATTCACAATGAAATTATTTTCTAAAAAACATTTACATCATATACTGTATTAATATATAATTAAATATAAAATTATTAATTAAATTAATAATTTTTGAACCTCTATCCCCTCCCTTCACTTCCTCTCTTGTTGGAAGTCCTTGTCTTGCTTTCCTAAATCTAATTCACAAGCACCCCGTTATAAACTCATGAAATTACACCTAATGGTTTAATTCGCCATTCAAGCTCAGCACAACCTTTTCCGTCAGTCATAATAACCACGTTCGCCTTCTTCGCCCGTCGCGGCGACGCAAACGAATAAAGACGCCGTTAACTGTTGTTGCAATATAAGCCAACAAACCAATGTCGATAATTGACGATAACACAAAAACAAAACAAACATAACCTCAGAGAACCACCATTAACAAGAAGAAAGATCAGCAAGAATCAAACGAACGCCAACCTCTCGAATGAAGAAATAATGCGGAGAACATCATCATTTCGGTCGGCGTTTGAACTCAAAACAAAAGAAGAAAAACGTATCCGGCAATGAAAAACAACCGGTTAAAATATTCGGAGAGCTCCCCTTATCGAACCGTTCATCATCTTAATGGTTACGTTGGTTACAAACACAACATAACGTCTTAATATTCTAACGCACGATTTTTATATGATACGAGAAAATAATTTTACAGACGGTAATAATAAGACAATCCCAGTTACAACAATATTGGTTACAACAACAGTCGAAATCGAACATGAGTAACCGGTGATGTCATTGATCCATCCATAACCCGTGAATGTCCGGCAACGACGAACGAGTAAACAGCTCGAAACCCGACTTCACGCGACGCCCGAAACGAACGCCGAACCATCAACATTCCAGTTGTTCTAGCGCGCCCGCTCGTAATCCGCCTGGTGCTACGACTTTGATGAACATCGCGATTACAAAGCGGTTACGCAGTGGCACCTAGCAGACCCAACCTAGTTTTTCATTTGGGACTTCCGCGATTCACCATCTAAAACTTTTCATTTAAACCTTTAAAGTAAACTTATAACTATTTATATAAATATATATTCATTAAAATCAAGGTGTTGTGAATAATTCTTTTTATTTGTTCTATTTTAAACATTAAACCTTATAGAAAACGCGTAGCTTCCTCTGCTTTTCTGACATGTCCCACTAACAAAAACATAAACAATCGAATTTCCACATCCAACAATGGGACATATCAAGTCCAATACACAACTACCTTCAAATCAAACTTTAAAATCATTTTCTGAACACTATAGATATATAACAATCTTTTTAAAAACCTATATACATTACAAAATAAAGGTAAGTAGTTATTTACAATAAAACTAACATTTTCAAAAGGTGGTCGTGCCACGTGAGGCGGAGGTCATCAGCCCCGAGGATGCTTGAACCGCACGTTAGTCCTCATCAAAACATTTTGGAGGTGGTGGCAAGAGCTCAATGAGAGGCTTTATAGGAAATAATGTTTCAGACATAGCTTAAAATACACAAAATAAATTGTACGAGATCTCATTTTCATAACATTTACTGTTTTCTTTCCATATAGATCAAACAATGTGTAAAACAATTGTATCAAATATCTTTCACATAGTTTCTTTTCTTTTTGAATCCATTAACTAATGGAATCCGCTGTCAAGAATCACTTATTGGTCCATGAAAGAACCCTCCGAGGAAATAGCCTTACGATCACCGATGGTCTAAAGTGAACTTCCGAGAAATCGTACATACCAACTACCGTCGCTCCATGAAAGAACTTATAAGGTCAATCTTACGACACTGCGGCCCAAAAGGAACCTCCGATAAATCGTGGGCCTTCTTAAATACCACACCTATAGAATAATCACATTATGTGTTGTAAACTTTCTGCATTTTCACGTGCATGGTAACAGGTCACTCTTTCCTTCCCCTTTATAAAAATCCTAACCCTTTCCTATGTACCATGCACGCAAGTATACTTTAGTCACTTCTTCCTTTTAACTTTTATCTTGTAACATAGGGTAACCATGGATTCAAACATTTTCATATAAACATATATAGAACAGGTGTTCACAAACATTTCATATAATAGCGGGAAACCATAAATCATATTTATAAACCATGGAAACCATAATTAGACGCCCTAAAACCGGCGTGACCATTGACAACCCACAACTCCATGGAATACTTCCCGTGAGTCGCCGGGGTAACCCGACAAGACTTCACGAAATTCCGCAGAGTTCTTTACGTGAGTTTCACCAGTGCAAAATCTTGGTCTAACAATGACAATATCTACACTGGGGTCCACATAAGTGGTAAAAGAATGGCCATTTCTGGGCCTCGTATCAATACTACAAAATATCCAACCAAATATTATCTCATGGTTCAAGAGTTAATAAATTACTTATGGCAAATACATAAAATTATAAATATTCTAAATACATGGATACATTCAACGACACAAAGCCATTAAGTCGATTTTTTTCTCAATCGCCTCTAATGAGCGCCACTTTCCGACGCCTCCCTGCACCTGAAATGGTGATCCTCGACAGAGTGAGCAAAGCCCAAAGACACTTCAGCATACAGCTCCCACCCATGCACATGGCGAAATAATCACATTCAAGCAAATTTCATGAACCTACTCACGTCTACGACTTGATGTGAGAATGACTTCACCATCCCAGACATCCCGAGTCCTCACCGACTCCTCAGCGCCACAAGTCGTTATGAATGGCAACCTTTTTCCAAACAAAGGTATTTGTTTTGAATCATGGGGATGTTCCGATAACGGAGTTTTATGGATAACCTTTCGATAGCACCACCGGGCCGATCTGAAGGATTGATATTTTATAGACAACCCTCCGATGTATATCAATTGGGCCGGCTCCGACGATTGATATTATATGAACAACCCTCCGATGTTATAATGGACACACTTCGATAATTATTACTATTGGTCAACCCTCCGAAACAATTCTCTCACGAAACCACCTCATGCACTCACTCATATTGTTTTAGGGTGCCCCAAAGGCATATGGAAATGTATGATGCTAATTCCATTAAATTCGGCGTTAATATATTCATGCATATATTAACATAATTAAATCATAAAACATGTTAAGTAAATTCACCATCACTCAGCACCAAAATTAGCTCACATGGGGCTAATTAGAACAAACACGTTAAATCTAATGGAATCACTAACCAAACACCATTTTCATTCAATAATAAAAATAATTTTCAGGTCACTGATTACGGATGTTAGTAAAACCTCGGGTTATCGCTCACTAACACTAAATAGGAATTTTCTCCACTCTGCTCAAAGCTTTCGAGATCGAAACACGCCAAACAAGCCTCGTGATCTGCAACTAATGACATGGTTCTTAAACAAGGATTAACACAAGGTGAAAGATCCCTACCTCTGGGAGTTGTCTTGACCCACCCAAATTATGTCTGTGCTTAGTCCTCACAAGGTAGAGTATAACTTTCCTTCAGCCTGTCAGTGTCCATTCATCCGATCGGGCCGTAATTCTAGAGATAGGTGCCTCTTGACAGCCGAAACAGTGTACACGCCTATGCTAAGTACTGCCGCCCCAGTAATACAAGGTACCAATGGTAAGATATCAACTTGAAGGGGGAGGTGTGAGTTGATTTAGAATTACTTTTCAAATATTATCCGATAAATATTAAAAGGTTACTAAGGTCCAAAGTAAATAAACAAACCGGGACATGAATGAATTACTATGTACTGGGAGAGCTTGTAAGGTGTCTCCCCTCGCTTAATTTCAAGATTATTTCTAAAGATGATATTATTCTCACCATTTATGATTATTAGTCGGCAAGGTGATCTGCTTACTAGATACCTCTCCTGGCGGTGCATTCCTCCATCTTATAGTAGAGTTGGCGTATCTCTACCCCAACCTATATTCTAAATGCCAATGTTTAACCTTAATTGCCACTTTAGACTGGGAAGATTCTCTATTTACCGAATCAAACCAAAGGTCGCTTCTACTCATATCCTTGTGTGCATCCTCATCTCTAACTGATCTTCTGCAGATCATGCTAGCTACACAAACATCACCATGTAATTGATCCACAGACAAAGCAGAGATAAATGAATAATATAAATTAATAAACTTTAATCCATTCAAATGACAGGTTCAAATCAAGATCTAGGTTATCAGCATCGCGAATAAGAAAAGTCATTTCAACATGTGATATATAAACATAGTCTTATTATCCCAAACAAAAGAAAATACAAATCACGGCTCTTCTTCAAGATCATGTCATCACGTTATGATTTCCGCTTCGTTCGTGACGATTCCGACCGGGCCTTCCACCCTGGTCCTTTCGCTTTTAATGATTGAGGAATAACTCGCGGACGTACGACGCGGTGAACTGCTGACGTCAGATCGCCGCCACGCTAAGGCCGTTGACTTCTTTGAGAGTTATTGACTCAACGTCGCTGACGCCGACGCGACGCTCCTCGCTATCTTTCATGCATCGTCCGCCGCCCAAAATCGCTCCAAAAGCCGCTCGCACCACCACCCCGCAAGATACACACCAATCACCAAATCAAAATACAGCCACAAAACTACTTATTTAAATACAAATAAATGCCGAAACAAGAACGACGCGCTGGCAATCCGGTGTTTTAGGCACTCATCATAATTCCCCAAATCCTAGCTCTTGCCTGTCTCACAAGAACCGACTTAAACCCAACACACCTCCTGTACTATGCACCCAACACGAAGATCATGCTGCCACGCCGGAGAGTGGATCGAATTAGACCGACTTCGCACCGCCGCTTCATCGAAGTTCACAGATTCGCAAATGTGTTCGACCGAAGAACTAGGTCGAATCCTTGGTGAAGTCGCCATACCACCTTCTCGATTGTTATTCAATGGCCTTTCCTAAATGATCCTAATGTATGTGATAAAGAATGATCTCTAGTGTATACTTAAGTCTACCTAAAACTTGGAGTTCAACTCGCCAGCAACTGGAAAATCTTAACTATAAAAGGATAAGAACGCGACCGCTTGTGTTATCTATTATATCTACTCACTACAGAACAAAACGAAGCCCATAAGTTTATGTTAAGTGTCCATGGCGTGATTAGCCGGTGACTCTCACCAGTCAGTTGCGCACCGCATTCAGTTCCCCTCGACGCTTCGCCCCCTAAATACCAATCAAACTTAAGGGCTCTGGTTTCGGAAATTTCATCTTCGCCCCTCGTAATCCGGCAAATAGTTACTACTCCCGGCTAGTCGCCTGTGGCATTGGACTTTAAATGCCTTCGGATCAGGTTTGGGATTCCGATTGAAGTCCCACTTATTCATGCCTAAATAGTCATAACCTTTTTTTTTTTTTTTCATTTTGAGGTTCAAGGCAACTTTCTTATTCACTCAGTGTCCCATCTCGTATTTGTGAGACTCCCTGTGGCTTTGTTGAACCTAGAAGTTGGGCTCAAAGACTCTATGCATAACCTAGAGATCATTTGTGTGAGTGCAGATAGGCTCATTGAGAAATGGTTTCGAATAACCGGCGATTCACTATGCCTCCCTCCTATTCGACCTAATTCAACATTCAAATGACCAATGCAACCTTTCTTTATCACACAAGTGGTTCACAAAACTTGATCCTACTTAAATGACATCACATATGCAAACTCTGTGACACCACACTTACTCACACATGTATATAAGTAACTACCTAAAATACAAACATGACTAAACACAAAAATCAATATCCTAGATGATAATCTAAAATGCAATTACTGAATGTAAACCTAATGCAGTAAATGTAAATCAACATGCATAACAAAAATAAACTACGCAATTAATACAAAATCAAAGCAAAATAAAGATTTAATTCATTAAAACTCGATCACCACACCCCAAACAGGCCATCTAAGTGTCCCCATCAAACAAAAGAACAAAGATAGGGTGAAGAGAACTCCCCGTGACTTTACTCGCCATCGCGGTGGTGGCGGCGCCGTGGAATGCCGTGAGTCGAAAGCGTCGGGCTTCTCGAGAATCGCCGCCGGACCGGGCCCCGCTGGGCCAACATCGTAAACATTGCCGGGCTAAATCTATATCTCGTGGTGATGAGGACTCGTGTGCTCCCGGTCTCGTCCTGCACGCATCAAAGCGCCAAGAGGAGCACGAGCCCCGAGGTCGGGGTGAGGATTGGAGGAGCTGCCTCCCGTGGGCTGTTGTGGTGAGGTGGTGGACTGAGGACCTGCCCAATGTCTCTGAGGGATCGCCCATGAGTCCAAACTGCCTGAGAATGCAGGTCGTCCCGTCCAGGCTCATGGCTAAAATCGTAGGGTCCCTGTAGATCGTGGACACCCTGCTTGTCCTCTTGATGGATGGCGGCCTTGAGCGGGATGTAACCACGCCATTGTCATCTCTCCAGGGTACCCCGCCATTTGCATGCTTATGGGATGAGGAAAAGCAGCTCCCAAATTCATCTGGGTCTTGCATGGAGGATGGCTCCTACACCCGCCCAACATCAAAGAAATATCCCGAATGATATAGTTGAGTAGGCACGCCGCGGCCATCACACGTCGCTGCTTCACAGAGATGCGACATGATGAAGCGATGATCTTAGAACATATAGCCAATGTTTCGCCTGGGCGGACGCATGCCATCGCGATTTTCCACTACCCAAGATAGTCAAGACCCAATGACCCGGGTAGTTCGCGCTCGCAGCCGGATCAAACTGGCCCGAAGTGGAACATGGCCAAGATTATAATAGTATCATCTACCCGATCAGTTTCCACCAAAACACCCTCACCAACCTTCTGGTGACGGGGGCGAGATCGCAGAAAATTTCGCACCACACCCCATCAGCCGGATGAGTGTGGTTGGCAAAGTGCTCGCCACCTTTTGCCGCAAATCGCTTTGGCGGAAGAAATCAAGCCGGGTGAGAAACCCCTTCGATAACGATTGTTCTGGTGGACGATGCTTAACTGATCGGCTGCAGACTATCAATGGTTGACACATCATAATCAGGGGTCGAATCACTAGGTCGACCTCGCTTTGTAGGCAACTTCTGCCTTTTTCCAGACATTGGATGAGAAACTCAACCTCCTAGGAGGGTAAGGCAATGAAATTGCACCAAGGTTACACTCCCAACTAGGCTAGACAATTTGACAAACACCTGATAAGCACTCCTGGTAACTAGATCAACTAAGTGCAACAGCATCTCAATGATCAAACCAAATAAACCAAATGTGACCTTAAATGTGAACCTAAAATGGGGACCAGACCTAAGGGTGATAATCGACCAGTATGAGACCAAGATAGGTGAATGCAAGACCGCAGGATCGGGTTTATGAGCGGTGATGGGTGATGAGCGCTTGGTGTAGAGGGTGCCTGGTGGGCAAAATATCAAGCTCACCGTAACCCGCGATCGTAAGGTCGGCAAGGAGAACCAGTTTAGCAAAGAATGGGGCAGGCAGAAGAAACGAAGGCGACATGGTTTAACAGGCAACGCCGCCGACGCTCCGTGAGAGTATCTACCAATGTCAGCGACGTTAATTAACGCCGCTATCGCTCGTAGAATGTAGAAATCAACGCCAGATTGAGATCAACGCCGACGCTCCAAAGATTCAAAATCAACGCCGCGAGCGTTAAATCTTCACGCCGCGACGCTCCGTGAAGGAAAATTGACGTCGGCCGAGACGTCATACTTTGAACGCCGCTGACGCTCGCAGCCAACGCCGCGACGCTACAGAGAAGGATCAAATGACATTAAGCAGTCACAAAGTGTCTAAGATAAGAGACACTCCTCTGTGAATTTGACTCTGACTTGGATGACGGATCCTCCCATCTTCAACTGAGCCCCGAAATTATATATAAACGGAAATGATTCCTATTACTTTGATGCAGACAAAGAACCAACATAACTCAAAGCTTTATAGTAACGGAACAGGACATAAAAAGGAAAATTGCAAGGAAAAGAAATCCCAAGGCCTCCCAATGCTTTTGCTATGTTACACGTCGCAGGCCTCGACGGCCCCAATCTCAAAGGTCAGAGAGTGTTAGAAGAATGAATGCTACGATTCGTATATCGTTGGCCACCAATGCTCAAGTGTGGATAAATATTCTCTCCACACATGCCCTTTCCCTTCCTTTGCAGGTTCCTTTCTCAGGCGGTGAACAGACTTATCCTCGAAGTTTTCGTGATTAAGCCTTGCGAAATCTCTCCTCGTGGTAGTGGTTTCGAGATATCTTCATTTGAATCGCCATCTGGATGCTTCATTACCGAATACATGGAAAATATCTTTGCTCTTGGACTCTCAATTTGCTTCACCTTTTTGCATTGATTTGAGTTTTCCGTGGGCTGTGAAGGGTCTACTAAGTACAGATGGAATCAGTCGCCTTCCTCCATGTCCGAAATGACGGTGCCCGCCGGAAGTATTTAATTACCAACTTTTACTAGGACATTTTCGATATCCCTGTGAGGATGTCAGGACCTGGTCAAGTTGGTAAGTCGATGGGGTCATTTGGCTCCTCCCCACTTAGCCTTTAAAATGATCAGAAGCAAGATCACGATGCTTGGCTCCCAAGTCACACAAGGCTTTTCCAGACCCGATTCTCAGATAACGGCAGAAAGATGAGCTAACTGACCAAGTTTTCGGGAAGCTTTTGCAATGGCAATCGTGATTCTCAAAGACATGATATCCCATATTCCTTCCAACTTCTTTCACTGCAAGATCTTTTCATGAATTTCACGTAACTTGTATGTTCTCCCAGTTGCCTCCAAAAGGGTATATTATTAGTTTTCAAGATTTCGCAAACTTTGTAATCGCTTTAACTTACCTTTCTTCAACCTCCGAGATAATGGAATTGTATGACAGTTCATCCGTTTTGTCCGTTTTCGCTTCTTCGACAAGTATTATTCTTGAACGCCTCAGATCCCTGGGCTGCTCATCCTGGTATCTCGTCTTTGGGATGCTTTCGTCTTGTTCCTTACTCAGCTTCTACTACTATACCTCGGTTTCAACTCTTTCACTCCTAGAGTGATACTCCAAAGATTCTTTCCTTCCCTTCTAGGTTTACCTCGAATTGCTTGGTGTAGTTGCAATCTCAAGGTTTTCCTCATTAATACACTGGTCCATTTGACCCATATGTACTTCCAAGCTTTTCAACCGTGCGGCTGATCACTAATTGGTGTCCTTGCTGTCAGATATCTCTTGTCTCATTCATGAAAGCAGTAGTGGATGTCAAGATTAAGGCGCCAGTTCTAAATCCACCTTTTCTCTGGAGGTGGTTCAATAACTCGGTTTGATGGAGCATACTGATTGTTCCTCCATCCATACCTCTGATTGTTTGACCGCTCGACATTCTCATTATTACGCCACCTCGCCTTGATTTGATTCGATAATTGTTTTCCCATAACGTCCTTTGTCAGCTGATTGGTCTCATTGGAACCAACACATACCGGGCTCGCTCTATCGTTTGTTTCTCGATCGTACCTTATGCGTGATGGTGTTATTCCATGACCACAACCCTAAGGGTCAGTCTCGTATGGCATTTGCCGATCTTACTGGTTTCCAGTCAACTGCTTAGTAAGTTGTGCAAATATGATTAACCGTATTATTGAGAACCCCTATTATCTGCGGCCACCCATGGCTTCACCGGTGTAGTCTTCCCTAGCTACGATTTCGTGCTACCTAAAAGATCAATTTCATAAGCTCGTATGTGTTTTCATTGCTGCTCCTTCAGCTGAGGTATCAATTACTGCTCTGCTGCACTGCACCATTAAAGTATGCACTCGCATCCATCCGCAACAGACCAGATGTGGCACTTCCTTAATGGGGTCGTGAAATTGGTTCCATGCCTTCACAAGTTCTCCTCTAGTTACCCAAAAGATGATCTCTCGCATGTTGCAATTTTTCGAAAGTAAAGAATTTCCGCTGAATTCAGATCAAATCGCCCATGAGGTAATAACTGTGACCGATTTGTTAACCAATGTCGCTCTACACCCAGTGAGAGGGGAAACATTTCAACCTGAAAGCCAGAACTCCATTGTATGTTTCGATCGTATCAGAGACTTGGTGAAGTTTGTCAAATGCATGTTTGATTTCATTGGCAAATCTGAACAAGATGTTCAAGACCAGCGACCGACTTCAACTCGGTTGTTGCCTTGACCCAGGTCTCCTCGACAAATGTCTTGGGTTTAATGTCAAGTAGAGCAAACCTCTTCTAGCGGTGAGAATGGATCATCTCGGCCGATAAACGGCCCAGTGCTTGATTCCTTCCTTATCCCATTTCTGGCTCAGGCCTCATGGCTCAATGCTGGCAGATCTCGTCATTTCATATTTATACTTCTCTGAGCTATTCGTTTCCTCTGCTCTTCGCGGTTCTATAAAGTTCTTTCAGTCTCCAGATCAAAACAAGATGTTGAATAACCTGATCTCAAAGGGCGTATGTACTCACCAATCTAAACTGGTAATCACAATACCTAAAAACAAGACCAAATTAATAAAGATCAGTAATAATAAATAAAACAAAATTCAGAGTATTATCTATCGTTACCTTCAGATTGATTAACCATCCTTCGCAATTGCCACCCAAAACTTGCCAGTCGAAAACGCAGGAAATGTGTTTCATGCGCAAGTGCCGCGCTTCCTAAGTAATATATAAAATTATCAGTACGATATCGCATCCACTGTGGGATAGGTGAGTTGATCACATAACTATTTTTCAATATTATCTGATGCATTGACAGTAAAAGGTTACCAATGTCTCAAAGTGCAAAATAAAACAAATTGATCCTAATGAATTACTATGTAATGTGACTAGGTTAGTCTCCCCACTTTCGATATGATTATTTCAAAGATGATATTATTATTCAAATATTTATGATTTATTAATGGCAGACGGTTACGGTGATGCCTCTCGAGGTATTCGCCATCTCTCAGGAGTTGAGTGGGCTCACCCCAACTCGATATCTAAATTTCTAAATGTTCTAAACCTTACCGCTGCCCTTCGGGATCGGGAATATCCCTATTTAGCCTGTCATCCAAAGGCCGCTCTAACATATCCCTAGGTATCCTCATCTCTCTATCTTGATTCTAGTTTGACTGCGTTAATGCTGGCCAAACATCACCATGTAATTGGATCCGCGCATGTAAAGGGTATGATAATGAATCATAAATCAATGAATAATATAAATTAATAAAATTTTAATCCATTCAAACTGTGATAGTCTAACAAGACCCTAGTTTAGATTTATCATGAAATAAGAAAATACCAATATGGATATATAAAAACATTAGTTTTGTTTATCCCAAAACAAAGAAAACACAAATCACGGTTCCTTCTCTTTCAAGATCAAGGTCACCGCCGTCAGATTTCGCGCCTGGTTCGGGTAGATTATCTCGAACATCTCCGCCCACCCTGGTCCCCTTTAAGCTTTAATGATTGAGAGGAATAACCGCGCCGACGTCATGACGCGTAAACGCCGCGATGCTGCCACTTGTTGACTTTATATGTTGACCATCGCCGCCGACGCCGGGACGCCACGACGCTGGGATCGTCGCGACGCTCGTCATCTTACGCATCGCCCCGCTAGTTCTTAAAACGCTTTCCAAAGCTGCCTTTTTTGTAATTCAATTGCACCGCATACACACCAATCAACAACCGTATCCAAATTTAATAAAACTACTTTCTATTTAAATATAATAAACGCTAAACGTAAGAACGACGCCGGTAATATCCTGAGTGTTTAGGCACTACCATCTCTCTAAAAGAATCACCAAACCCAAGCCACTGTATCTTCCCTTTTCTCTCTACACGCTAGCCTTTTGAATGGAGCGACTACTATCTGGGAATTTTGTCTTTTTCTCACAATACTTCTTTAAAATTCCTTTATGTCCTCTTTCTTCATGATTTCCCTTGCCATTGACTTTATCTTAGGCCGTCCATTTACTTCATCTTCTACTCATACAACATGTGTCATATGGTACATGTAGTAGGTGACTCTTTGTCACAACACATGTCTCTAAACCCGTTTACTGGGACCACACCCGTGACTGAAACATGGAATACCCAAACTCGAATTCGACGTGGTAGTTAGATTTTCATCAGATTCCATTCCAACTGAAACTATCATCATCCTAGATCTAGAAAATTTCGAATTTTTTTAATAAAATGACTGTTTGAATTTCTTTCCGAAAATTGGAATTTTCTGTCTTACAATATTTGATTGTTTTTTCAACACATGCTTCTTTATGCAAAACTATGGGAAACTATACTCATTTCATATATTCTCAATACATGCTTATAAAACTATAGGAAACCATAGCTTCATTTCCATATTTTTCTCAACATAATTTAAAGTCAAAAGAAACCACATTTCCTTTCTTTTTTTTTTTTTTTTTTTTTTTCATTTGGAATATTTATAACATAAATAAGGAAAACATATACATTGGTAAACATTAATATATATGAGTATATATATATATATGATATATATATATATATATATATTCATAACACTACTAGAAAATCCTGAAATAGCTACTATTGTCACTTGTCACTTCGTAGCTATTTAACTACTACATAGCTACTAAATAGCTACTAGTATAATAGATGTTAGGGTTAGCTACTAAATAGCTACTATGTAGTAGCAAAAAGTGGCTTCACCGATGTTAGCTACTAATAGTAGTAGCTAAATAGTAGCTACATAGCTAATAAATTGATGTTAATTACAAATAGCTATTACTATTGTTACTACTTTACAAGCTAAAATACTCAAGCCAAACTCATTACTAGTAGCCATGTAAGTCGGGTAGTTAATACATTGCTGGTAGGCTAAACAAATGTTTAATAAACATTTTAGTAGCTAACATAATTAATTTGCTGATTGTTAGTAGTTATGTGGGTAGCTTATTTAGCCACTACATCAAGATTACTTTTTTAGTTACCAAATAGCCACTATATGAGCTACTCCAATCTGTTGTTGTCACTCAAATAGAAGCACACAGAGCCACTATTTCAGAAGCTAAACACTGTCATGAAACTAGAAAATATACAAAAGAGCTATGCAAAGCAAATGAATAGCTACAACATTGTTGGTAGTATCTAAATAGCCACTATATAGCTACTACTTAATAGGTAACATACTAATTTAGCTACTAAGTAGTAGCTATGTAGTAGCCGAAGAGATACTATAGCTACTACATTTGTTGTCAAATAGCTACTATAACTGTTTTCATGACCGATGTTAGTAATGAAGATAATGTTATCGTACCTTCATTAATGGGCCAGTAATACTACTAAGCCAAACCGTAGCTACTAAGCAAGAGTTATGTAGCAGCTAAATAGCTTAATTACATTATTGGTAGTAGCTAAATAGGTTACGATTTAGCTACCATTAGTAGCTAAACATATTAATCTCATACTAAGCAGTAGCCGATAGCTACTACATTGCTGATAGTACCAAATTTGTAAATTCTTCAAAATTCAACATAAAAATTTAAAATAAGTTTGACTCATTTCAAAAAAATTATAAACTTTTAAATGTAACTAAAATTGTAACTTCTCCTAATTACATTGTTTGATTCAACTTTAAAATATTTATAACTTAAAAAAAAACAATTATGGAAAATTTAAAATAAGTTTCACTTTTCATATATTTGAATTATTATAATTTTATAAGTATATAAATTTAAAATTAACATTTAATTAAATGATAATTAAATAAATAAAAATATAATATTTAAGGCGAAATATAAATATTAAATTATTTAATAAATAAATTAATGCTTAATAAAGTAATTGAATTAGTAATGAATATTTAATTTACTTATAAATAAATTTTATAAACTAAAAACATTTAAGTTGTAACCTGAAATTTGGAAATTTAATAAAAAAGTAAACGGTAAATTGTCAATAGTACGTATTGTAAACTAAATTTTCTAGATCTCTGATGATTAAACGACTCACACCGCTGGATTCGTCTCAGGAATTCAGCATCTGTAATTCCACTAATTCCGAGATATGGAATTACGATTTTGGGGCAACAAAAATGGTGATATCAAAACAGATTTTAGGAAAACTGTTTTTGGGAAATAATTTACAATTTAATTTAAAAATAATTGAAAGCTTCAACCTGTGGATAAATAATTGTTTCGGTGAAAATGTGATCAGAGTAAATTACGGACACGTGGCTCGACGTGGGCCAAAAGGATTGGGTTGGATAAAGTTAGGTTCAAAAAGAACCTAGCTCATGGATTCAAAATCATCACACTGGGTAGTACTCCCAGTTGTTTAGAGATACCAACCATCTCACATATTGATACATGTTCGAAGTGGTATTTAAAATATCAATATTTGCATAAGCATCTGATCGAACTAAAAAGGCTTTGATTCACGGCTTAGGAACCGAACCGATTGTCAAACCAAATGAAACCGGAGCTTAAAGGTAATTCAGTCGATAACCAATTAATCGGAAGCTTTTAGGTAATGCTAAATAATCCTTTATGAGGGAAGCTTTATATCCTTACTTAAGTTTCTAAGTCTAGAAATACTCCAAATATTTTTTGAAATTAATAATTTATTATTTTTTAGTCTTAACACTCATACAGCCTAATAATCACATCCGATTCTTCCTTCCGTTTTATTTCTTTCATTATTCTGTATATTTTCTCACTTTTTTTTATTTTTTTTATTTTATCAAATAAGATTTGGACTTTTTTGGGTCTCTTTGAAAGAGATAATTTATAAATCCATATTTATTTGACAATTTTAATTCCAAAGTAGCTGCTTTGTAAAACACAAATTTCTCTCCGTTAGTAATTTCTAATAAAGAGTGCTTCAGATATGTTTTGTCCATCTTTCCTTCTCATCCTTTCCTTCTCTAAGTGCAGTAATTTTGATTTTACCATACTAGGAAATTTACTATATAAAAGAAAATAATTTATTATTATTTAATACTTTCATTTTAATTTTTTAGTTAGAATACCCTATATTCTCTTTCTACCCATCAATTTAAATCAACCAACCAACCCTCTTTCCTGTTGGAGATTCCAATTGGTCTCTCCTTTATTCTCTTCTCAACTTCAACACTGATTTGAGGTAAATCATACGTTTTGTGGTTACTTTTGTTTTTGCATCTCACCTCACAGTTGTAGAGGTCCTGCCTGCTTCCAACCTTTACTTTCCTGATCTACCCGCTTGATGTTTTCACCATAATATCTCGGTCAAGTTTTGTATTGTTGGTTAATGAGACAAGATCTTTTGGCTGTCAGGCTTTTCGTTTTGAATTATGTTGGGTTTTGTTATGAATTTTTTAGGGGTTTGATGGGTTCTTTTACTGTGGCTCGTGGAATTTTGCCTTTATTGCAATGGTACGATCGTATTCGCTTAGTTTGTAAGGCATGGATCTTTTTGTTTTTGAAGTTTAATACTGTCCACTTTCCGTGGATGATTTGAATGGATTTTTTTGTTATTTTTCTGTTTTTAAGTTTTGAAGAGTTCTTCAGTTCAGTTTTTGTTTGCTCAGAGGCTACATTTAAATTGAGTTGTGTTTACTTCTCTAAGTTGTTGGGTAAGTGTTAGACTTTATTAGTATTGTGTTTATCTTCTCAATTGATATTTGTTTTGTTTAGAAAATATCAATAAATTTACATATAAGATCAGAATTTCAGAAACAAGGGTTCTAATTTTATATATAGATTCAATTTGAAAAGCAATTGGTGTTTTGTTGCATTTTAGTAAAGGTTCTTCTTCTTCTTCGCTGAACTTTAGTATTTTGTTAGTTAATTAAAGATAAAGTGTTTATATGGTTTATTGAAATTATATAAGAGTGTGTGGTGTCACCTTTCAAATATTAGCTAGAGTGTAAAAGTTCTGCAATCAATGGAGATAAACAATCAAGCGAAAGAAGGTTTTAGGGAAGGCCATGCATTACGTTGATTTCCTCAAGAATTTGTTTGTTCTTGTGTATGTGTGTGTTTTAAAAGATGAAAACTGGTACATTATCATTTAAGAGTAGATATCGCTGCCTTAATAACTTTTAGGAAATTGTTGCACTCTGTCTCCATGGTAGCCTTTAGTTGAAGTGAGAGCTGCATGTGCCACATCACACTTATAAGATGTATGGTGATTCCTTTTACTTTCTGACACATATGAATAAAAAAAAAAGTGCCTGTCTATCCGGTTAGTGTTATCTTGTACCTATGATGCCCTTTTCCTCATCTATCGAAATACTATCTGGATCACTTCTCCCCAATTGACTAGAAAAGAAAAAGAGATTGAAAGAAAATACTATTATGTATGTTTCCAGCTGATTACCAGTGAAACAAATCGGTTAACCAGAGGATCAGCGACGCACGATATACCCAGCTCATGGGCTTCAATAGAGAACAAAACTGATCAATGGAAATCAGGTTACACATAAGATTACCATCATGGTTGTACTCCTTAATGGTAGAAACTCACTCGTTCAGAGTACACGCCATGATCGTCTTTATATTCTTAGTCCAAATTCTAGTGATTGCTGCTTCAACCTCCTCTTTCTCTGCTTTATGCCTCTCATCACTGTTTCTCCAGCTTTTCTTATGATGCTTTATTTGCTCACCCACTTTTTTTTCTTTTTTTTCTGCTTTTGGTGCCAAGGCATCCAACTAAAATTATGGGCTTGGGGATATATATATATATATATAGTAGAGGTATAGATATATATATATATATACATCCCGTATCATCGATTATATCAGAAACCCATTCAAGGAAAAAGTGACATATTGGATTTAGTTAGGGAATGTTGAAAAAAATATTGATTAGGATTAGGTAAGTGTAAGATTCAACTTAGCATATTGAATCGATTCAAGATGTCTCTAACTTCTCACTTGTGTTTTATCTTCTCATTTTTGGTTTGTTTTGTTTGTAGCTACACGGGGCTTTCATCTTTGCCTTTTCTTTTGTAATTTTATACTTATTGGTCAAAATTTTATTATATAGGACTTAAATTTTGTAAACAAGTGGTCTGAATTTTTCTCATTTTTGATTGGGCACTTAAAAATGTTTTTATATTTTCTAAAGAGATGCTGAATATGTTTATTTCTTGTCTTGGTAATTGTCAACTTTTAAGCTGTTGTTTTTACCCGTGAATTTTCTAAAATTTCTTTGATTAGTTTTTCTTGGAGAGAAAACTAGGAGTCATATGGGGGATGGTTTTTATGTTTTTTGTAAGTGGTTCCTCGACTGCCGTCTAGCCTGATGTGATAAGTCTTTCTTCATCTCCAAAGGTTTCCACTCAGGGGATATGTCTTTTTTTTTTTCTTTTTGCTCACCTAAATTTCCTAGGTCGCTTGGATTTTTGGGTTATATTCTTGAAGGTTTGGGTCAGAACCTCCAGCTTGTAAACATGTTTAGACTTAACACTATTTTTGAGCCTGGGAAACTGTGTTTAATATGTTGATTTGAGAATAATTGTGTGGGAATATAAAAGAACAAAACATATTATTAGTAAGGCTTTACAAAAATACCTTGCTCAAGTATAATAGTAATTAAACTATCTTAATAAACTATAGATATTACTCGACACATTCATTAAAGTAGGATCTATTGTATCTGAAAAGTACTCATTTTTCAAGGAAAAGAACCATATATTTTACATTCATTATGCTTTTCTACCATTATTTTTAATCAATGATTCAAAATGTTTCCAAAATAAAATGTTGTGATTTCAATCGTAACTACTTGTAAGGAGCTATGAGAGGAGGACCACCACCGGTGGCATTAAAGAGGGAAGAAAAAGTGGCAGAGAGAGAGAGGTCAAAGAGAAGTGTTTTTACAAAGGAAAGAAGCAAAGTGAAGCTTAAGAGAGAAGCGCTGCCCATGATTATTTCAATTATTTGCCTTTACCTCAGCTCACCTCTACTTAGCTTTTGTTGTTTCAAGAGCTTGTTGAGCCAGAGATCAAATGTTGCCAACCTTTCTCCAAGAATACTTATTAAAAAACAGAACCTATTATTGTTTGGTTTAACAAAACCACCTTCTGGGTGAGTTTTATGTTTTGCTTCGGTTTTGTTTGTCTTAAATCTTCGCTCATGAAACACGCTTTCTTCATATTTTCCTCTGACACTACTTACGGTACAGTGTAGTTTTCTTTTCCGCTCTAAAACAAAACATAATTTAAATATGTTTTTCGTTTTGATAAACATATCCATTTTTCTGTCCAAATACATGATTCATTTTCCTTTGCGCAGATGAGAAACATATATTTATTTTCCTTCGACTTCTAGCTTTTCGAGTTGTATTCATCTTCTCCATCACAAAGTGTTTTCAAAAATTCAAGTATGGTTTTTCTTTTTTTTGAAAATAATTATGCTATTTAGTACGAAGTGAATTAGAGAAATAGTGGCAAAACCATAAATGTAGAAATATGTATTTTATCTTTGTGAGGATTTGTTTTTTTTTCCTTATTTTTTGTGGAGATTTTATCCATAACTGCTAACTCAGTTTTTTGTTTTTAAGCAGTTCTTTAGTTCGTTGCTGTTCTAGCCACATTTGGGCAAAGTTCAACTACATATTTGTTTTATCTCTCGCTGTCATAAATTGTCAAGCTCAACATTTAAAATGGCTTCAAATCTAAGTTGGATGGGAGTTCAGTGTCATAATTACGTCTAAACCCAGTTTTGGTCGGGTTTGATGAATTTAGAATTTTATGCAAAAACTCGAATGGATGGATATAATAAAGATAAAGTGTCCACACTTACTAAGTGCCGAAACCGTAGAGTTATCATCAAATTGATACTATAAAGTATCACGAATGAAGAAATAGTTTTATACCTGGGTATTATGTTTGGCAAGACAGTGGGGAAAATGGAACCTATCTAATTCATAAAATTCCCAGATGCCCAACCGTGATCCGAGACAATTGAAATGCATACCATAAGATGGTTATGATGCCGCTGGCCTGATTTCAACCCAGCTTCAGCTATCAGATAACTCCCAATCCAAAAAGCACATGCTTTTGACATGCTATGTCATGGAATAAAGAATTGTGGTCTGCTTAAAAGACATTCGCAATACATTGCTGCAGAATGTTGAGTCACAGTCGCTACCACGTTCCAAAGGGAGTTTATGATATTGTCAACTGAGATAAAGAGCAAATCAGATGAGAATCACGGATCAGAACTTTACAATAAAAGTTGTTAGAGTTTAGCTTACTAGCTTGAGAAGACCATTGGTTACAAATAATGGTTGCTAAGCAAGCTGGGAAGACAATGACTCTACAATTCTGTAAGATTTGAAAATACTAATGATATAAGAGACCTAATTTACAGAAACAAATATAAGAAGAAAATAAAATAAAATTCACAAGAAAATGTACTACTTTCCCTTTGTCTCTTTGACTAATTAAGGTCAGAGGCTCTAAAGGCAATTTTTTCCGCTTAATGATATATGGGCAGCGGAGCACGAGGTCAGAAGGAGAATGCAAAGATTGCCTGATCCCATTGCTTGAAGTATTTACAACACAAAGACAATCCTTGATTTTGCAACAGAATAGAAATGTGACGTGGTCACACTATGGTTCAACTAGTTTGGCAATACAAGACAAATATCATCATGGTCGGTGATTTAACGCACGGCCGCCATGGTTGTGGCGAGGCAGATAGTCTGGTGTTTCTTAATCGTTAGTGCCAAGTCCAGAACCAAAAATAAGAAGATGTTGAACCACTGAGTAGTCGAAGTTAAAAGAGTTGCGGATGTTGAATTAGCATGACATTTCAAATCAAAACAAACGCTTAAGAGCAGTATTAATGTGGACCATCGTTGACTTCCCCGTTATAATGTTGTCGGTGGAAGTACAAATCGTCGATTGGTATGTCCGTATTAGCATGGTCATCAGAGGCATTCATAATTTCGCAGAGGAAAGCACCAGGGGCTTGACAATTCAAATCACCGCAGTTTTACTCCGCACCGCATATTCTTAGCGTAGTAATAGATATGCTTCGTAAAAGATGGTGGTAATGAACATCACACCTGAAAATAGATGGAGCAAAATTACCAACATTGAACCCGACTGGTGCCAGCAACCGGAAGCTGATATTTGAATGATCCACATGTTCACTACGGGCAAGAGATAATCTCTTTTCGGATTGTGGTTATGACGGAGCACATCAATCTCACATAACTTGGGGATCGCAATAATTAAGAAAATGTCTCGACAACGCAGCCACTGGTCCAGGAATGCCACGGCAAAACCAGACACCTTCAGTCAGATAAGAGTTGAACAGAGCACCGCCACGCCGGTTGCAGAGTTGGTGAATGCACCGCACCCGCGCCATGCCTGATGACTGAAAACAGCGTTATGACGGCTAAAAACTAAGACGATGGATGGCACCAATTTAGCCCACCGTGACATGCCGGTTGCCGGTGATAAAGAGCCAGCGATCGCAGCCACGCGCAGGCTGAAAGCGTTAATCGCTTCCAGAATCGTTGTCATGTGGCTGTGTGAAGGCATCAACAGTTGTTATGTTTTACATCACTTGCACCAGAAAAATGATAAATTATGGCTCAATCAGATGAAGAGATCCCAGTTATTCTGCAAGTTTGAGCAATATTATTCCTCCTAGCTTTGACTAGATGAGTACGGTCCGCACACTCGCTCTTTGCCGACATTGTCACACAAATATCGAGGATGTATCTTTCTGTTGTACTTTGTTACTATGATTACTCTTCACTATGAAAATGACCAAATCGTTCCATAATGTAGGTACCTTCGTAGTTTTTTAAAAAATAATGTGAAAATAAGGCACGTGTTGGAAGGTTCAATATGCAATGCCTATTTAGGTCAATAAGAAGTTTAATATTTTGCCTAAGTACTTATTTTATATAATGTGCCATACAGCAAAATTGGCAAGTGCCTGTGGCCAATGATGTTTAGGAGAGAATTGAGGAAAACGAGAGACATTGTCTATTTTCAACATCTCGACGCAGGCTTGGATTGCAAAGCATCGAGCAACTATCATCGAAGAGTTTCCATACGCACACGCCATATAATGTTGAATTGCTTGTGGCGGATCCATATCGCAGTATTCTTGTTATTGATAATGTGTAACTAATCAACTTGCATTTTTAGTGTGCTGGTCCATAATATGACTATGTAAAATTATTTGGTTTATAAGGATTGTACACTGAGAGAGTTTGCAAAAGTCGAGCGACATAATCATACCGAAATGGGGAGTGTACCACTAGAAAGAGAATTGCCTCTTTGGTTCAACACACATAAAGTAAAATGGTAGTATGCCACGCAAAACATTATTCATATATATATATATATTATATATATATATAGTTATAAAGAGTATATATGAGGTATATATATACAGGCAGGTACCATATTTATATTAACTATAATCACTTGCGTTTTATATGTGAAACAGTCCTTCAAATAATATCGCGAACACACAACTCAAGGATCTTGCTAAACGACCCTGATGACCGTAAGATTATATCCGGTATTTTGCAAATGATAAAATCACCACGGGAGCATGGGGAAACCGCAAGAGTACAATAATAGTGGCATCATTACATCAAGGGCTTAACCAGTGGATCAATGCAGAATGACCATTTATGGTCAAGTCTGCGAAGCCAGGAGCGGAACATCCTGGTTGGGCCAACTGCTGTAACAACATTGTCTGCGTGAATGGTTTGATCCAAATACCATTCCGGGATATGGTTCATCCAATATAAGATTGTATGTAAACCATCGACGATTTAACAAGTATGAACCTTTGTTTTGGCCCACGCTGCCAACCCAGGTGTATATTAGTCCATCCTAGCTTGAGATGATAGAGCCATTGGTATTGTTAATAAAATAAATAATATTGTCAGGGAAATTCTCAATCATCTAATAATCTATCCACCACCCAAGCCCAACCATTCTAAGAGGATGCTATGTAATTACAATGTGCTGGTGCCCTGATGAACCAATGTCTTTGGCCTGAACCCATGGAGCAAAAGAATACAAATTGATTCGCAGTCGGAAACCTAGAAATGGAGAATTGAAATGGTGACTTGAATCTAAGTCAGATTTGATTCGTAAGAAACCAGATATAAATGATAAATATTAGCCTGGCGATTACATCATGTTCATAATTTTCGCATATGTTTTATTTATTTACTTATTTGGCGTTCTGTACTAACATGTTTATATATTCTACTACAGACATGCGAGGTCAGTGACTGTCAGAGGGAGGTCGCGTATATGTGACGGGGTGGGACATCGTGGGGGTACACTCATCCCATGCAGAATATCTAGTTAGTAATTACCCACTTTGAGAATCAGATACCTATACGCCAATTACGGAATCACCTGGTGCATTCGACTTCATCGGACGATAGTTGCGACTGACGCCAGTCACTCACAGCTTTGGCCTACAACATCGACCATGCCCACTCCTGTGGACCTGCATCCGTGGACCTGGGGCTGATTGTGGAGAATGGAGGTAAATGAACATAATATAATGAAATATTTATTATTATTTTAAAAAATTTATGTGAAATGGATATTTGCATGCTTTAGGTTTGTTTAATTACTGGAGGCAAGTTGCTCGTATCACCCATTTCAAGGGAGCTTATTAACATTGAAGGTATAAATGGAGCACCACCACAAAGAAGAGATAAAATGATTTTATTTTGGGAAGAGTTCAAGGTATAACTCATTCAATTTATACTTATATGTAAAATGTACAAGGATAAATTGAATATATAGAAGTGATGTGTTTGTTGGTTGAGATGTTGTGTTTGTTGGTATAGATGTTGTTGGATTAGCTATAGAGTATTATATAAGTGTCTATTATATTACAAGTACTAAAATGTCGGTTTTATTAGTTGATTATTGTTGGGCAATAAGAGAAACTCTCATTTAAATTTTTAGAAATATCATTATTAATTATTTTAACATTTATTTACTTATGAGCACTATTAACTTTTTATAGAAGCCATGGGATGCCTAGATGGAGGTGTATCATCAAAGCAACTTGGAGGTGCTTACAAGTCTATATATACAGATAATTTGGAATAAAAGTGAGGAAACATGGACTGTGCATGTTACGGAGTCCATTCGTGAAGGTGGAATGAAGATAAAATAGAGCCAAATTCGATCAGAACAAATGTCTCGAATCTCATGAACTCGAGAAGGCCAACCGTGCACAAAGACCAAGACACACCGGGGTTCCATTTCACTCGGGAGCATGTTAGAGGATTGTAAGTACTTAGAATTTTACTTTAATTCTATTTGATTTGTAAGATCTAAATAAAGAAAGACTTCGAATTTTACTAATATTTCTATAGAGAAAGAGACTGTGGAAGGCCATCCCTTATCCAAATCCATCAATAAATCACACACTTTTTACTATTCACTCGCTTATGGGTTGATAGAGGGTCAAACTGCAAATAAATTAAAAGTATACATATTAATTCAAGTTTTTTTTTTATTATACATTCATATATTAGTCTGAATATCTATTCAAATTTGTAGGTAGAAACGTGTATCAAGAAATGCAACGGATGGTGCAAAAGGATGAAGGTTCAGGATAGTAGAACACAAAGACGAATGGTTAAAGATGCAACATATTTAATGAAGGTGGTAGCTGATAAAATCGCACGATCTTTATATAAGGAGCCAGTATCTTAATCTTTCGCAGATACGAGTGGGCTCCATCTTACCATTCCACCATGCTCATCCAAGAATGATCTTGAGCTGCAGTGAGAAGCCTGGCATGAGGTTCACAAGAGGCAACAGAGGAATGACATACTAAGGAGCAAAGTACTATGATCACACTTGATGAGGTTGCGCTTATCAGGCTTACCACCAACACAGGTCTCCTCATCACTACAACCTTACATATGGGATGACCTCTCTATTAAATGACCCACTAATGCATGATGCCCCTATCCGTGATATGAAACATTCCCGTCATGAATCTTTTGGTCTATTGTATAGTTATCTAGAAACATGGACGAAAATGTTATTTTGGTTTGTTATTCTGTGGACGCAGTTTTGGCGTAATTTTATAATTTTTGGTTTCAATTTAATTTTTTTTATTATTGTTTAAGGTTCTAATAATTTAACCAAATTTAGTTATCACCCAGTTTAGTCAATAACTAGCTATTACTATTTAGCTACTAATCCAGTTAAATAGCTACATTACATAACTACTGTTGACAAAATTTTCTAAATAGCTATCATCAATTAAAGTCACTAAATAGCTACTACGTCATAGTAGCTTTACAGTAGCTTATACTGTTTTAGTAAACTATTAGAGTCTTCAATTAGTAAGATTATTATTGTAGTGGTGCTAATTATAGCTTATAAATAATCAGCTATTCACTATGTTAGCTATTAAATTTACACATTAACCACTACCACTTGGTAGCTACGTATCTACTAATGTGCATTATAGTAGCAAGTAGTAGCTATATATAGTTCTCCTTACCTAAATTAGCTACTACATTTTTCATTTTAGCTATTATTATGTTTAGTAGCTAATTACAGACATTTTAGGGGTAGCTAGCAAAGATATTGAAGACACGTTAGTAGCTAAAATTAGCTTTGAAGGTTAATTTACAACATTGTCCTATAAGCTATTTAGTAGCTAAAGATATTTAGCATTGTAAATACATTAGTTTAGCTACTACTGTAGTAGCTAAAATCAATTTCTTTTCTAGTAGTAAACATGTACATTCTTCCTCTTGTATCTTAGTTATTTAAGCTCTTCCTTCTTTTAAAACAAAACTTTCCACCTCCACCTGTCTCTTATCACCTTCCATAAAGTCACATTATCCATAAAAATCCATTAGGCATCCATACCTTAATATGTTCAATAAACCATTAACTATACAATACTTTCCAAAGAACCCTTAAGAATTTTACTATTTCACTGATTAAAATCACTGAACCCCAACCTCTTTTGTTCCCATGATTTTCATAGTTCTAACTTTAAGTGAAATTACTTCACTCAATACAATAGCCCACATTAGGCTCATGAAATACATGTTTGAAATCTTCATATTCACACTGGTTGCAATCTCAAGCAACCCTTACACTTGTGCAAACACAAATATCAGCCATGTTCTGATCATCCCCAGTCCTCCATAGTAATATATTAATCTTGACTCAATGGGATTTACAGAGTCCAAGAACACCCAAATGGAGTTCGGACGGCAGTTGGCGGCCTTCATTCAAAAACTGTAAATTACTCGCTTACATTTTGAAACAATCAGATACCTGATTTCAGGGCTCTTAAATCCAATTTGATGACTTGTTCTTTTGTAATCATTTGAGATACAGTTCTGCATTTTCCAACCTAATCACCTAAATCGATCAACAAACTCATATATCCTAAATAATGTAGATTACATGTATTTCAATAGAAACTTAAACTGGTTCTAACATAGCCTCTCAATCGGCCTTCAGCTCCCAATTGATCAGACTTATTGACCATTTGCAGATATGTCTCTCCTATCAGTCTAGTTTATCCAGAATTTGAATCACTAATTGGATGATTATGGTCAAGCATACAAATAAGCTCACGAAGTCTTAAAACAATAAAAACTCGCCTAAGACAACCCACTTAATGCATTTTTTTTAGTCCAATGGGTCAATTTAGACATCTATTTCAAGGAGATGTTTCATCAATCTAGTTTATCCAAAATTTGAATCACCAACGATGAGGATGGCCAGTTATGACCAAAATATACCAAAAACTCACTTTACGCTTGGTCAATTCAAAACAGATTTTTATTACTTTAGATTTTAGGCTATTTATAGTGTGGATACAAACACGCCGCGCCACATGTCGCCTCTTTGTTTCAAGTTGCCAAACACTGATTTATCTCACTTAGTTTACTCCATCTTAAATGGAAATTCTTAAATATTTGACATTTTTCGGGATTTTTCTAAAATATAGTTTTGGGTCCACTTGACGTTGCCGCCTTGAATTTCGTGGGAAAATTTGAATGTCTCTGAACAATGAAATTGGACTTGTAAATTAGATTTCATGAGACAAATTCAACGAAAGTCTGCTCATTCATCCGAGATCTGTGCTCTTCTCTAGATGATATTTGTGGCAAATTACCATTTTGCCATTTTTCAGAGTGGTCATTTTTCACTTCTTAACATACTTCCTGTTTTAATCTATTTCAATGAGTTTGAGACTCAATACATTGTTATGAACATTTTATTTTCAAAGCTTGTTTTTCAAAATACTATTCATTCGATCGTTTTTTGTACCACTTAATCATCGAAAAACTAAATTTACTATTCATAAACTTTAAATTCAGGTCTTATTATCCAATGCTATGCTGATTTAATCGCAAGACCTAGGCACCAGTGCCATGTAGCCTTTGTTCAAAGTTTTTTTTTCAAAATTATTTAAAAAAAAACACTATTATAAAGAAATTAAAATAAAAATATTTTTAAAAAATGGAAACTTTTTTTTTATGATTAATCTTATTTCTTAAACAAAAAAAAGTAAAAAAAATATAATGTATAATATATTTGTGAAGGAAAAGACCACACAATTTTTTCAGAGACAAACGTTCCATGTTTAGCAATAAAGAGAAAAAGCTTGCCAGCTGTTCCATTAATTTGCAACTTGGTAAGACATATTTTTCAAAATAAAAAAATGTCAACATGCTGAAACGAAGGCAAGAATCGACACTAGACACAACCATAAAAGACAAAATGCCTTCCATAACCTCTCTCAAAGATTTCAAACAGAAACCAGCATAGTCTGCCTTCCTTCATTCCTTCTTATTGTCATTATCTTTTCTCCTATTTCTCTGTTCCTCCTTCTTCTGTTTTCTTCCTCTGCCTTTCTTTTATTTATTTTATCTTTCTTTATTCAAGATATTGTCATAGTCTATTTTGTTCAAGTCATTTGATGGGGAAGATAAATAAATTAATTTGCATTTGGGAATTATTTGAATGTATGCTGCTTTCAGTTAATGGTATATATATATATTTTTAATACTATGTTACGTCTTTCTAGGTGTTTGATAAAATGTAAAAGTGATTATTTATGTATTTTAAATCTTTTAATCATTGTTTATTTACAAAACCTGTGAGTTGTGATTGCAATGATAAATCTAGTTATTTTTTTTCATATGCATGTTTTACACTTGCATATTATTTCACTACAAGAAAAATGCACCTAATATATATTATCTTGACTTATGACAATATATGTCATTGTGTATTTAAATTAGCAATTATGACATATACAACTTACTTCAAAGCAATAATGACATACATCAAACTTGGTTGTGTTGTTCCATGATTTGGATGATAACACTACAAAAAATTTATAAGTCACCGCATTATATATGTCAAGGCATGTTGAAAATAATAAATATTATGAATTTACTAAATTTTTATGCATTTAAAACTCTATCCGCTGAATAAATGCATTGTAAAGGATAACTAATATATAAAATTGTAGAGGTCCTCAATATGTTTAATTTCCAAATTTATATTTTTTATAGAATAAAGACCCTATGTTTCAAATTTGTTCATCTTAACAAAACAATTTTTAGATTTTCATGAATACTCTTTTCTTGCTTTATGCTTAAAACAAATGGTGACTCAACTCAAATGAATGAATTAAAATAAAATCAAAATTTCAGATAATATAAACTAATTTTAAAAGAATTAAATAAATTTATAAAATATAAATAAATTGAATTGTTAAAATTAGGTTCAAACAAATTATAATCAAACCCATATATTCTCATTTGAATGAATAATCTTGACTGTATAAACATATTTTTATAAAAGATTAAATAATGATTACTTCTTATAAAAAAGTAAATTCTATGATTAAGAAGTAATCTTTTTATTGAAGTTTGATTTTTAAATGGTTTCTATACATTCTTTCTGATGATGTCCAAAATTATTTTATAAGGAGTAGATTACTTCACTACACTATCTCCCTTTTTTAGAGCAAGACTCCCTCTCCTCCCATTTCTCTTTTTTTCCACTTCCCTCCCTCCCTCTTTTACATCACCAAATTCTTGAATTTAACCGAGGCCTCCATTCCCAAATTCTCCTACCACACTCTTTCCTTCCTTTTCACCCTGAAACATAGCGCAACAAAACCTTTATGATGGCAATCGCTAATGAGCTTCCTCCTATCAAGTGTCAAGCCTCCTCAGATTCATCTCATTGATGATGTTCGTAATTGTTTTCTCTCAAAACCATGAAAAGTTGTATGAGGGAAGACGAGGTAGATTGCATTTGCGTATCCATCAAGCCAATGAGGTAGATTCTAGGTTTTGAGGGTCATGGCTGGTACTAAAGGATTTGAAGTTTGATGCGAAGAATGTCAAAGATTTGATTGATCATGGTCTCGATGAAATGGGAATTAGCGATGTCCGATTTTAGACTCTTTAGGAAAGACAATGAAAGATAAGTATACCAATGATATTGAATATGGCAAGGGTCTTTCTCTTAACATCTTAGAGAATAAGAGGATTCTCAATCTCAAGATCGTAAACCTGGTGATTATTTTTGCTGCCCCTTCCTTCCCTTTTTCATTTCTGGTTTTTCCATTTCTTCCATACATGGAGTTTTAGATTCTTACAACTTTCTTGAGCAACCCTTTTTCTTTCTCCTCTATATATCATTGCTTTGTTTAATCGCCTTAAATCATACTCTTACTTATCTTTGTATTCTGCTTACGAGCATGATGCTTCATCGCTTTTCGAAACCTTTAGGGAAGTTTAGGGATAATGAATAGCACTTTATTTTTTATTCTGGTTATCTATGTTCATATTTAAAAATGCATCGCACCTCTTTTGATCTTGACTAAATAAAAGAATTAAGGCTATTTACTGACATACATGATCCGTTTGCTTTCCCCGCTTCAGAATAGAAGTTTCCGGCTTTGATTGCTTTTGCTCATCCAGATTGCATAATGTGTGGATAGTAATCTGAAAAGAATTGTTTCATGGTCATGTTCTTCCAATCAGCAAATTGTAATTTTATCTTTATTTTCCTTTGAAATTGTCTAATATGTGAATAAAAAAAGAGAAAATATCTTTCTTTAAAGTCACAGAAAAATGGTATTTCATCTTTTTTATATTTGTCATCAGAATTATATATTGATACTGTTGTCTCTTTAATTCAAGTGTTAATAGAACAATTAAACTAGATTTTAGAGGATTCATGTGATGGTAATTGTAATTAGATTCATGATTTTTATGACTTATTATGAAAAGTGTAGAATTTCGTGATGGTTAACCTATAATGTTTTCAAGAAGAATTACAATTGTGTGGAATTGTAAAGTTGATTATATAATGAAAATTCAATAGTTAATTACATGTTTTAAACTATATAAAGAAAGGTCTTACATGTTTTCTATTTTCCTAATGAGAATTTCTTCAGAGTTAATCAAACAGAAGTATTCAATTATTTGAAATATCTATAGTTTTCAATAAATGAAAATACCTTTGATAAGCTTGTATTGTCTTTAAGAAAGAGTATTATGTTAGATCACAAGCTCAATTCATTTTCACATGGCATGGTTGCTAAAAGTGCTCATCAGTTTTTTCCCCTTGTAGAACTGATTTTCTACATGATCGCCACTCTACCAAATTATGGAATTCTTCGACGCCACTTAGTAAGAAAATTGTCTTGAAGCCGCATTGGGAGCAAATGACGCCTTTATTTTCAGGTTGATTGTTACTGCATCATAGCAAACATTCTATATTAGAACCTAACTCTATGTCAGTCTACTAAATATATGTTCCCCCATGGTTTAGTGCCACATTGTTGTCCCCATCCCTCACCTCCCAATTATTGTCCTAATATCAATGCCTTCCAATTTTTTCCATCTAACTCAACATCTTCCTTAAATCTATTTGAGATTGCAATTGAAATATGTGAATGGGAAAAAAAGAGTAGCACGTAGAGAGGTGGGATAATTGCCTGACCTCGGTGGCCTAATTCCACTTAATTTATTTTTGGAGGGCCGGGCTTAAAAAATGGTGGCAAGAATAGAATTAGAAGACCCTATTTACCACTACCTTGATAGAAAGCCCTAAACCCTTATTTACCACATTTTTCTTGCCAATACTCAGTTCTCATCCATAGATTCCATGAAATTGGTGAATTATAGTAGGACTCTTTCTAACGCAAAAACTAAACAGGTATATATGTAGTCTGTTTAGCGCCTTACTTCATTTGAGCATGAGGTCCATACGTGGGAAAGTTATGGTAATCCTGTTATCCCTAATAATTTCTATGTCAAAACATACTCAAACCACCTTCCCCTTTTCACCCAAGTGCGAGGTACAAATTCAGGCAATGAAAGTACTACCTTAATAAGCGTACTACCTTACAAGCAATTAGGTACTGTTTTAATAGAAAGGCCCAAGCCCTATTATCGTTAGGTCTTGCTTGTCAACACTAAGTTCTCATCCCATTTATATTCCACAATTGTCTAGAACTGTAATGTGCGGAAAACTTAAAGAACGACAATACACTTTGTCTTGGTTTGCATCGTGGAAATAGATGCTACTTTCTCTTAACTCCCTCCCCCAACCAAATGTCACATTGTCCGCATGGGGCTGGATTGAAAGTTAGAGAAGGAAGTAAGCACTCCCTGATGAAACACTTGTTGTTGATAGAGACTTCACAAGCTCCATCTATAGACCTATTCAATTCGTCATTTCTAAATGGGCGTTAGAGAACAAAGAGAGGAAAAGCAGACTGTGTTGAGCAGTTTTGAAAATTACACCTTCATCATAATTTCAAAAGTGTTCTTTCGGATATAGTTTGGATCTCTACACTCTTTAAGCTCAATCAAAATTAAAATTACTCCAAAACTTGAGTTCGATGAGAAAGTTATGGGCGAAACAAATGGGGCTGTTGTTCACAGAAAATTTCAGACCGTGCGAAATTTCATTTCAGTGAAAATCTTCGCATCAGGTGAAAATTCTCTCCGGTGTGAAAATCAAAGACTGGTGCGAATGATCTTGTGGATGCTTAGGATCTTCTACTGTCTTGTATCATGATGATTGATTGTATCTAATATATCCATATCCACTGACTGCGGTTATGATACGCCCATTGTAATATACATAAATCATTATAGCCTATTATTTTAGTAAGATTAAAGTTTGTGTAGTTCTTAAAGTTTCATTACATATTTCCATCTATACCAATAATTAGTTAATATCATTTTTTTATTTCCTCATTAGACGGTAGGTAATCGCAATGAAAGACTCAAGATGGTATTTTTACAGATTCAAGATGTATATACGAATGTGTTACTGAATATTTTTCGTTGTACAGTTGTTATTTTGGTAAGATTAAAGTTCTGTGTAGTTACTAAGATTTTAGTTTATGAAGATTTCATCTTCAACTACAATACCATTTAGTGTCATTTGTTGATGCCATTTTTTTGCTTATGCAACAAATATGAAAGACTTAAGGTATTTCATAGATATCGCAAAGACGTATATATATAAATATGGTTATTAATATTTTGGCTGTATAATTTATCTATTGGTTCTATGAGTTTTTATTTTGATATGCATGAAAATAGAACTACATTTGCATTATCTTTTGGTATCTTGTTCTAAGCAGTTGTTTTAGCTTCTCTTTTGAATATATTATTTTGTTTGTATATTGAAAGGGAGGACAACTTAATTCCAAATTAACACAATATATATACATGTGTTTTAATAGCTACATGCATATTTATATGGTGCATTGTGGTTAACAAGATAAGTCTTAGTTATGAAACAAGGTATATTTTGTAATAAGTGTTTAGATTAATACCAATTTCAATATGCCAACAAGTTATTTTGCATCAGTACTTTAATTGCAACATTAAGCTTATTTTTAAATTTTTCAAAGGCCATCAAGTATATGCTTCTAAATTCCAATTTATAATCTATGGTGGAAGATCCATCTTACATATTATTTTTAAAGAAACCGATTTATTTGAACACAAACCCGACATATTATATGGTGAGAGAAGATTGATTATTAAAAACACATTCATTGTTATTTTATATATGTCGATGTTGTTGATAACCCACCTTGACACCAATAGATGACATATAAGGTCTACGGTTATGATGACATATACCACATAATGATGCATATTAGTAAACCGTTAAGATAGTCTTTTCTTATAGTGACATTACATGCAAAGTCATCACATAGTCCCATGAAGATATAAATTAAAAATAAAAATAAAAATCAAAGTACAATGATCATTATTAAAATTCACACAAATATCAAGAAATGTAAAAAGGAAGAAACCCAAGAAAAGATGAATGGTACATCCGAGTCAATTCCAAATCTTGAAATTCTTCAATGGGTGAAATGATAAACATTTGATTTTTATAGTGAGATATTATAAATCAATGATCACTTCAGAAGGTAGTTTGGCACCACCTGAACCTACCCACACCATATTCTCAAACCACTTTCTCGTACTTGTCTTAACTAGTTTCTAGACGCCAACCAACATTATCGCTGCATGTTAAGAATTATGAACAAAAATGCACTCGCCATTTAATATTGAGGTTAGACGATAAATTTTTGGAACCCGATATCATATGATAATGCAATGAATCTTAGATAACTTTCTTCACCATCAATCTCACAAAGGGAGACAATTAGTAAAATGAGTATGGCTTTGAAGTTTTAGATATAGGAAACAAGCAAGGTCTCGTGTGAAACCTACTTTCTATATGTTCTAAATGACTACAATGGTAATCATGGACAAGCAAAAAAGGGTACTCACAAGTAGAGAATACAAGATGGAAAGGTTTCATAAGAGAGAAAGAGAGTATTATGACCTGTGATCAATGTGAAGGTGCAACTATATATGAACCACCATTAGTAAGCAGCCCAATTGAAGTGATATAATGATGTCATAGATGCCACAAGACAGAGCCCAACCTCTAGAAAGTACGCTCAAATGGTAAGCACTTCGGCCATTAAGTTTCTTAATTACAACCTGTTATTGTGATGAAAAGATGTTAAAAGTCTGATAAAAATTGACTGAAACAAATAGCCAAGTTAGATAATTGTGGCTTCTCCATGATATCCATGTTAATTGCAGATAAAGTAAAATAAAAGTTTTACAAATAAAATCTCAAAGTTAAATCCAATTAGTAAAGATATATAGAGAGTAATTTAATAGAACATATGCTCTGATTTAGGCAAAAAAAGAAATATTAAATATCATCATCCATTCTCAAGAACTCCCAAAGAGAAAATTAATAATTGAAAAAAAGGTGAGAAAATAATATAAATATTCATTTGAAGAGATGAATGAGTCAGGTTCCATAATCATGTCATTGTTAAGCGAATTAAAAATTCAGATGAAGAATGACAAAAAAAACTTATTTAAAAAAAAAAAATCTTCTTCAAATGTTATTAAGATCATCAATTTGTAATAGATAGAAACTCATAAAGAAGCCATGGTATGATCTTAATACAAAGGGTTTCAATCACCACAATTTCCACAATCCAGATCGTGAATCGTAAAATCAGGTGTTTATTTCATATAGACACATATTACTTATCTATGGTTAATTGCTATATGTTGAATGCTATAAAAATAAGTGAAACAATAAAACAAAATTTTGAAATCATGATTTTACCAACCATAGAATACAAACAATATGTTTCCATGTCCTAGCTTTATAAGTTGCAATCTTCAGCTCTTCGTAGTAATATCAGACCAATATCTACCAAATAATCTTCCTTAAACTGCCAAAGAAGATTGGCAATCATTTTTAGAATTTATAACTCCAATAAAAGAAACATAAAGGATATCAATGGCCACTACTCCCAAGTGTAACTAGAGAGATGAATGAGATGGATCAAAGGAAACAAAATGAAGAAGGTCCATAATCTTAAATATAAAAATATGAGATGCAAGATCTCCCGACTCTCAAAAGAGATGGCTAAAGACATACAAAAACAAAGCTAGTAAAGGGATTTAAGGAGGCATGCAAGTATAAAAACTAATTTCACGTTTTGCCTTTATGTTTACTGTCATCAAGCAATGAAGAATGGAAAGGCCTTTTCAAAAGGTACAATCAAACAATGCCTGTGAAATCAATAGAAGAGTAAATTAATAAGAAAATACCACACATAAACTCAAGTGATCCCACCACAAACCTTTCCTCCTTGGTCAGTGAGTATGTTTGTTCTAAATCTTCCTTTCTCATATAAAATCAACCCTAGGACCCATAAACCCCGGTGCATTCCATCAGCTTCCTCCTTGTCCATTTCTCCTGACTTTTCTGCTTCTCACTCTTCAAATTTCCTCCTCGACCAACCTCCTTTCACAACACCTCCTCCCGTTAAATAATGAGTGTAACCTCCTGCCTGCAAAACCGTAGAATCACTTTTTTTTTTTTCGTTTTTCTCCCATGTCTCCCTCCCTCCCCTGCTCTTTCTCCCAACCATAGGTCCACGTTTGTCTGGTCTGTCTACAAAGCATCCGGAAGTAGGATCTTCAACATGAAAGTCCCTCAGAATTAAAGTATGGCTACCAACTAACCCAAGTAGAAAACATGCCCATGTCACATACCAAATCGCCTCCCACCTCACTTTCGATCTCGGTCGCCACTTTAAATCAACAGATTCGTAAAACTTGTGTGCCAAGGATGTATAGTGCCTTTCTAAACTATGGGATTTTTTCACAGAGAAATAGGTGGGACCGAGACTTCAAGGATAATTTAATATTAGGTGGATTGAGACTTTGATAGACAGTCGGGTTTAGGTGGTCCGACACTTCGTACTTACTTCACTGTCCCCATCGGCTGTCAGAAGTGATATGTGGCGACAGGCGGGATTTGCAAAAATGGTAGTTAGGAAAAGTGGATGTTACTTAATTGTACTTCACCTGATTAAAGATTTTATCATCATGGACCATTTAACCTATATGCCGGAGGATTAAAAATCAAAGATAATGCAATGGTTGTGAATAATGTGGTGGTACTGCAACTCGTGTTTGGTCGGCCTGAATAATATTACGGTATCCATCAACCCAAACACAAATGCATCAAATAATAAACGGATTAAAATAACAAATTCAAACAAGCCCCAATTTAGTTAATAAGGTAAAATGATGTTATGTAATATGTTTATTAATTTGGTAATTCAAAAATAACATAAATTATTATTAATTCCAATTAACATTTAACACAATAATATATATATATGTATATAGTACATATATATATATATATATATATATATATATAAAAGTATATATATATATATATATATATATATATATATATAATGTTAATCTAGGCTAAATATTAATTAATATAATAATTAAATTGATTAATATAATAAATTTGTGTTTTATGGATTGACACTAATATAACCTAGTTAAATCCAAGTTGTGAGTCAACTCGAATTTTGACCGAAGTAATGACATACTCTCAACCTAAACCCAAGAACTGTCAGTTAGTAAACCTCAAAAATTTAAAATTTTCTACAAAAAATAAATAAATAAATGAATTGCTGAATGGTCAGGAAGTCAGGTAAATTTATTACTAGAGCTCCTCGGATGGACGAAACTGATTACGCCGCTGAAGCCGTCTCACGAAAACGGAGTAACTCGGGGACCTCCGCCTCCTAGGCAATCTCGCCTCAAGGCGCCTGTGCCGCGACGTAAATAAATATAGTCCGCCCCGCCTAACTAGAAGTCTCTCATCAGATCCCCGATCGACCGACCCACCTCTCTGCCTTCCGCCCATCAGAGAGCACCAGCGGTGCTCGAGAAGCACTGAAACTTAAACCGGTTCTCCGAATCGACTAGGGTGAGAATGAATCAGATTTCTCCTCGCTTTACAAATTAATCGACGGCATCCCGCCCCGATCCGTCGGGGCAATCCCGTCTCACATGCCCAGTCTGTCGGTAGAAGTAACATATCCTCCAACCGGCCGACGATGCCCAATCCCGCCTCGGTCCTAAACTCGGTGAAGCGTAAGTCAGCCTCTTTCCTAATCCAAGCATACTGATCTCCCCGCACACCACATCCCGAAAGGTTCCGCATCCTCGATTTTCTATGGTCGTGGTCGCCCAACCATGAGTCCATATCCCGGAGACGGTCCCATAATCTCGCCTGAATGGACAACTTCACCATTCTCACCCTCCTGAACCACAAGCTCAGGCCACGTAATCATTAGCAAACTGGGCAACTCAGGAATCTGGGCCACATAGTCCACAGCAGCCATCGCCTTGCTTCATTTAGAACACTGGCTCAGATGCCGTGAAGATTCGAAAATACTCACCCATGAACAGCCTTGTGAACTCGCCCATGTCATTGCCTTAACCTAGCCCCACCTCACTTGGATCACCTCTAGTCGAACGTAGCTAACCCGATCCCGGTCGCGCCGTAGGGTAAACCTCTATAGCCTCTAACACTTTCTCGATCCGCATTTAACCTATGGTCCGCCACCATCGTGCCCCCCTCTCCCCCTTGAATGCCTGGAGATGATGCAGCCAAATCTCTCGAGGGCACTGGACCTCGCTTGCCTCGCTACGTTAGCCTCGTGCGGCAGCAGAACGCCGCACTGCCTACGCCTCAACAAAGGCTCGCTATCACTGGCGGTGCTCGACCGCGACCGCGGGACGCTCACGCCCTCGGCCCCGTCTCGCCATCATCACGCTTCACTCGCATCGCTCACTCCCAATTCAAAGATTCTCTTAAAGGCATAAACACCGCCTGAGATACTCTTCTCATATACACATAAATCAATGTATATGCATCGTTCTGCATTTAAGGCACGGCAACCAATTAAGTGCATTTAAAACATTTCATCAAAATTTTATTTTGAAAATTTTATTTTGTTCTGTCAAATCTTATTTGATTTGATTTATTTTTATTTAATTTAATAAATTTTTTCAAAATTTTTTTCAGATGAATGAGATTCATTAAACTGTGTTCACGAACAATGTCCAAAAATTTGAATCGTGAACAAGATCGAGTCAAACTGGTCAAAACTGAACAGGTAATTAAAACACCAACCAGCCCAAATTGAAAGACACCAGCGTGACAGTCGCCACCGGCCGCCTTCGCGCCTCGCGCCGTAGCCTGCCGGCGCCTCAAACGCCAAGGCGCCTCAAGGCCACAAGGAAATGCCCGCCTGGGCCACAAGGCCTGCCGTCTCAAGGCCGCGTCCTGGGCAGCCAGCCTGATAGCGGGATCTGGCCAGCTGCAGGCCAGGTCGCGATACAACCCGCCCATGCAAACCTGAGGTCGCACAGACTTTAGCACAGTAAATACACCTCCCAGCAGCCATCCCCTTCAACGATATAAGTGGCCAGGATACAAACAACCAGCTTCAGCCAAATTTCTCCATGGCTGTAAATAAAATTTCCAATTTATCTGAACTATATTGTAATACACCTTCCTTCCCTGTGCCAACTATCAGACACCCCTCGCAATATGCCAATCTGCATCAGGACAGAATACAATTTTTTCATCTTTAAGTTTCCTTTGAAATGGGGCCAGTAAATACTTTCTCTTTCCTACCGCCTAGTTTAATACAAACCTTGTAAGAACATCAGGAGACCTGAATCCAGATTCTAAGGAGGGCAAATATAATTTTCAGTCAAAAATCCTTGAATTTTCTAGATCTGGATGATTAAACTGGACACATCGTTGGGATCTGCTCGAATTCAGCCACCACGACCTCTGATCCGAGGTGGCCTGATTTCAATGCTGAGGAGTGGGTGCCTGAATAATGCGGTAGTACAGGGATGCCACACAGCACCCTGGCTGGAATGACACTTACATTGAAGGAGTGGCTCAAAATTCTAGCCATGTGTGAGAAAAGATTCATGGCCTTATTAAGCCATGTAAGATGATGTCATAAAGAGAATTATATGAACAAAGAAAAAGATGGAAAAGGTAGTTTCACACATTCGCTTCGAGGAAGGAGGGGAGGAAACTTCCTCCTTTTGACCCATATGGTCAATGCTCCAAAAAAGGGAGAGAAAGGCAAAGAGAAATGAGAAAATGGGGAGAAAATGAAAGAGGATGAGAAGAGAAATGAGATAAAGAAAGAAAGAAAAAGCAAAAAGGAAATAATAAAACAAAGCCAAGAGAAAACGTGGGGAGGAAGAAAGGAAAAAGGAGATGCGTATGTTTAGTTCACATTTTAGAGAGAGAGGTCCTCTTCTCTTTCAGATCGAGGCTTATCTGGACCGCTTCGATTCTTCGCGACAAGAAGAGGAGTTTGTTCAGATAACGGGAGAGGATTGCTGGGACTCCGCTTTAGGAGCTTACAAACCGGAAAGGTGGTTTTTCTCCCCTTGTTTTACTTTTTGCTTGATATCAACGATGGGGATTTATATTGAGGCTGATTAATGTATTTTTGCCCAAAAGATTTAATCATGAGTAAGAATAAATCCTTGGTGTGGTCGGACAAATCTACCATCGCTTGTGTGATTTGTGTGATGTGGTTATCGCCATGGGTGAATAAACATGTCGAATGAAATTGTAATGTTTAAGACGACCGTTTGACTCAGGCTCTTAAATTCTCTATGGTTTTAAGCTTATGTTATTAGTTATAAACTAATAACATGATGTATGGATTTAATACAACATATGCAAGATGATATTGTAGAATGTTGTATGTTTGCTGCCATTGTATCAGACTTAGGTGGAGGAACCCAAGCAGAAATTCACTTCATCGGCTTGCTCACCCCGTGAGCCTTTTCGTGCAATCAAGACGATTGGAGTGGGATCGATCCGGTTTTAGAGGCTAAGAACGCTGAAGAGGCATCCCTCTGTGAGCTTTAAAATTGGCATGGAATCCGCTTTGTATAAATTGTACTCAAATTACAATTGTAAATAAATCATTTTTGTATAAAATACATTTTATGAGTATGATGTGGTAAACATACATTATTTGCACATGATGGGTCTCAGCATGAGACATAGATTTCAAAGCAATGACGGTCATCATACAATTCCTATTGGCGCCGCTAATACAAAAATTTTCTTTTTTTCAATAATATGATTTAAGTGAAAGAGTCAAAATCCAAGCTTCTCGCACAAAAAAATTCACAAGGATATTATTTTCATTTATTTTAAAGAGTTGAAAAACTTCATAAAAATACATACCTATTTTTTTTTTTTTCATTTTATAAATTTGTAGTATTTATTTTCTTTCATTTCACTTACAACTTGTAAACCTTATAAAAATTATTTTCATTCATCCAATAAATTATTAAAAACTGCCTCAACTCAAGCAATGTCTAAAAACAAACTCCTAACGCTTTTAATTTTTACGAAATTGGCATGCACCTAGATTTACGAGACTACCCAACGGTAAATCCATTTCATCATCCGAGATCTAGAGAATAAATCTCTATTTTTAAACTGGTCACAATTTCAGAATCAAATTATTTTCGTTCTTTTTCCCGTAAAATTGCCTTTCGGGTCTTACAAGAGGTTCGCAGCAGCTACCGCTTTGAACATTTAAATTTCTATATAGTTTAGGCACATATCCTTAATGGAGTTCTTTATTAAAATAATTTGTATTTGATAGTAAATCCAGATTGAAAATAGTTGTTTATAATTTTCATTATCGTATCTGAAGCCATTCATTTAATAACAGATTTCTTACTTAAAATTTAAATTTTTGTAAAATATATAAAATAAATTTTAAGAAAATTTGTCATTAGATTGGATTTTATCATAACTTACAATTAAATTGTTAGTAATAAATGTGACTTTAAATAGAACCGTTTTATAGTTAGAAGTTCTTGATACTAAAATGATTATATGTAAATTAATCAAATATAAGTGCGAGATGATTTGGATCTCTATAACTTAACTAATTGTTCTGTAATGATTTATGGTTTGTGGTAGAGCTTGACCACTCTATGCTCTTCTTGACTCGTAGCGTAGATTAAGTCTAAAGACATGCACTTAAAGGCGCCACGTGTGTGCATGGGCCTACCCAGACACTTCGTATCTCACAAAAAATGAAATATTTTATAGAATGAATAAAAATTAAGAGATTTTTTTTATTTTATTTCAAACATACCAAACCTATTTAACCTGAATTTGAAATATCTAATAAAATTGTTACCTTTCTTATTTTGATATAAAAAAGAAAAGTGCTTGCGTAAATCTCTAAACTTTATAGGTAAGTACATCTACAAATATTAATAGTGATAGAAAATAAAATAAAAAAAGTCATAACAAAAATATATAATTGACATATAACAAATGGAAACCTTTATTTTTAAAATAATATATCTCATAAATAATAAAATTATATAGATTTTTAGGTAATTGTTTATTTTAATCAGTAACCCTGTCACACCTGGGATTCTATAATTCACTTAAAAATAGACGTCATTTATATTTTTTATGTTTAAATGAAATACAAATATCATAATAAAATAAAAGAATAAAAGCTAAACAAAATTTAAAAAACCCATTGAACTTGAACTTATAAAAATTTTTAAAAATTAGAACTTTGTTTTTTTCCTCAAAATATATATTTATTTTGAGAAAGGCCCTATGCTGCTTTTTAGTGATGAATAGGACAATGAAATTTATCCTATAAAACTCATAAACTATTAATCCTGTGTGATAGATTAGAAAGCTTTTTGTGAAAAAATATATAAAAAATAAATTCCAAAGTCAAAAGGAAGCATTGCTAGTCATTGTGCAGTCTTTTCAATAGTGATAACATACATTACCCCATCAATGTATCTATACAGCCTTCCCCTACCCAGTAGGTTTGCAGCATTGCCCAAACAACCCTTCCCACAAAATTCTATCATCCAAATATTTCTGAAAATGACCTGTTAACAACCCTTCCCACAACATTCTTGAAACAACCTTCCAATAAAGATGATTTAAGACCTTAAATCAATTTCCTGACACACAAGAAATGGTATCAATTACAAATTGTAATTTCAAGAAAACTAATGACTTCAGATTCTGATATGAAATGGACACTGTTGAATCAGCTTCGTGAAATCTAGTGAGCATCGCAAATTTCGCCGACCGGGGATACTTCGAGTCACACGCTGGCGCATCGCTGCTTCAAACGCTGGGAAAAGGATTACGAATTAAAGCAATATATAATGCGATTCCGCGCACTACAAGTGGTACAGAGAACGATAAACGACGCCAGACAAACAATATCAAATCTGAGAAATGACAAATGGTCATTTTCTGTTTGATTAAGTCATAAGAAGATCAAACAGTGATAAGGTCTTCTATCTCCTCAAATTGAAAAGAGGAGAAAAAGTAGTGGGAGAAAGAGATGCAGAGGGCGGAGAAGCAGAAAATGGTGATTCTAGAGAGTTCTCCGACTTCCTTAAATACGCCAATCGACCGCTGGATTGACGGAGCGCATGGAAATCGTTCTGACGGAAAGGTGCCACGCCAGACCTCGGATTTCCATAGCTGACAATGCAAGAGCAGGTTTCTCCCTACCGCTTTTTATTCCCCATTTTTGCCGCTTCCACGCTTCCTACGGCTGTCGCGGCGCAATAGCTTGATCTGCCTAAAACTTCAAAATCAATCGCTAGAAATTGGGATTCGTTACGTGACCCGCCTGAATGAGGGCTGTTTGGTACGACCTAAAATATTTACGAAATCATGGATTGACGGGATTGGCCGAATACCGGATTGTGGGTCTGCCAAGTGAACTGATTTGTGATTTTTCGAATAGTAATCCAGGGTTTCACTATTCCCAATAATACAATAACAGACGCGAAATTATGTGTTCGTTACAATCTAATCAATTGTTTATTTCCAAATTAGCTCAAGTAAAAGTAATTTGATGCTTGAATTACAATTACATGACATATTTGTGTGATTGATATTATGTAATGAGTATGTGAATGTTTATATATTTATGAATGACTATATCAGACTCGCATATATGTATTCCAGGTGCACTGGAACACCCTGTATTTGCAGGAGGAGTGCATGAGATGGCAGAGAAAAGGCCCGGAGGGGCGGTTCAAAAACCAGAAATGACGGAGGGTAGTCCATACTTAAAATATCAATCATTGAGATGGGCCCAATTGATGGTGGCAATTTTGAGAAAACATATAAAAATATCAATTGTCGAGACAGCCAATTGATATATCTGAGGTATGTCCAATAAAGATAACATCGAGATGGTCCAAGCAATTTGAGTAATGATCGGGAGGGTAGTCCCACTAATAGAAAAAAAAATAATAATTTCATTCGAGGCTTAGGTGAGTGAGAGAGTTTGGTGAGACTTGGATCCCAGTTGGTCATAGACATTCAAGTAGGATCATACTGTTGAACGCATGTTAACTCAATATCAGACTCAGACTTAGTGGTGAGGGTAGCCCACTGGGCGATTCTCCTACCGAGCTTTAGCTCACCCCACCGTGGGATCCCCCTTACGTATGATGGTGAAGTGAAGAGACGGCTCGCCCTAGATACCAGCACAAAGAAAGCCGGAACGCGGCTTTGTCGATGCTTTACACGTAATAGAAACTCCCAAGCTTCACATATGCATTGTATACAGTAGTTTATTAACTCTGAAACTATTGGAGGCTTCAGAATATGTATATTATACCTAGCCCAAGTGGCCATATTGATATGTATACATATTGGACGTTTGGGGTAATATGCAGGTGATGTATTCGGGGCAGAGCTCCCGCATAAAGGAGACTCTCATTCGATTTTCAAGTGGCTCTTGATAACCCGACTTCCACTTGTATTCCGCGGTTGACGGTAGTCAACTTAATCTCAGTTTTGGGGGCCAAGCAAATGTATATTCTCATCCAAACATGTTTCCCAGAAATCATTTACTCTCGATTCTCAGCTTTCTCTTTCCATGTAGGTCATGAAACTTCACATATCCATTATTGAATTATCAAGTAAAGCCAAAGGTAGATATTAATATATATTTCTATTGAATCTTTTTTGTTTCCACTTGAATTAGATGAAAGAGATCATTTTTTTTTGAAATTTCCTCTAAACTCTTTTGCTTCTTAAAAGGTTCGTATTTAGAATTAATAAAGTTTGATCCTCTATCTTGCTTGTACACAAATAATTGGTTGGGTTTCTAGAAATGTGAGATTGAGTTTGCTAGAGGGTTGTATTTGTAGATAAGGTGCCATCTTCTGCTCAACAACTAGAGCTGTTGGTTTGCTATCTAGCATAAAAGGCCAAGTGAGGTCAAAAAACTGTGTCTATGGTGTACCTTCTTGTGCAAAGAGGGAAACCTAAGGGAAGAGAGAGAGTAGTGTGTAAGCATGTCCTCAAGGCCAAGGCCAAGGCACTGTAATTCATGGTGGTGGTAGAGAGACAGGGTTGTTGAGAAACGCCACAGCTCAGTCTATGAAGTAACAGCAATGAGAAATGCTGGAGTACTGTGTTCGATTGAATGTACACCAAATTCTTTCTTCATTCTCACACTAAATGCCATAGATGATGTCTATTATGGGTCCATGGATTTTTCTTTTTCCACTCCCATCTCATTTTCAGTCAAAGATTTAAGAGATTCTGCATTTGCTCCAACTATAGTTCTTTTTTCAGTGTGAAGTTAAATTCCATTTATTTTGGCTTGTAGTTAGTGTCCTTGTCTGATAGTAAATGAAAATGCAGGTCCTCCCAATATCGAGCTTATCTCTATAATTTCTATCATCAGAAGACAAGTTTAAAGAGAAACTTTATGTATTTCATTTTATCTATTTCAGATCTTGCAATTCCTCTTTTATTCAATAGTTAAACTATATTATTAGTATTCTATTTTTTTTAAGGAAAACATCAAGCATTTGGATAGTGGTTGACGGAGCCTGGTGATAAAACAGATGGGCTTATTTTAGTGTAATAATATTGACCATTAGTAGTTTCTTATATACATATTAATCTAATATGTACTTTGAAATAGTAGCTACAAATCTGGACTCCATGTTTATATGATAATATTATATTATTTCATTTAATTGTTTTTTCTTTTCACAATTTTAAAGATAATATATTTTTTTCAAGTAATTATGGTAAAATGTGAGCTAACTAGCCCCAAGTAGTCACACCCATTAGATTTGAGTTAATGATACAAGCTAAATGTATAATTATAGAAAATAAAATAAAATGATAAAATTATAATTAGCAAACTCTTAAATATTTATTCATATTATTCAATATTAATTATAAATTTATTAATATTATTTCTAATTGCTGACATTTGATTTATTAGCAATTACAAAATAAAAAGAATGTTAAATAAAGTTTTTCTTTCTTATGTTTAGCTTATTTTTATAATGGAAAAATGAAGAAAGCCTTATTATATTTAAAATACTGGAAAATTTTATATAATTTTAAGTTACTTAATTTTTATATACAATAATTCAAATAAATTTATACAAATATTATAAAATCATTATTCAAATTAAAATTATTTGTTTTCCTCTATTAACTGTCATAATAATTAAAGAAACATGGACATAATACTTTAGTTGTACTTTTTTTTCGCTTTTTTCTAAAATGGATATTTCACTTTTTATTTACACTTAAATACTAATTTGAATTTTCCAATAACAATTCTTCCAATTGCAAACTGTCTTTAAATTGACTGAAAAAGATTTAATTTAAATTTGTCTAGCAAGGGTTTGAAACCTTTTTTCTTATTAAATGATGCTTGAATTGTCCGATCGACAACAGTGGTTGAAACATAATATCTCTCCCAAGCATCATTTTTTAAATTGGTTCTTTTTTTAGAAATTTTGATAGTGGTTCCCTTTGTTCTTCGGGAAGATAACTGGAGAAGGCTAGATAATATGTCTCCCATTTGTGTAAAATGAAGAACCATGGAATACTCACAGTTCTTTTCAACTTGCTGAAATAAAAATATAATGACATGACTTCCAATTTCTGAGAATTATTTATTCATACGATAGAACAACCATCCAAATTATAGCAGTTGAATAGTTAGAACACATAAGACATGGAAGGATTTTAAATTTAATGTTAAAGATACAATATGTATATAAATTCTAATATTAAATTCACTATTTTTTTACTGATTGTGTATCTCCTAATAATAGAATGGATCGGTTGATGTCTAAAGACAGGAAGGTCAAAGAATTATATGAAGGTGTTGAATACTTCACATTAATTTTATATTACAACATTGTCCAAAGCAAGTGTCATTCATCTTGAAGTTTATGTGGGAACTGTTTCATCATACCTACCAAGGTCTTGAGAAATAATTTGGTTTTCATGAAATGGTATTTAATTAAAGTTATTGTATATGGTATTGGCATGGAGTAAAGACATTCCTACTAGTACAAAATCGTTTTAAATGGCCCAATGTCATGACAATTTTTAACATGATGTTGGCAAGACAAAGAGAAAACAGATCCATGCCATGAAAGATGAGTTCATGGAAGACCCAATTTCATTCAAAATCGTTGAGTATTTAAGTTTTGTATCCCGGTTGTAATAAAATTCAATAAAAGCTTCTGCACATAACACAATGTGGAAAGCACGATATGGGTGGTCGGAGAAAGATTTTAGACGGTTCCAAATATTAGGGATATGCTCCCTGAAACAAATGATGCCATTATCAATGTATGAGGCTAAGAAACATTGGAATGCATTAGGAATGGAATAAATATGAAAGATACATGTACGCCTCTAATGATTGCATATTTCTTTATAGAATAAGTTTTGGATGACCTTCATCTCTACTTGTGGAATGTCATGCGGAAGGCAAACAAGGCAAGGGTGAGAAATACCCAAGAGGATTCCCGTAAAGGGTGTTAGGTATTTTCTGCCCATCCTTAGGCGTTTAAAGGATGTTTCACCTCCCAAACAAAAGACTTAAAATGGCATGCACATGGAAGAAAATAATGGTAAACTTCGGCACTCCAAATTGATACCCAATATGGCAACTAGTGAACTAATTATAGCCTGAATTCTGCTTCCGATTGTAGAACCTTAGATCAAGTATTTCAGCAGATGGTAACTCACAAAACATGATCAAAGAAGCATAGTTGCTGGCTCCGTCTCATTGTAACTTATAAATCTTCCCCCTTAATATGGCGAAGAGGAATATGATGTTAATATTGCTAATATCGTAGACCCTGCAACTCTGGTAGTGATATTGATGTATACTGGCACCATTAGTGATGATTTGAAAACATTATGGAGGTGGGGGTGGAAACCTATGATGCCCATGAGCAAGAGTTCTCCTTACATTAAAGGCTATTTTGTTTTGACAATTAATGATTTCCCGCATATGGAAATTGGTCTGCTGAAGCACTAAGGGATATTACATGTCCAATATGTGTGAAGAACAAATTCACACCATAAATATGGAATAAGAACTCATATACCCACAGAAGGATTCCATGCAACCATCCACTTAGAAAGCAAAAGAAGGTATTTAATGGTGAACAGAGTTTAGGCTACCTAAAAGAACTTATCGATGAAATATTTAGAAAGGCATACCATTTGTACCATGGGAAAGCAAAAGGTTAAACATGATCCTTTGCATCATTCAAGTTATAATAAGAGGCTCATATTTCGACATCTTTAGCACATCGAAGTTTTGCAGAGTCGATACAACTTTAGATGTTGCGTAATATCAGCTAATTGCTTTATGAGCATCATTCGGAACTTTGCTTTCTAATGTTCCCAGAAACAAAGATGAGTAAGTCTCTACTAGACCTTCTTAAATGGGGATTAAGGTCTGAGTTAGTACCAAGGTTTCAAGGAAGAGAACTTATCTTCCCTGCATGTTATACTCTATGTAAGAGAGGCAAAATGATTTGGCAGACTTTAGCTGATTTGAGTTGTTCCTGGCTACCGCTCAAACTTTAGGAAACCCTGTGTCCGTGGTAGATATTAAAGCTCGCTGGTCTTAAGTCCCATCGATTATCAGCACTTATGCAAATAAATCCATTGCCAGAGTACAAGATCTCGTGTTGCCAAGCACAAAGTAGATATGCCATTGCCAAGATTAAAGTTTTTTCTTCAATGCACTTTGTTCAGCAGTGGTGGATGTCAGATTGAACATTTGGCAACCGTAAATAGTGTACTTGTGCTTGTTGAGAAATATTTCCTACCTTCCTTCTTGACATTATGCCATCTAATAGTGCACGGCAAGGAGGTTAGATTTATGTGGACCGATATTATGAGATGGATGTAATTCGTCAAAGATACATGAGTCCTAAAGTAATAAGTGTTCGAAATCGCATCAGTCTGCATAAGTGCACGTCAATGCATTGCAGGAAGTCAGAGTTATGTCTGTATACTTATCAAACATCATACAATTGGGGAATCTTGCCAGTATGAAAATGAATGGAAAAATATGGAAAACCTTACCTAGTGGCTTAATAAATATCCATGACTTTAAATTAGAGCAAGCAATATCATTATGTTCTACAAATATAAATATTGTCCAACCTTATATTGAGGCGCCATATATATGGAAATTTATTACCTTTTTTTTATCAATAATGCTTCAAAAGTTTATAATTTAATTTGTTTTTACTGCTAGGAAGCGAATATATAAAGATGAGCAAAATATCCTCGCCAATCAAAGAGAGGAAGTGGTCAAGGATGAACATGTATTATTTAGTTACTCGGTTAGAGAAAAGGTATGAAAAAGAGATATATACTTGAAATTTAATGCTTATAAAATTTGAATTCCATTGACTTACATATCATATGAAACCTATAGGTTTCGATGAAAAGTGAAGAACCAACTTATCGGGGTGAGGAACTAAGTGGCTGCACAGTGACCAAGGCAATATGTTTTATTGCCATCCCAAGAGACATTAATGGGGTGTCATATTTCATCAAGGAACTCACGTGTGATGACAATAATGTATCAACAAAAATAGTGGTGTCGTGATAGGTATCAATTATAAAATCGCAAGTGCCGTAATAAGAATCCCCACATCCGCCCATGCCGTTTGATGTCATAATCCTCTACATTATAAATACGTTTACACATCAGGCTCTCTCATGATTAATGATAGCAATGGTGTAAGAGTTGATGAACTTCTGGATTTACATTAGTTGATTTGATGATAGGACATGTCTCAGATCCTTTCTATTTTAAGTAACACAAGCTCAACAAGTATTTTATAAAAGATCTGTGTCGATCCAGATGGCCCATGTATTATCTAGGCCAAATGGAGATGTTCAGTTAGAGGTAGATGACACAACATGGTTGATAATTGTATGGAGAATCACCCATTTGCAAATGAAGTCTGATATAAAGTCCTTGATGAAGTTGAAGTATCAGATGCAATTTGTGTGCAGATCAACACTTGAGGGACTCAAGGTTGAAAATTTAAATATATCGCATGCTAGTTTTTTTTCTTTCTTTTGTAGTGCTTTATGACTAATGAGGATATGTGCAGAATCTTAAAGTGTTGTTAATATAAATGTATGATGTTCAATAACAAGTATGTTTGTGTTTTATTCATATTAAATGATTTTTCCTTTTTATATTATTAAGCTTGGTACTTGAACAAGAGCAACTACTCACTATATTTCAAAAAGTTATTAAATAGTTTGAATTTCATTTAAAATTAATTTATATAGTTAAATAAATATCGTGTCTATGTTAGTATTGTAAGTTCAATTTATATTAGACAAAATAAAATCATCACCAACCTAGTTAATATTGATACAAATTTTATATGATATATGGGCAATCCTATTGAAGGTTTAGTGAAGATTTGGTGAATCTAACAAACTCATAAAACTATATTAGAAAATTGATAAATAACATTTAATGAACGAACAAACATGGCAACAACCTGTTTTATTAAAACTTCATGATCTTGGTATGGAATCATTTTTGTGATTAATTTATTTTTATTTAATTGAGATATATTTGTAAGTGATTTTTATTATTGCATAATTTTAAACTATTCTGAATTTTCAAGAATAGTGATATGTGTACAGATGCCTTAATAAAGAAGAACAAAGGTAAACTTTAAAATACTATGCTTTTATGTAAATATAAATATGAATATGAGCCTAATTATATATTTACACATGTAGATGCATGAAAGAGAAGGTGGCAAATAAGACCGCTCTTCATAAAAGGTTCGAGGCCTAACTTTGAAACTTCCAATTGCTAAAAAAGAGATGAAGAGCAAATATTCATATTCAATGAATGATGATAGAAAGAGCGGGGTGAAGGAGAAGAAAAACATGAGACAATTTCAGAAAAGGTTCCAGACCCAACTTTGAATCTCTAAATTCTTAAAAGAGAAGTAGAAGATAAAGATTCCTATTCATATAATGATGATATGATATAACGGGTGAAGGAGAAGTAAAATATGAGATAACTTCAGAAAAAGGTTTTGAGGCCCAACTTGAAACTTAAATGCTAAAAGAGAATGAAGGACAAAAATCAGTATTGAAATATAATGATGTGAGGACGGAGTGGGTATGATATACAACTTGTGTCATACTTAAAGTTTATGAGAACAATGAGCCCAATATCATGATTGAGGGTGGTTTCATTCAACTAAAGGAGAAATTATAGGATTGTGTTAAGGTATAGTAATATTTTGGAATTTTTTTCCAAGAGCTGCGACTTTAAATGCTTATTTGATAATCAAGTGTTGAAAACAAAATGTAGGCATCTTTAGCGATGAGAACAGCATACAACATCATGTCATCAATTGAACTAGCTTTAGATCATTCAGGCACTATTATTGACTTAAAGAGTATATCCTTCCTTATAAAGATATTCGAGTTTTTGCAACCAATTGAGTATTAAATTACATTCCGCCTGGAAGATTGAGAAAACTAGTTGTTAATAGGTTGTCAATGTGAATGAAATTAAATCAAGAAAGGGAAAAGAAAGACGGATAAATATATTTACATCTATCGAGTTAGTGGTAAAGATATGCTGGATTTCAAGAAGAATTGGGTAAGTTTTATATTAGCTTATATTATATTGTTAGATAGTAAAGCTTGTAAAAGTTTAATTATTCTACTTTGTTTTTTTTTCTAGATGAAAAAGACAGTCTAAGGAAACCTATTGGATAGATGGATCTTGTGAAACTAGTAAGAATGAAAAAAGAGATTAGTGATGATGTTACTAAGACTCCAGAAGGTCAAAACCCATTCCTATTTCAGTTAATTCTATTTTATTTGTTTAGTATAACTTCATAAGACTCCATATTGTTTTGTAGATGAGTTAGTGAAGGATGCTGGAAGAAGGAGATGAATAACACACAAAGACATCCTCACTTTAGCATTGGGTACAACTGGAGCATCCCGATGTGGGTTAGAAAGGAGGAAAAAGAACCCAACAATCTTTAATACTAAAACCCTTAAAGCTATCGAAGAAATGAATGAAGAGATGTTATGGAGGAAAGTAAGATGTTAGAAGAGGAGTTAGTCATGGAAAACTGAAAGAAACAACCCTCACAACTCTATTCAAGTCGTAAGAGTTATCAAAGTTTATAAGGAAACAAATGATAAACATGAAGAAATCCAAGGTAAGGCTCATCGTAAGGATCAGGAGGACTCATCAACACAAGGAAACTATAAAGCTTTACACTAACTCAAGTATGACTTTTTCCTAAGTTACATTTATAAAAATATAATTTAAAATTAGTAATATAAAATAATAAGATTACAATATATGCTTTTATAGGTTTGTAAATGTAAATTGGCTTCAAACTCAAGGGAATATTGTTGTATATGGAACTTACTTATTAGATTATGAGATTTATGGAGAGTTCCCTTGCATGTTAGTGGTCATACTTTACCTCTTTCAACCTAATGTATCTCTTCGCTCCCACTTGCTGAAAGATTAGTACAATAAGAGGTGTTGATATGAGGTTTTATGGCCTGCTCCATTTGTGATAGACATGGAAAATGATAAGGTAGAATGTTAGTTATAACAAACTTTTCAAGTTGCTATGTTATTCTTACATTTGGTTTATTTTCTGTCGTATCAGCATTATTTATGTGTTTAAGATTTGGAAAAAGAACATATTGAAGAAGATACTCATCTCAAAGAAAATTGAATATGAGAACTTAGGATATACAATTGTTTTCTAAAAATAGCTTTCCAGTGTTGGAGGGCAAACCAACCAAAATTGACTTTCAAATCAAAATCTTGGGATAAAAATTTCAAACCTCTGATAATCACTAAATGGAGGATGTAATTGCCGCAAAGAGTTGATCATGAATTTTGTTTATGCTTCTATATTTAAAAGATCTATTTGCACCTGTCATATCTACAATAGTGGGTCATGGTGGAAGGATTTTTTTTTAAAATATAACTGTAAATTGGGTGATATTTAATCAGTAGTTACATGGAACAGATGATGCATCACGAGAGAAAATTATGGGTTTGTTCTGTCTGTGTGGGATTTGTGTCCAAGGCTGGAAACAATTGCCTGGGCCAGATTGAAAAACGTATAAGATCTTATTGATGATCGCCACTGATCACTCAATCGTTAATCTTATTTTTGTCTCCATAACCCAAAGTAGTTGTTAATATATATATATATAGGCAGTAAAAGTTCTTCACTTTATGTATGTTATTCATCAAAATTATAGTGTTATAATGTAGATTCTATTGGGCTTGGGCTGTAATTGGACCCAAAATCACAAATAGTCTACTATTTGGACCTATTATTACAAACAGCCATAATAAAGATATAAAAGAGACGTCAACATGTAAGTTTTGTCATATTTGTATTTGTTTTATCAGAAAAATGAGCACTAATTTAATTTAGTTCTTTATAGGGGGTTTCTGTATTTTTGTCTCAAAAGAAGAAAGGATATAAAAAGAAGTTGAAGTGGATAGTAATTGAGGTTATATTTTACCTTATTCAAAACTTATTAATTTCTTAACTTAAGCCTTATCTATGCTTGGAGTTTCTTTTTTTCTTTTGAAAGTTTACTTTGATTTTCTAAATGTAATGGTTTATGTTCTCACATAGTTTCTTTATCCTGCTTTAGCATTTTTTCCATATTTTAAGTTTGAGTTGAGAGTGATAATTAATGAATTGGTTTGAATAACTGCTAGTAACATAACATAAATTCTTATAAAGACAATATATTCAGATGTCAACTATTACATTATAATGGAAGTATAATCAAAATTTATCAAATCTATTTTGTTATGTGATTATGATCTATTTGTCCATTTTAACTTCTACAATTATCTCAAAATAGTAATAGAAACTATGAATAAAATAGTGTAAGATTTTGGTTCAAAATTCATGAGTGATGATTTTTCAATGATGATTTTTGATGAAAGATCAAACTTTAGAAAATTCATGCACCTAATGATTTAATAATACATATGTCATCAATTTGAAATGATGTACATAAGAAAACAAATATTGAATTTTGATTCATATATCTATTGCATTTACAATCTTTTAGAACTATTTAGACGTGTGTAGTAGAGCGTCAACTAATATCTAATCGTTACTTAGATGTGATTTGTTCTTTGCATCATTCTTATCATCTTAGTATACCTTATATGTATTTAGAATTGTAACACCCCATCCCGAGAGAGTGTACAGTACATGATAATGTAGGGGTGTATAAGAGCAATTAAATGTCATAGTAGCTGAGATTAAAATAGAAATATAATTTATGAAACCGGAGAGGGTGGTAAGTGAGCATATGGGGCATAATGTCATGTTAAAAGGATATATGTCTGAAAATCAACTAGATGGGCCATACTAGAATTTCCTCAAAAGTTAAATTCCAAATATTAAAGAGTTGATACACAGAATTAGCGAATGTTAAATATTAAATGGAAAATAAGAGCCAAACTTGATTTATTCCGGCCAGTTCCATTGCTGGAAGAGAGAGCCAAGATGGAAGAGAAGGAAGAAGAGGAGGAGTGAGAAGTCCAAAAGATTAAGGTATGTTTGTCTTTGAATCAATGTCTTTGATGTCCAGGCTTTTAAAGTGAATTTCCAAGTGAGAATTGAGCAAGCCTGTCTGTAAGTTTTGAATAGATCACCTAAACCCCAGATGCTTGTCGGGATTACAGATTTTTTCCCCAATTGGTGTAAAGCAAGGATGGAATCATCAAAAGCATGGTTTCATAAAAGAATTGGTGACCTAGGTAGTTCTTGAAGTTTCACTTAGGGTTTTGAGGTTTGAAGTTCCATAACACTCATTTCAATTGTTGTGGAGTTGCTTTTAGAGTGAATCTATAAAATTCTTTAGGTAGTATGAATTATAGAAGTTGTGTATGATGTTAATCAGCAAAAGTGGCAAAAAGGAAGCAAATCCGGAGTAATTCAAGGATCCACTTGGTAATAGTGAAAATGCTCGTCGCTTCGACTGGGCCATTTTGATCATAATCCTGTTTATTTCAGATCTGATTTGAGAGTGATTCAAAATTTGGGTAAAGACTCTGTGAGGAAAATGATCTGAGGCTGAACATGCGTAATTATAACCCCAAAGTGCCCAAAAATTCGATCAGGGCCGCGGTAGCTTCAACGTTCGTTCTCGCATAGAAATGCTCTGTTTTCCAGTTTCAACCATTTGTCATTTTACCATAACTTGCTCATTTCGATCCGATTTGAGTGATTCGGGCTTATGGTTAAAATAGACTTCTAGGGAAAAAAATTTATCGAAGAAAGTTCAAGCAAATTTTAATCCCAAAGTGCCTAGAAAATGTTTCAAAGTGGAGCGGTGCAGATTCTCACTACAAACTATTGAGCCATCTGTTAGTAGATTTGTGTTATGGTTGAGGCTAGAGAAGGAATTTTAAATTGAAAATTTGAAGAGATGTCATTGGATATATAAAGGACTGATCTGAGAGTTTCATAAATTTGAAGACCGTTTGAATAATTTTGAGTCATAGTCGAGTATCATGGGAAAAGGTCGCTTCAATGAGGTTTAGTGCTTAAGGTAATGTTCATTTGGTTTTAAATGAAGGTGTGGTGATTAAATGGAAGTTATGATTAATGTATAGTTATTGGAAAAGGTGAAAAGGACCATTTGACGGGAAACGGGAATTGACGCCAAGGATTGAGGGTGAACTGTGAGTGAAACATATTTGAGAATTGAGCTTAAAAGTGAATGGTTTTAAATTGCAACTGAAACACGTAAATTTTTATGTAAATGTTACATAGAAAATGTTTTATCTTGTATTGTTTTTATCTTGCATCAATGTAATATATTTATATGTGTAGTTGTTATGCATGCATATATGTATTATGAAAGTTTAAAATAAGAAGAATGCATGTGTTTTAATGGGATAAAGTAAAGGATTTAAATGTATTATAAATGTATTGAAGAAATGTTTACTGATATACCCTAAGTCCCCTTAAGAATGTTATGATCTGATATCGGCCGAAGTAATTTTGGGCGGTAAGGATTTAGAGGGTAGTTATAGGTTGGCCAACTGAGGGAGAAAATAGGTGCCTGAGTAATATCCTTAAGGTCGTGATAAAGTGCGCGACCGGAACCCCATGCAAAGCGGAGTTTCTCCGCAAGCGTAGTGGTTATGACTGAATGTGACTGTCCTCACCGTCAGTGTTCCGAAACCGTTCGTGTGTTTATTCCCCCGGTTCACTCTAAAGAAAGAAAGAAAGAAAGAAAGAAAGAAAGAAAGAACAGAAAGAAAGTTTAATGATAATGTTAAATATAAACATTTAAATATAAGTATTTATCGGAAAAGAAAATTATAAAATGTTTAAGGTATGTTGATTTAATTAAAGGGCATGTATTATTTTGGTATATACTGAAATGTTATTTAATGAAATGTACACCACCGTCTTTGTGCTCATCTTTCATATGTTCAAAAACATTCAGACCCGCACAAAAAGGCCGATGAGGTCACCTGTGGCAAAAGGAGTCGAGCCATTGGACAGACGTAATCAGATTTCATTAATATAATTTTCTGTATATTGTCTATAACAATATTTTGTTATGTACATGTATATGTATAAAAGCTGGCAAGGAACTACGTGGGGCTTTGACCTCATGGACGTAGGAAGGCTGGGCCAGACTAAGTCCCATTCAAGCCCCAAAATGTTTTGATAAAATGTATGAATTTAAGAGGGTTTGAATGTTTGATGACGAAGTAAACAAATGTATATGTATGTATATTGTGTTGATTGGGTTGTATCTAGAAGTCCCACAGACACATATGAAAACTGGTTATGTATGTTTTAAATGCTTAACAAAGTTTTCTGTAATTGGGAAGTCCAAAACAGAGAAACTCACAATTTTTCAAAACTGCTGTTAAAACAAAAAGAAGAAGAAAAAATTTTATCACTTTATTCCAGATTATTTCTGAAAGATATGATTGTAAAGGTTCGTCATGGATTTTATTCTTCTCTGAATTGCTTTATGAAAAAGTTTCTACATCCACTGAGGCCGGAGGTCCCCGGTTCATGAGGTTAAACCGCCTGGATCCTTCAACGTGGAACAAGTTGCTTTGGTTTTGAAAATGTTATAAAAGATTTGGAAAATTCCTATGTTCATATGATTGAGCTTTAATGTTTATTTTAAAATTGCATAAATTATTTATGTGATTTAAATCATATGCAAGAGATATATATTGAACAATTACAAACAAGGCTGTCAGCTCACTCACCCTGAGGTCTGAAGGCATTAGTACTAATTCTAAATAATGAGGTTTCATCAGAAACAATACTAGATCTTTTTGAGTTTGAAGGTCTAGGTAAAAGGAGTTCTAGACTTAATTTCAAAGATTATATTTATTGGGATAGGAGAATAGTGGAGAAAGATTCATAAAGTTGGAAAAGAAATTGTGAAAATAGAAGAGTCCCACTCAACACTAAATAACTTTAGGAGGAAATATTAATGTAATGTAAAATCGATCATTCAAATGGGGAGTCTATTCGTCTCGGGAATGGTGCAACTGCATTATCAAGATGGAAGATATTGTTTACTTGCCCAAATGTGGATGGCACTCAGATATTACGGATCATTTCGAGGAATCAGTGTCAGATGATTGTTGAAAAAAAAAGCTGAAGAAGACGATTCATGATAGATTGTACATATAAAATGTGCATGATCCAGATACATAATCTTGCACAATCAATTCAGGATATGATCCGATTCAAGAAATGCCACAAGCTTCATGTATCAAGAGAAGTCGTCATATCACGCTTGGTGTTAAATCCACAATAAAGATAAATGGAAACCAAAAAGGTCCATATCATGCTTGGGAGGTTTGCTGTAGGTTTGAACTAGAGATTTGGACCACGTAGAGCGCCGATGCCCACACACGCGACGCTGTAGTAGAGGTCGCATAGTGGATGATATATTGAAATCCCAGCTACAAAGTCATGATTGTAACGAGGGTCGGTTGTTTGTAGGTTCTAGTAAGCTATTAGATTTTTTATAGATCATTTACTCAAACCTTCAATTGATATATTAAGGCTTTTAGCTATTAAATTATAAGAATTTGAAGATTTAAGAAATTACAAAGAAAGAATGATATTATAAGGATTAATAATTTAGGTAAACTTTGATGTTAATAGCATGTTTGTCAGAATATTTGAATTGATTTTAAATGACATTACTTAAATGTTGAAGGAATTAATAATTGAATGTGGAATTAAAGTTAATAGAAACAGATGAGAGGGTTAGCTAAAGAAAGGAATGACTGAAAAATGTATTGGTTTGATTTAGTTTAAGTAAATCAATGACATGGGATGAAAATTATCAAATATAATTTGGTTGAAAGAAATGAAGAAATTGAAGAAATAATTATGAAATGACATGTAGGATTTAATCACATTAGAAGTATGGAAAGTTGAGTTTCCAATGATTTTTAATCAATCGAAGTGATTAAAAATTTTTCTAATGAAATGTGTTAGAACAATGTTTAAGAAGAAGAATCGATCATGCAGAAACGTAATTTTATAAGGCAAGGGGCACATGGGTTTTTCTGTTCTTAAGGATGTTAATGCTTGATTTAAGGCTTAAAAGATGTTGTCATGAGCCTTAGATTTAATTGAAGCTAATTGATGTGTCGAGACTTTATGATGATATGTTCATGATACATTCGTAATTAATTTTACTTTTGCATTTTAAGTTTCCTAAATTACGCCATTTATCTATAAATGTCCCACTCGCTTTATGGATCTCATGAACAGGATTTTAGCCTTACTGATCATTTGTTTGATCGATTTATAAAGTATATATCAGACTATCTTTAGCAGCTGAGAAGAAAATACACAGAGCATTTATGATATATTCTGTAAACATTGCGAATGATTCGCCATATACAAACCAAGAAGTGCCGGCTTTATCAACAAAGGTCTTTTGGGTACATAGTTTCAATAGTAGTAAGTTGTGCTCGTGAGTCCTTAAGGTCAAGTTATATTGAATTGAAACCTTTCACGAAAAAGCTAAGGCAGGAGGCAGTTTTCTCTGGCTCGCGTGTTATTACCTGTAAAGTCACAGATTTTCGATAAGTACTTTGACTAGATTGATGTTATAGAAAACCGCTTATGGTCGAGGTTTGTCATGAGTCGAAGAATTGAAAGAGATTGATCCAGTTTAGTACTCATATCACCGTGGATGGCTTATATAGTCAGATGCCCAGTATGTATAAGTTATGTATTAATGCGCACGACGCGTGATTTGGTGATGCGCCAAACACTGAAGAAGACATCAATTTTCTGAGCATAATGTCTTGAGCTAGCAAATGTAGTGACGTGCCTCTGTGGAGGTGAGGCAAGATTATATGGAGTACCCAGGGATTTTTACTGACAGGTGAGCTATATCTATTTACGTTAAGGAACTGAACAAAGAGAAAGAGTGATGGATTGAACTAGTTTACATTTATGAATGTACCATTGAATATCATGAGTGTTAACAGAGTAGATGTTTCTTAAGAGAAGAATCCATGAGTTTCCCTATCAGACAGGCCTGCATCTTCCCTCACCATAGAACTCGAGGTCCGTGTGAGACTGAATCATTAAATCGTGAGTACAGCTACATTTCAAAGAGGTCCTGAAAGATGGTCGTGATTGAGAACTTATCGGGATCCAGCGATAGTAAATTTAGGAGGCATTAATGGGAGTAATTAGAGGAAGAAACAAAGAATAAAATAGAAGGGTAGGTCATAGCATATCTTGCCAAAATGAAATGAGAGGGCCATGGGTAGTCATAGCAATTTCCATTGCTCGTGATAGAACTAGGCTAGAATCTCACAGCTTATCCATTTATAATCTGATTAACCAATTTCAAAGACAAATTTTCATCCATGGACGATGTCTATCCGGAGAGGATCATGCTTGGGACTTATAGGATATGTGCTAGCATGTGTTATGGTTGAGAAGCTGGGATTACACCTCCATTCCAATTCCTGAGGAGTTTGTATTACTATAACAGCTTATCAAAGCCGTGATTAGATGAGGCCTCATGAGGTTTTTATGGATGAAAATGTTGGAACCCAGCCTCATTGGGACGAGTAGTGAAAGGAAATTGTGAGGTCCCGAAATTGTCCGTGGAAGTGATCAGATAAGGCTGTTGGTATGATAGATTGAAAATTGAAACTCACGTAAAAGTTAAAAGATAATAGTCAGAGATTTATAAATGAGAGTTATCAGACTGTGTCTTTTCAAGATTTCACCTGGTGTGTCGAGATTTCTGTGGAAATGAGGTGTGTTTAGTCCGGTGTATATCGGACCTGTATGGATATTGTTAGAGCAAAAAGAAGATCCTGTAGATTGAGGTTAGCTACCCCAGAATTACTGTTATCCATGATACATCCATGTGTCATGTCGAGAAGAGAACCCGCATCCTCTGTTATGTATCAGATGAGCAACCCGCGGTAAATTAAGTGAGAATTTTGACTTATGAGGAGGCGCCGTGCATTGGTAGATCATAATATGTTATAATCGCGGACTCCATTAGTTAAAGTCTTAAGTGTTGAACCACATAGAGTGTTACTCGGTTTTAGCCCAGATAAAACATCGCACCCTCAATTATTTTCCTGATGAGGTATTTTCCTTCTTACTTTTAGTTTATTCATTTCGAAAATGCAAAATGTCTATAAGGAGGAGTGTTTAATAACTCATCCCCAGATGCATGATAAATGTAGGGGTGTATAAGATACCAATGCTCATAGTAGTATTTTGAGATTAAAATAGAAATATACTCTATGAAACCGGATAGTAAAAGAGCATATGGTATAATGGTCATTACAAAAGGATATGAAAATTGAAAATCAACTTAGAGATACCATAATTAGAATTTCAAAAGTTAAATTTCAATATTAAAGAGTTAGAGGCTATTGGTAATGAAGAAATAATAAAATATTAAAATGGCACTAAGAGCCAACTTGATTTGTCTCATGGCTAGGCCCACGGTTTTGGAAGAGGAGAGTTTAAGAGGAAGAGAAGGAACAAGGAGGAGATAGAGAAGTCCAAAGATTAAGGTATGTCGGTCTTTGAATCAAAATGTCTTTACAAGCTCAGTGGCTTTTACATGTGAACATGAATCACAGCCTTCGGGTCTGGTGGTTTGAATAGATCACCTAAACCCTGATGCCTATGGGATTATGAGAGTTTTCCAATTGAAAAAGTAAGGATGGAATCATCAAACATGGTTTTACAAAGAACTGTGGACCTTAGGTAGGTCTTGAAGTTTCATCAGGTTTAGAGTTCTAAGTTCCATAACACCTATTTCAATTGTCAGGAGTTGTTTTTATTAATCCATGCAATTTTTATGTATATGAATTATAGAAGCTAAAGGATGTTAATTGGTAGCAAAAGTGGCAAAAGGAAGCAAACTAGAAAAATTATGACCCATTTTACAGAAATGCTCAAGCTTCCTTGCTTCGAATTAGTTGCATTTTGATCATAACTTGCTCATTTCAGATCTGATTTGAGGATTCAAAATATGGGTAAAATAGACTTCTAGGGTAAAATTATTCATGAAGGAACAGGTAAATTATAAAACCCTGAAAGCCCAAAAATTCACTCAAAGTAGGGCCATGTGTAAGTCACTGTCTGGTTCTCGGTACAAGAAATGCTTTGTTTTCCTGTTTCGACCATTTGTCGACAATCATAACTTGTCAGCTTCGATCCGATTTGAGTAGATCAAGTTATACAAAGAGAAATCTCTAGGGAAAAAATTATCTGAAGAAAGTTTGGCCAAAATTTAATCCCAAAGTGCCAGAAAAATGCTCAGTAGAGTTATAAAGTAGATTCTACCAGTTAAAACTGAGCTATCTGTCAGGCAGATCAGAAATATGTTGAGGGTTTTAGAGAAGGAATTTAAATTGAAAATTTGTGAGATGTCATTGATATAAAGACTGACATCTGGAGAGTTTCATAAATTTTAGTAAGACTATTTGAATAATTTTTGAGTCATAAAGCCTATAGAGTATTGTTGGAAAAGGTCACTAAATGAGCTGTTAAAGTATGTAATTCTTGTCTATTTGCTTTAAATGAAGGTGTATGGTGGATTAAAATGGAAGGGGTGATTAATGAGAAGGTGGGTTTTTTGCAAGGTGAGGCGACCATCGATCGAACGGGGAATTCGACAGCTGCTGGGATTGAGCTGGAACCGGAGTGAAAAAATGATATTTTGAGAATTTGAGTTTTTAAAGTGAATGGTTTTAATGTTAAACTGAAAGTTTAATAAATTTTTATGTAAATGTTAAGGCATATGGAAATGTTTTATCTTGCATCAATGCAGGCTTATATGTACAAATATATGTACATGTTAAGGTATTATGAAAGTTTAAAAATGTTTTTACCGATGGTTACCTAAACCCTATGATCATATGACTGAGTCTAAGTACTTAAGCGTAAGTGATTTTAGAGGGCAGTTATAGGGTTACTTCTCAACTGAGGGAGGGAAGAGGTGCTCCAGAGTAATATCCTACACGTGATAAAAAGTTAAGGCGACTGAACCCTATGCAAAGCGTGAGTTTTCCGCACGTAGCGTTTATGACCGGAATGACGTCTTTCACCGTCAAGTATTCTAACTGTCGGTGTGTTTATTCTCGGGTTCATCAGAAAGAAAAAGAAAGAAAGAAAGAAAAAGAAAAAGAAAGAAATAAAGAAAGAAAGTTTAATGACAAATGTTTAAAGCATAAATGATTTTAAATGCATAAGTATTTATTGAAAGAAAGTTTGTAGCATAAATGTTTTAAGGTATAAAATGGATTTTTAATTGTATAAGTGTATTATTTTGGTATATACTGAAATGTTATTTTAATGAAAATGCACACTACCGGCTCCTTAGCTCATTCTTTTCTTTATATGTTTCAAAACATTTTCGTGACCTAAGACTGTGTGCGCTTCGATAGAGGTCACTCCTGTGCAAAGTGAGCCGAGCCAATATAGACCAAGACTACTCTGCTTGTATATATTTTATAGCATGTTCATAGCATTATTTGTTACGATATACGTATACGTATAAAGCCAAAGGAACCACGCTTTGATCCTCAGCCGATCGAGGTAATGTAGCGGTCGACTTAAGTCCCATTTCAAGCCTAAAATTGTGGTTTTTGATAAAATGTGTACAATTTAAGAGGGTTTGAATGTTTTGATGATTTGAAGTAAACAAATGTATATGTATGTATATTGTGTTGATTGGGCCGTGACGAGAAGTCCTTAGTTATGGAAGTATAAAATTGAAGTTTATAAGTGCTTTAAATGCTTTTATCGTGTTTTGTAAATTAGAAAGTCCTGGAAAATTGTGGTAGAAACTCGCCAATTTTTCCTAAAATCCAAGTGTTTGAAAACAAAAGAAAAGAAAAGAAAAAAAATAGACACAGCTCGCATTATTTTCTAAAGATATATGATTGTAAGGGGTTCGCCCATGGATTTTTATTCCAACGCTTTAAGGAAAGCTTCTATCCACTGAGTGCCAGAGGTCCCCGTTCATGAGGTTAAATCCGGCCGATCCCCAAACGTTAGTCAGTTGGTAGTAGAGATGTTCTCATCGACCTTGGCCTCAAAGGTCCCGGCTCGAGTCTCTATGGAGGCGAAAGAAACGCCAGGAGGCGATATTCCCGTGGAGGGACCCAATCAAGGGCACCTGGGCTAAGGGTGACCCCACAAGGCCACCTGGAAGCGCACCCCGTGGTCACGGCGGTGTGGACCCCACAATAAAGGCTGATCTCACTTTTCGTGATCATGGGTACTCAGTGAGTTTCATCAGGATATTCAGCCCATCGAAGTGCCTCAGAGATATTAACCAGACCTAGGTTTTGTTCATCGGGAAGCATCTCGTACCACCGATTTACTACAGCCTAGGGGCTGGTACCCAGATGCTTCCTACTGGTTCAAAGACCCCAGGTCCGGTCTGAACTTGGGAGGCGAAAGGGTGAACTCAGTGGAAATGAGAGATCCTGCGAGTGAGCTTCACCTGAAGGGTACCAAGAGGTACTGAAGGGTGGGCCTGGCCAAGAACTCTTAAATGTTAGATATCCATAGTAAGTGAAAGCGTAGTCTATCCTTGAATAGATTTAATGGAAGTTACATGGTCTGATTTATTACGTCATTCTTAATAAGTTAGCACCTTATGTGCATCATATTAAACTTCTCTTTCTTAGGGTACAATTTGGATTTTTCTTTCTCTCTCTACATAAATGGTCAACTTGCTGTCCATTTTCTTAATCAAATAGTTCATCTATGTAAAATATTTATTAATTATAATTTAGCTGCAATTTTTCTCTCTATGACATCATTTATAAGAAATAGACAATAAGCTATAATACATTTGCACTTGAAGCTAACATTATGAATTATTGTTACTTGGTGAAATGATGAGATGAAAATAAATTAAACAAGATGTCATATTTGGACCATGAAATTTTTGATATACTTGCTCACAGGACCCAAACAATTGGATTGTGTCATGCGGATATTGTTATGCTTATTGCATATAGATATAATTGTAAAGTAGCTTGATAAGATCCTCAAAAGTTTATTTTCCATTTATTAGTTTTCATATGGTGTGAGAACATTAACTTATACTTACGGTTGTGTATAGTAATATATGTTTATGCTATGCTTTAGCTTTTTAAAGGAAAAACATATTCACTTCAGCCAGAGTTATAGATGAAGTGAGATCCTGAATACTCTATTTTTAATCCACTTTCATCTGATCAAATATAAATGTATAAAATTTATTATTATTAACATTTTTTAAAGATAAGGTTAAACACAAAGGCTTTTGTCTTACTCTAAGTAGAAAAGTGACTTCTCATAATATTATCTGAGACTACAAAATATCGCATAGATCTTTGTCGTCACGCATAAATGTGGGTTTTTAACTGCTTTTGAGTCAAGATCGATATCTTTTCTAAAATATATTTGATTGAAATACAACTATGTCAATTTTTTATTATATGTTTAAAGGTTCTTTTTACATATAGTTCATGTTATATAAGTTAATTAATATTGCTTGATAAAAGACATCAAAGTTAAATAAAGCTAGACCGTTTGCAAGGGTTGAATGATAGTTGCAGAAGGTAATTGAGAACATACATCATGTCTATAGGGTTCTAGCCACCAGAATGTAAGTTGCAACTAGTTATTTTGGATATTTTCAGGTACATAACTTTATATATTTGTATTTTTCTTTCCTGGGCAATCAAGGAAAGAGTTTGAATTTTTAGTTATAGCTGGGTATGGGCTTCATCTTTTTATTAATGCTATTAAACTTAAACATACACTAATATTATATTTTATTTTTCCAAGAGGTATTAGTCATATTTGTTGCATTGTTAAATATATATATATATATATATATATATATTCTTTTTTTTTTTAAATGAAACATGAAACAAAAGCAATCAGTACTTCTTTTTTCCTTCTTTAAAAGGTTGTGTTACACAGTTTTTAGCACTGGTACTCTTTAGAGTACAAGACCATGTATGTTCTGAGCAGGTAAAGAAATTATTATTAATTTGTTATTTTTGTGTATATATTCACATTCTTTCATATATTTAATAATACAGATTTATATGTATAGTTGCTAGTTATATTCAATATATTTGGATGTATTTTCAGATATATATTATATATTTCCTCAATGGATCAAGATAAAATACTGTTTTCCCTATACTTGCTAAGGGTTAACTGATACAGTTTACTTATCTGTGACGATGGATTTCTCTCACATTTTGAATTTTTATAATTTAACTTTTAAAAAATAAACATGTAGTGATTTTTTTTTCTTTTTTTGCTAAAGCATACAGTGACATTTATAATAGATATATTTTTAAAGATAAGATCATTACAAGTTTTATGATCATACAAAAACCATCAGATGATTTGGTTCTTTGGGTAAAATATCTATTTAGATTATGTATAATTTGCCAGGTTATTTAAAATACATTTGGGTACATGTTTGTATATTTTTATATGTTAATATTTCAAATATAACAAACTAATGTTGTTTTTTCTTCCTTACAAAGGTTATATGATATTAGCAATAATTGCAAATTTTTATAATGAATATGGTAGCAACATTTTATGAAATGATCATAAGAGTTTCCATTTGTCATGTAACTATTGGATTTTTGGACATATTTTGCCAAATGTCTTGTATGTATTGATTATAATAGAACATCAGCCCATGATGTTATAAATTATTTGAGATGAATATCATGCATGATATTAATATTCAAAGGGATGCTTAGATTTTTTAGTTCTATAATCCGAAAGTTGATTTTTACTTGATTATGGATTCAATTTCACAACAGTTCAACAGGTGCATAATATTTTAATGGTGTCATATTGGCATATTCTACATGCAACCTCATACCAAACACAATTTCTGATTATGAAAACAAATACTGACATACAACAGTCTGATATTCTGACACAAGGAATAAAAGTTACTAAAATTTCAAACACCGATGAAAAACACCATCTTAAAATATATGCAAATTAAAATCTAAAATTATATCAACAAAATTTTGACATATTATACTCGCTTCAATACATTGAATATAATCTGACAAAAATCGTGAATCCATCGCTCTATATGTCTAACCTAACCTTGATTAAGTAGAAGAGACAATATTATATGTCATTTTAGTAAGATCCCATCATTGATAAATAAGTTCAACCGAAGATATGTATGTCAACATAGCTTTTAGCCTTTTTGATGACCGCATAGATGACAGTATGAGCATACTTCAATCTACCTTAACATATATTACCTGATTTTGATCAGGAAACCATCGAATACCTTTTTTCTGTAGTGTTAGTAAATGTTAGCTTGTTTTATTGACCAAAATTTAAATCAAAACACATATTGGGTATAATTTGTAGAATCAAGTAAATAAAAGAATTCTTCCATGTAATTTTGACTCTAGTGACAATAGTCTCAAAAGACTCTGGAGATGCTTGGATGGGAACTAGACATAGATCCTATTAATGCTTATGGGATGTAAATGCATATTTTAGGTAAAGTTACAGCGTGGAATGATTAGTAATAAAGTCCACATAACCGACATCAAGGGGGCAGAAACCATGCTCTTAGAGCAGAGGAGCAAAAGCCAAATGTCGTGAGGCACTTGAAGAGAATAAGCCCAAAAAGGAAGTATTAACTTTAAGCAGATTTCAAGAGAGATGGTGGATTTGGTGCCTTGTCTACATTATTAAGGAAAAAGAAGAAGAAGAAGAAAATTCATTATTAAGGAAGGACAAGGAAAATAATTTATTATCGGTGGGCCATGGATCAATTTGCAAAGCCAATCAAATTTGATGATGCTTTAAGAGTATGGTAAGAAATGAAAACAACAAATGTTAATATGTAATTTTCAAGAAAAGATAACTTGAAGTTCATCAACATTTGGCAAGATGGTATATGAAGTCGGGATTCCTTATGTTATTTATACGATAGCTTCAAAAGATTTTGAAGCTTCGGCACAGGTTTAGGTATACTCCTTCTTCTGAATATCAACTAAGGAATAATTTTGAAGGGAGAGAGGGTGAGAGAAACAAAAGAAATATTCAAGAAGAAGAAGAGTGGAAAAAAGTAATGGGTGTTCTATAATGACTCCATGCTCTATGATAGAAAAATGAAGAAGCATCATGAATTTCTATGGAATTGCAAAACTAGAACCACATTTCTTCTTCAAAGGAAGTTTAGATGATGTCACAATCGTCAATACATATTTGACTATGTCAACGAATGTGGTTATAAGATATTAAGGAAAATGTGGTTCAACAGACCATTAATGTTACCACATGGTTGCCGCAAATTTGTTAGCATTAGAATGATCCAACATCTTTGAATATCATGTGTTACTCATACCATAAAAACCTATGTTTGAAGGAATCTCTAAACTCAGCTTCAAATGGAGTGACGATAAGGCCAAATTCTTCACTATTTTTAATCTATGTACATCATAAGGCTTTGGTATTGATGAGAAAGTTTAACAAAGAGATCGTTTGCTCTGAGTCACTAGGTTTGGAACTTATTTCCTAACATCAAGAGTTTGAGGATAAAAACAGAATTAGCAAGAGCACAAACAATGAATGGGATAAATTAAATGGTCAAGGAACAAAAGTGGAAAACAAAACATTTGATATTGTTGTTCTCAATGTGATTTTTAAACTCAATAGAATTTGCGTTCGAGGGTATTCACCCATTAGTGAAAGTGCTTAGACTTGCTGATAGAGAGAGGTTTTCACGGCTTTATTAACAAGTATGGAGAGCTACAAGGCAAAGGACACATTAAAAGATATTGAAGGAATGTGACTATATGCCACCTTCAACATTATTGATGCAAAAAGCAAGGATCGCCCGAGAGTCCGTTCACCCATACAACGACTTATTTTTTAATCCGCTTTAGTACTTTTCGAACTCATATCAAGATGATCCATTGATAACAACCAATGTGATCATTGTGTCGGTGTGTTTTCCAGATGCTCAACGCAAACATTATGTGATATACATATCGAATTACAAAGGTAAAATACCAAAAAACAAGGTATTTGAGACAAAAACAAGCAATAAGTGGAAGTGAGAACAATGTCAGATGCAATTTATAATCCGGTATGTTGATATTATTCTTTTTTTTTCTTTTATGTTAATATATTACACACACACACCACACATATATATCATATTACATATAACAATTTTCTCACTCTTTATATATATATACTTGTTAATTGGTGGGACTTCTATGGAAATGAAACACCAAATTTGAAAATAATGGCATAAAGGATCCTTGGTTTAACTACTAGTTCATCGAGTGGAAAGAAATTGGAGTGTCTTTGAAGGGGTAAGTACTAATTACATTGTTATATATTTAATTATTATTTTGCTAGTGGTTATGAGATACTAGTTTAATCATTTATAAAGTTTACTAAAATTTTCTAACTTCTTCCTATGTAGGTGCACACCAAGAAGAGAAATAGACTAGACACCATAAGGATAAACAATCTAGTTTGCAGCAATTTAATGCAAGGTTGATGAATAAGAAAAAGCAGAAGAGTAATAATTAGAGACTCTACTAGCAAGCGATGCTAGTAATGCAATAATCATGGATAGTCAAAACAGGTGGGGATGGATGACAGAAATGTGGCATTAGATGGAGTGATATGTTACCACTAAAAGGTTCTAGAAATGCCTGCTGGAAATTAAGAGCCCTAAGAAAATTATTTTTTGTATTGATGACACCTTAAGATGAGTTGGATGAAGGTAATATTGGAATCGAGTCTATAAAGAATTAGACAAGAGTTAGATTATGGTAATAGCTAAAATATATATTAATATAGGAATTATTAGGTACTCTTTGTAGGTTTGTGTAATATATATATTTTGAAACTAATATGTTATTGCAAACCCGAAAACACATGAATTTTCATAAATCTATTATGATCAATTACATGTTAATTCATGTTTATTACACATACAAAGATAATATAGACTTATATATATTTTAATATTTAAAAAATGAATTATTTTGTTTATTTAGTAGCCTTATAGTAATTAAAATAATTATATAATTGTTAACGTCTTTCACGCCTAGGATTTGCATAGGCATGCCTAGGCTCGCAAGGCTTAAGGTCGACCTGGCCGGCCAGGATAATTACGCCCTTTAGAACATTGATATTTCCCTTCCATGTACACATGTTGCGTTAATGATGTAACCTTTCTCTGCGATTCTCGAATAAGGCTGAGAAGGAAAAGGTGTTGTCTCGTTTTGAGCCTCTCAACCATCGGGTATAGACCACCAAGAGGCACGGATTCTATTAGCAATTGTTTCACCCCATCTCCCGTTTTTCATTTTCATCCCATGAAGAACTGTCCAAGCTCGCTCCTCATTAGAACAAATGTCCAGTTCACGTAATATTCTTAGATCTCAAACACCACCCTGCTTTCTAAGGATCGCCCATAAATCATTATTATTGTTATGTACTACTTTTTTAAATTCATTTTGATATGTAGGTTTTTTTACATAGAGAATAAAAGATCAGATATAAGGAATAAGTTTGTGGGTAAATTTTTTAAAAAGTAAAATCATATATTAAAACATTCATTTTCATTTATTTATCGCTGTTCCCATTTAGGAAACTAAACCTAAAAAAAATAATGTAAGGCACAAAACCAGGGCTAAAAATTTCCGAATTGGAAATCATGGTCCGATCCCTTTAAAAAAATCATGGTCCATCTCAAATCCCACATCTAAATTCAATGTAATATAAAAATAATAACTCAAAACCTATTTGAGCTTATCAAGACCTCAAATTAACTAAGCCCATCTCAAATAATTCTAATTAACGTACGTGATCAACATAAATTCAGTAGCCCAAATCAACCAATTATATAATGTTCTAAATTATTGTACTAACCTGAGAAAATAAATGTTTGAATTTTGATCTCCATTAAAACTTATGATTGATGTTTATTAAGTGTGACGCCTAAAACCCCGGGATCCTCTTGACAACCGCCAACCTCGCTAATACCGTGAATGTTCGTAATCTCGACACCTCATTTAAAACGGCAGAGTCTCCTTTGTAATGCGGAGTTTCACCCAAAGTACAAACTCGGTCTCCAACAATTGCATAATGACCAACAGACAGATCCAAAATATGAAAATAATGGCCACTGGGGCCCTTGCATCATTACTCACAATATAAATATCCCAACCAAATAACATATATCATGGTTCAAGAGTTTTACATTTAATTCAACATATATTAAAAATCTACAATTTTAATACATGTTATACTAAAACTTCAAAGCCACAACCTACCTTTCTTCAAAATCGACTTAAGTGATGAGCCGCCTTCTCTAACGCTCTCAGACCAAATGATATTCTAATGCAGAGCTATTGCCCAAGAGTGGAATTACCCTAAATGGTTACTCTCCCCCATCTATGCATATGCAATGATTCAATGTAAACACACACTCAAGTAAAATGTGTGATCCTACTTGAATGTCTACATGCCCATTCCCATGTCTCGAGTCTCCTTCACTCGACTCCCTCACACTTGCCTGGCCATGCATGAGAAAAATAATAAAAGCCAAAACAAAACTATTGCTTCGAAACACACTACCGAAGCTGGGTAAAAGTATTCCGACTACCCTCCGAGGCGGAATCAAGGAACCTCTGGTAATAGGTCAGCTTTGTCCTCAGCATCCGAGATGATCTCGTTGGACTATCCTCCCATCTTGTGAAATTCGCAACCATGTTCAAGCCGAAAAATTCATGTCATGCACTCACACCTAATTTCTAGGTTACCCGGTGCATATGAAAATGCATTATGCCATATCAACACATTCATGCTAATATATTCACATGCATATATATTAACATATTCAAATCACATACAACATGTTATGAAATTTCAATGCAATTTACACCAATATAATAATTATGCATATATTCTCAAATTTGGCATTCATTGACTACATATGTTATTCTAATTTTGGTCAACCATCACCTGTAAATTAGCTTACTTGAGTCAATCATCATACCCCATTTCCAATGGCCTACCATAATTATGTTTTATATAATTATGGCTTCCTTGTTAACACATTAAATTCATGCAATGTAACCATATCTATTTCACTCAACTCAAGCCATTCATTTCAACCAATTTCATACACACCACACATACATTCGTCCAATTCCAAGCCAACCCTACTATTTTTAATAAATTCTAAAACAGTATCAGCGGGGTCAGTCTGTGGGCCCACTGTCATGTTACTCTGCTCCACTTTATGGAACCGAATTCCATGGCCATTCCCAACCTCATGCACACCAAAACACAATTTAATGCATAAATCACAACATTAACTCCCAAATGGGGGCCCATACACCGTAATCTGACTGGTCCAAATGGCTCCAAATATTTCAACACCGTCCCAAGTTTCGGGACCGAACAAATGGCCACCACGCCTCAATCATCCAATCCATCAACAAAACACTTAAACAAGGGTTAAAAACAAGTAGGATAAAAAACCCCTACCTCACTGAGTTTGTCGAAACTCCCAACCAAGTGCCCACGCGTAGTCCCGCCGTAGAGCAACTTTCCTTCTCTACCAAGAACTATGTCCGACGCCCGGATCTTGGGGAGAAGTTGCACACTCTCACTAAAAAATCAAAACTCCGCCTCTGCATCTCATTTCTCCTGCTGCACGTTTTCTCTTTTCCCATTTGAAAAATGAGATGACACTATTCAAAATTTTGTCCTTATTATCATTTAACTTTCAAATAATGTCATCCATGTCCCTTATCTTGGATTTTTGACACGTGGCACACTCAGTCGTCCATTTTATCATCTCTCTACTCACGCAACATGCGCCACATGAGTACACGTGAAGAGCGACTCTTTGTCACATCACATATCGTTTACTAAGACCAGATAATTTCGCCGGAAAACGTGTGTAAATTCCGACCATCTCCGACCGGTTTAAAATTCAAGTGTTAATAGATTTCATGAGACGATTTCAACCCGCAGTTCGGCTTTCACATCCACATCTAAAATTTCCTCGTGATTTTTACCGAAATTACGATTTTGCCCTTATTCCAAAAAATTGGAATTTTCTCGGGTTTTACATTAAGAGCATGACTTCAAATAGGATTTGATCATTATTAAGACATGCAACATTAAATTTAAGCATCCTAATCTTGAAAAAAGGAAAAAAATTATATAATAAACTATTCTAGAATCATATATTTTATTAGCTTAATAACTTTCATAATGTTGATGAAATATTTCGACATTTATTTTTGGGCTAAAAAGTTATTGGTTAAAAAGCATTAAAATTTGATTAGGTAAACTAAGCAAACAAAACATTTATTAATTAAGGCACATTTAAATGTGATAAAGTATATGATATTTGATAACCTAATCAATAATGAGATGTATTAACAAAAATATATCCTATTTATGATCGGAGGTGTCGGGTCGAGCTAATTGAGGGGAGCTGATAGCTTATTCACCCCAATAAGCTCTTATGAGGTGCTTGGTAAAGGTTTTTAATCAACTCCTAATAGCTTATTAGGCCTAATAAGCTCCGGTTGGGAAAAAACTACAAATCGTAGCTTTTTCTTAAACACTCTTGTGAAAATATTCAAAATTTCATTTTTTCTCCTTATGATCCTCTCCTATTTTTATCCGATGGAATGGCATCCTATGGTTTTTGCATTTTGGTTTTTCTTTGTTTTGATTTTTTTCTCGGGCGTGCACGTGAAGCAATAATAAACAATTCAAAGATATGATGGAAGAAGATAAAACAAAATTGTCTATTAAAAAGGAATAATAATTTTTTTAAGTAAAAATATTCTTTTATCAACTTTTAATTCCTATTTCATCTCAAATTATAATTTCAATCAATAAACAAAAGAAGAAGAGTATCAAAATAAAATATTTTAAAATATTAGTCTATACATAAAAAATAACTATATAAATAGAGCATTTATGAATTTTAAATTTTTTGTTTTTATTTTGCTATAAATTTTTTTTTGTTATGAACCTAAAAAGACTACCATATTTTTAGAATTACAAGATTTTCACTTTAAAAATGAATAATATTAAAGATTTAAAAAAAAAAACATGTAACTTAATAATTTTTTAAGTAAAAAGTTCTTTTAACACCTCTTTCATTCCTTTTTTTTTTTTATCTCAAAGTATTTTTAAATAAATAAAAGAACGATAATTCAAAATAACATTTATATATATATATGTGTGTGTGTGTGTGTGTGTGTGTGTGTGTGTGTGTGCTTGAACATAGATATTGTTTATGGTTATAATTTTTATAATTTCATATTCTGGTGATTTATTTGTGGTCCTTTTTCTATATATGTGCATTATTTTTATATCTCTATAATGTCTATATTAGTAAATTAACCTTCAATTAGCTACTTTACCAAGCAGTAATTAATAATCAACTACCAGCACCAGCTATTAACTACCAACTACCAATTATCACCGAACCAACAAATTCGAGAGATTTTCTAAAGTAAATTGATTAAAATTATAAAAAGCTTAATAAAAAATTAAACTCGCCTTATTTACATCTTATTACAAGCCTATTAGTCTTATAATATTCTAAAATGCTTTGGGAAACATAACCGGAAGAAAACCTAAAAAGCTGTTTGATAAACAAAGATAAGAATAGAGGAACAAGAAAATTTGTTACATATAAAATTATACATGTTTTTAAATTTTTATATGAGTATGTGATAAATTTATGATTTGTTCATTTTTTAAATTTATTATTGATAAATAATCATTCATTATTTTATAATGAACAATAAATTTGTTATTTAAAAGCAATTTTTTGCTGGTCAAAGTTTTTGTTAATTAATATATCCTTTAGGTAATTCATATTGTTGACATTTTTAAAATATATTAAGTATACGATTTAATGAATATGTTGGAAATATAGTTTTAATTAAATTTAGTATTATATTTCTTATATTTAAATGTTATCTCATACATAAATTTTTTTTGTATTTATAATTTATTATTAAATGTTTTTTTATTTACTACCAAATGATGTCCCTTTGAGATAAAATCCTACCTTTGTCATTGATCTAAAACATTTTTAAACAATGAAAGATGACATATTTCCTTCACATCAATAACAAATTCACCAATTTAAAATAGAAATTTTATTGATTTAGAACAGAAACAAAAGTGTTAAAAACATTAAAGAATGACACAACATTTTGGTTAATAGCAAGAATAAATGACTAAAGACTTACCTTAGATGTCTAGAATACCTAACATTCCAGATCTACGAAGATTGATTAATAACACCCACCTAATTATGTTTGTTGATATCAATAATCTAAAACATTTTAAAATGTGGAAAGATGAAAGACATTGTTAACATAAATAACAAATTCACCTAATTATGTTGGTTGGATATCTAAGAGACCCAAGATGGAAACAGAGAGAATAAAAAAGAGGGTATCATTATTGAACCTTTTTCCTTTCTAACCTTATCTTCAGAGATGAAACAGAGATAAATATAAAGAGGGAATCACTTTTAAACCTTTTCTCTTCAAAGCCTTTATCTTATCTTTCGGGCAACAGAACCATCTCACTGAGCACTCTCTTCACATCCAAACAAAAGTCCGATTCAGATATGAAGGAAAAACCAATGATTGAAGTGCAAAATCTTACGAGCATTGGCGGCAGTGACGTCATCAGCTTCTTCGGTTGCTTTTCTGACAGGTTCAATACCACTCCGCCACCACTGCCGCCACCACCTCCGCCGCCTCCTCCTCCGCCATTTGCTTGAATGCCGTAGGCTCTTACCACATTCTCTCCCATCTACGTTATTAATTGTAGATATCACTGTAATAATTTATGCAACTCTGTCAGTCAAGTTTCTAAATTTCATAACTTTTTTTTTTAGTAAATAGGGAAAATAATTTCATTAAAAAAAAAGAAGAAGAAAAAAGTGTATACAGATAGATATACCAATAAAAACTGCTACAACGTCCGAACTCTAAACTCCCGCAGCTGTATATACTTCGTCTCTCCGTGGGCGCAAATACATACAAATGGGGAGGTAGCCAGCTGGGACTCTCACTCACGCACCCAACTGGGACGAGACCTAAGGCTAGGGAATGGGAGGCGTAAGGCCACCAAACCCGTAGCAAAACTCTAACCTAAATACTCATACCGACTATCATGCGATCACCCGAAAATATATCAACATACATATATAATATGCTCGTATACTCAAACACTAATGGTGGAGAGATAAAACTTCACCCCACATACACCATCTTCATACACAAAATAAACAGAATGTCCAATTGGCTAAAATATACTAATATTCAAGTACCGCAGTTGACACCTAGATTAAATAGACAAGGATTAATAATATCATAATAGTGGGAGCATGTAACCGCCGTGAAGGAAGAGAATTCGGGCGTTATCAAGTATCTCGAGAAGGAGGACTGACAGGACTGAAAATAAATCGAACGGCTGGGCCTCGAGTGAGTTAATATCATATAATTTATACCATTATCTACAACCAAAATGTTATACAGACTATAGTAATTCATAATATAAACATGGTAATGAAAAATCATATTAATAAAGAAATTCACATAATCATGTATACGCATCTTAAAGATAGTTCATGTCATAACACAAAACACTACATCAATCGAGAACACTAGCAGACCCTATACTCCATCGCTATAAGCCCCACGCTCTCTCTCAATCCAATGAGAGACTGGCGCCCCGAGAGAATGCTCGACCAGGGTCCTTAACTCCAGTCAACACTTAATCCAATAACCTATAGCCGGCGCCCCGAGAGAAATGCTCGACCAGGGTCCTTACCTCCGACATCCCCGAGAGAAACGCTCAACCAGGGAACTCATATCCATAATCATTAATCTGTAATATAATCTGATTAATGGCGCACGCGCATTCCGGAGCAAATTCCATCAGTGGTAAGGTCCCCGCCATCGCCCCATTAAGCAAACATTACAAGTACAATGCACAACAATATCACATCCAGCAGTACACACTCACATCCATCATCACGACAAATCTCATATGCAGATACAATAATAATAATAGTAATAATGATATCGTGTATTGAGATGACGGAATACAGCCTAATGCCATGAATATCGTATGCATGCGCATCGATGTTGCGTTATATGATATCAACTCACGTACATATCGATCTCGTGGACCGTCTCGCGCCGTGCCATCCGGCGAGAGTCAGCTTGACAATCTAATGGAAAAGACATAATTAATACAAGATTAAGATTTAAATATACTCTAGACTCGACCAGCAACTCACGCACTAAACCGACTCAAAATTCATCCTATGTTCCCACCGAAAATCTCTACAGAATCTCCCTAAACCCGGACTTAACTCCCTGTAAACGGTCCAGAACCCGATAAAATACACTTCTAATATCCACACGACCCAATGTCGAACGCCACAAACTACGATAAACCACCATCCAATCCAATCACAATACAAATTCGAATCACGATAACTAATTATACAATTAGCTTAGATATTAAATAAATACGCTTAATAAAATACGTTTAAATAAAATTTAATACTCGTCGAATCACACTGACATGATTAAATACGTGACGGTTTTAATATACATTTAAATTATAACTTAAAAATACGTACATCAAGAATTAAACGATAAATAAAGCATTTTTAATATAAAGACATTATTAACGAACAATTAAAAATCGACATCGTATTAAATACACAATTAGGTTCACACGCGCTTTAGGGTATAGATTCTTTAACGGCTCTGACGCGAACTCCGATTGCAACTGGCTCTGAACCACCTTAACTGTGGACTCGACGTTTCGGTCCCGCACGCTCCGAGGCCCGGTCGCCGACCTGGCCTAAAAATCTTCGAGGGCTGCCTGAACACTCCGAGGACACCCACGCGAAGCCCAAGGCTCCGTGGACCTAAAATGTAATTGTTTTCTTCGTAGACCACGAGTGGCCTGACCCGCCTCGATGGGGCCTCCAACTCCCCGGCGAGCTCCACCCTCCGCTCACCTGCAAGAAACGACCTTGGAAACGCGATCAAGGGTGGATCCTTAGGTTGGGGCGCAGGAGTTCAGACTAAGCCTGCTTGGGCAGGTGGCTCGAAACGAGAAACTGGAGTGGCGCTTAGGAGAGAGAAAATGGCGAGGTGGGTTCCGCGATTTGAGGCGTCTCATGAATCCAAGGCGGTCGAAGGTTGAAGGAAGTGTGGGTGACGCTCGTGCCTCTCGTGGCCTGACTACGCCTAAACGGCCTACGTACGGTGGCGGTGCCGAGAAGAAGAGGGAGAAGGGTGGCGGAGGGAGAGAGAGTCTGTGGTCCAAAATTGACTTTTCCACCGTAGCAAAACAACCCTAAAGTCCTCCTTAATTATAATTAATATACTAAGTCCCTAATTATGCTTAATTAGGGCTTAATCGAAATTAAAACTTGATTAGGTAAATAATTTATATATATTAAGATATTTACTGTACTTTAACATTTAATTTAATCAAAATAATTATCTAAATATTTTATATGTAATAAAGATAAATATTAAGGCCCAAAATAAATACTAGTGGTTAAAATAAATATATAATTAGGAAAAATTTTAAAATTAATAAATCAAATTAAAAACTTAATAATTCAAATCAAAACGCGCCCAAAAATTACGGTATTACATTCTTCCCCTACAGTACCGTCCTCGAATTTAAGAATAAGAAACATAACTCATTATCGAACAAGTATTGGTATGAACGTCGCAGATCTCCCGCCTGCTGACCTCCCAAGTGCACTCTCTTCACCGAATCGATTCCGCCATGGGACTCACCACTGAATGACTTCAACGGAGTCGACGAACCCGAGTATCCACAATAGCTGGGCTGTGTCGCTCTCATACGATAAATCCTCACCGATCTCTACTCGGGCCTCGTAGCATGTGAAGGATCCCGCACGACTTCCCTCAACATAGATATATGAAAGACCTGATGAACATCGCGAAATTAGGTGGCAACCTAGCCAGAGGCTACATCCCCAACTCTATCCACAATCCTCAAATGGTCCCACGTAGCGAGGTGCTAACTTCCCTTCTTACCAAATCTCACGCATCTGGGAAACTCAGAATACATAATTACCCACACCAAACTCCACATGTTTCCTCTTGTCCATAGCCTTTCCGGTTCACAAAGAGGTCCTCAACCGATCTCGACATAGGAATCTTTCAGAAGTGATTTGGACCAATTCAGACCTCGCTAACTTCCTCTTCACTCAACTTCTTCCCAAAGAATCAAGGACTACACCTCCGCCATACACGCCTCGTAAGGCGCCATACCGATACTCAGCATGATAACCGTTGTTAAAAATTCGAACTCCACTAGTTGCAAATGCCAATCCCATTGGCCTCCAAAATCCATCACACACATCCTCACAGATGTCCTCCAACGTCTCGAGCCGGGCCCCTTCTCGCACCATTCCATCCGTCCGAGGCGAAAAGTCGTGCTTAAAAGTCCAATCGAGTACCAAGTTCCCTCATGAGCTTCCGCCAAAACCTAGAAGTGAACTCAGTCCTCCGGTCGACACAATCGAACCGATCCCATGAAGACTAACAACAACTTATCAATATACACCCTAGCATACCCGGCTGACAAAAAGTTGTCTTCACAGGTAAGAAGTGTGCTGACTTAGTCATTCGATCGATTATCACCCAAATGGAATCATACCCTGCCGAAGTTCGAGGTAACCCAGTCACAAAGTCCATGGTAATATTCTCCCATTTCCACTCTGGAATGGGGAGTGGCTGCAATAACCCAGACGACTTCTGATGCTCAAGTTTGACCTGCTGGCAAGTCAAACACTTGGATACAAACTCCGCTACATCCTTCTTCATACCACTCCACCAATAGTTACCCTTAAGATCATGATACATCTTAGTGAACTGGATGAATAATCGTAGTCGTATGATGAGCCTCTTCCATAATCTCTTTCTAAGTCCATCAACATCTAGGGACGCACAATCCTAGTACCCAATCTCAACGCGCCATTATCCCCAATCACAAAACATCCGGTCGACCCTCGCCGAACCTCATCCATAATCTTCATCAACTGCGGGTCTCTCGATTGAAGTCGTTTTAATTGGCTCCATCGAACTGGATTCACTCGAAATGTGCTAAAGTGCTCCGACTCCAACACTTCTAGTCAGAACCCCGATCATACAATTCATACAACTCCTTAGTCAATCAAGCCTCCGCACTAACGCTGGAACGGGCCTCGACATGATTTCCTACTCAAAGCATCTCACCACATTAGCCTTGCCCGGGTGATATCAATCATACAATCATAGTCCTTAAGCAACCTGTACCATCTTCTCTGCCCCAAATTTAGCTCCCTCCGCTGAAAAATATATTTTAAATCTCTCGTGATCCGTGAAAATCTCACACGTCCCACCATACATGTAATGTCTTCGCATCTTCAATGCAAAGATCACAACTGGGCCATCTCCAAGTCATGGAGTGGGGTAATTCGTCAGGCCTCTTTAGCCAGCTGTGGCTACAATCACCTTACCGCGGCCGCATCAATTCACACCCCAATCCGACTGAAGCGCTTCAACATCAGATAACCTCCCGTACCGTATGTACGCTAACACTGAGCAGAGGTCAAACAATCCCCACTTCGAAAACCGCCTCACAAATCTCCGCCCACCTAAACCTCACATTCTTCCTCGGGCTAACTGCGGTCAAGGGTGCAGCGATCCGAAAATCCCGCACGAACGGCGATAATAAACCTGGCTTAAACCCAGAAACTTCGAACCCGGGCCACCGTGGTCGGGTCTCGCCAATCCATCGTTCTATCTTCTCGGGATCCACTCAATACCTTTCCGATACTACATGTCCCAAGAAAGTTACACTATCCGTACCAAATTCACACTTGAGAATTTGGCATATAGCCGATGCCCCTCAAAGTCCGTAATACTATCCTTAAAATGCTCTATGTTCTCCCATCCGAGAATATACTAAGATATCATCAATGAACACAATCACAAAGCGATCCAGAAGGGCTCAACACCCCGCTCATCAAATCCATAAAGGCCGCCACAAGATTAATAAACGTCCAAAAGACATCAGCCAGAACTCATAATGGCCGCATTCTCGTCCCGAATACGCTCGAACATCCTCATGTCTTATTCTCACCGATGATATCCTCGACCGTGATCATTTTAGAAAAACATGATGCACCCCGGCCGATCAAACAAGTCATCTATTCGGGGAGCGATATTTATCATGAATCGGTCACCCCTTGTTTCACCGTCAATCTATACATAGCCGTAGCGGAACCATCTTTCTTCTTACAAATAGTACAGAGCACCCGTGAGAAGTACTAGGCCCGACAAAACCTTGTCTAACAAATTCCAGAATCGCTTCCTTCACTCCTTCAATCCTCGCAGTGTCCTCGTAAGGTGGCAAGGAGATAGGAGCTCGGCCCTAAGACAACATCAATGCAAAATTCTACCCTCACGTGGCAACCCCGCAACCTCCTGAAAACATCGAAATTCACAAGCAATAGGATATCAACCTTACCTCTATCCACCCGGCAGTTGTCCCTCGCAAGAGCCGATAACCCCTGCACCCCGGCAGCATCCGCCTAGTCGTAATGGCTGAAATTAAATTGGGCGGGCCGGTATCCGTCTCACCGAAACCCAAACTCCGAACTCGGAACTGAAAATCACCGGCTCTAATCCAGATGGCATAGTGCCTGGCCAACCAATCCATACCCAAAATAACCTCGAAATCCATCACATTCAATAAAATAAGATCTGCCATAAGGTCTCTGCCTACTACGTAATCGACACGATGGAGTAACATTCCGCTTAAGGCATCACTGTGAGGGGTTGACCGATAACGAGTCTTAAGTCCACCGGGCTGAACACCAAGCCTCCTTCAATGCAGTTGGGGAGACACAAAGGAGTGTGGCACCCGATCTAATAACACCCTAGCCTCAAAGATAACAAACCGGAATAGGCACCGATACAACAAAGATTTGACGCCCGAAGGCTCCCGAGGAGGAGTGTAAAAACTCCGGCCCCGACCACGGCCCGTAATCGGCAGGAGCTCAAACCCGACCGCCCCTACCACCAACCCGCCTCCCGAGCTCTACCTCCATATCCACGCCCCGCCGGGCCACTATATCGCGCACCCGCCCGAGAAGAACTAGGCGCAACCAAATGAACTCGGGCGGGCAACACTAGCCGCAGTAACCCCGCAGGAAAAGGCCGCCGGGCTAGAAATCTAGACATGACGGCCATATGTCCCAACTCTCCACACCTAAAACAAGCTCCACTAGCCGCCATACAAGGGCCTTGATGCATCCGCCCACACTGTGGGCACATACTGGTGCTAGAACTAAGGTCATTGCACTCTCGAGCCCGAACTCGTCCCTTGAACTATAGCCCCACCTGGGCCTAAACCCCCTATCCAATCCGAGGCCTCTATAACCCTTCCGTCGCTGGGCTTCACCCTTCAGGACCCCTGGTCTAAACTACTCGTCCTCGTCGACCAGATTCAATCGGGCAACTCAGACTCACCACATAATACCCAAGCGCTACAAAAAAGCAAGCAGGTACTAGTTTCACCCTCTCGTGCGGGTCTTCTTCTAGCACCATCCACTAAGATACCATGAAGGCGAAGGTCACCATCCGTCTCGCTAAATCGCTGACTTCCAAGAAGCTGGCACTTCCTGAACGTACCAAGGATAGCGAAAGTGGTCCAAGCCCTGATGTAATTTACTGCTCGCAGTTCTCCGTCGAAACTAACTCCGGGAGCAAATTTACTAAGATACGACCGGTGTACTCCACTACGCATATTATCATCTCTCTTCACCGCTTCAACCGTCTCCCAGACTTTGCCTCATGGCAAAAGAAATGTAGTTATCTCTAAATCTCGCCCGAACCGAGCTCCAAGTCATACCTCAAGAAACGCTTGATGTAACTTTGCACTAATCGCAATGCTAAGCCCTCGAGGAAACCCGCCATCTCAATAGTCCGTCTATCGATGCTCTCGCATCAAATGCTCTCTCTCCACTTCACGCCCGTGAAATCCATGGTCACCGGGGATAATTCTATCAACATAACCTCATTAAGTTCGTAATCGAACAAGGGAATGTGATCTAGTCAAATCCTCGGGTCCACCCGCTGAGAACTATTAGCGTACTGGCCGGCCGATGCTCCATAAGTTTACCGGGAGACAGCCGTCTGCACTTACCATAATTGCCAAAATGCCTCCATGGGCACACACACATCCACGTGCCCGAATCAGGCTCGGGGCATATTAACTCAGGCTCGGCTCGTGGCTCACCCCGCCTGCACTGCCTTAGCTGGCCGTGACTTGGCCTAATCTTCTCGCCTTCCCTGTGAACCGGTGGATCTGGTCAAGGGATACTCTCATCTCTGGGCCTCCCGGGCCCCATCATAGAACCGTGCAGCCTCTGGGTGAATACGCCGCCGCGGGAGACGGCACGCCACGCATTAACCTCGACCGTCTCCCCATAATGAAAAGTAAACATAAGACTATCGTGATATCAAATGTGACGCCTCTAATCCGGACGGCGTAAACTTGATGCAATGGTGATAGACATGACTAACTCATCCTAATTCGCAAGATCGGAAACTTAGACTCTAGGCCATGAAATGAACCTATACCATACTCAACTTTGTCACGACCAACTGGGGATCGACCTACGCTTAGGAATGGGGAGGCGTAAGGCCACCAAAACCCGTAGCAAACCTAACTGAAATACTCATACCGACTATCATGCGATCACCTGACAATATATCAACATACATATATAATATGCTCAGATACCAAACATCAATAGGGAGAGATAAAATCTCAATTCCCACATACACCATCTTCATACACAAAATAAACAGAATTATCTGAATTACAAAATATACTAATATTCAAGTACCGCAAAGGATACCCTAGATTAAAATACACAAGGATTAATAATATCATAATAGTACATGTAACCGCCGTGAAGGAAGAGAATTCGCAAGTTATCAAGGATCCGGAGGAAGGAGGGACCGAGATGTGACCTGAAAAATAAATTGAGACTGTCAGTCTCGAGAGTGAGTTAATATCATATAATCTATACCACATCTACAACCAAAATGTTATACATACTTATAAGATTCATAATATAAACATGGTAATGAAAATCATATTAATAAAGAAATTCATAATCATGTATACGCACCCAAAGATAGTCTGGCGTCATAACACAAACATCACATCAATCGAGAACACTACAGGATCTCATACTCCAATGCTATAGTTCTTTACGCCTCTCTCAATCTCAATGAGACTCCGGCGCCCGAGAGAATGTCGACTGTGGTCCTTAACTCCGCCAACACTTAATCCAATAACCTATAGCCTGGCGCCGAGAGAAATGCTCGACTGTGGTCCTTACCCGACATCCCCGAGAGAAACGCCTTCAACCGTGGAACTCCATCCGCAATCATTAATCTATAATATAATCCGATTAATACCCATGAGGCAAGACGCTGGTCCCGATGTAACCCATCAGGTGGTATGTCCTGCTATCGTTCCCATTACAAACATTACAAGTACAATGTACGCGAATATCACATCCGAAGAAGACACACTCACATCCATCATCACGATAAATCTCATGCGCATACACAAATAATACAAGAATAATGATATCGTGTATCGAGATGACTTTAATGTACCCTAATGCCATGAATACTGTATATGCATGCGCATCGATGTGTTATGTTTTTATATGATATCAACTCACGTAACATATCGTATCTCGTGACCGCTCCTCAAGGCTTCGCCAGTCATACCTGCTGAAATATTGACAATCTGTAATGGAAAAGACATAATTAATAATAAGATTAAGATTTAAATATACTTAGACTCGACTGTGCACTACGCACTAAACCGAAAACCGACTCAAAATCCAACATATTTCTCTTAGAAAATTCGCGAGAACCTCTCCAAGCTTGGACTTAACTCCTGTAAAGCGAATTAGAACACGATAAAAATACAATTCTAATATCCACAATTATTCCAATGTCGTAAGACACAAACTACAGATAAATCCTGGCTCGACCAATCAAATCACAATACAGTCAAATCACGATAAATTCAATTATACAATTAATAGCTTAGATATTAAACAAATGGAGTTAATAAAATACGTTTTAAATGAAATTTAATACGGTTGAATCACCACGAATATGATTAAATACGATGCTCGAGCGGAATATACCATTTTAAATTATAACTTCCAATCGTACATCGTAATTAAAACGATAAATAAAGCATTTTAATATAAAGACGTGATAACGAACAATTAAAATGGGTGTATTTAAAATACGATTGGGGTTCACCGCAGCGGTTTGGGGTATAGATTCTTCTGGCTCGAATGCCGGGGCCCGGTGCCCAGTCGAACCACGGAGCGAGGGGGACCGGACGTTCTGTCTGGGCACGCTTCGAGTCCGCCGCCGCCCGGCGGTGGCGGAAAATTTGAGGTTGCCGGAGAAATAGATTACGAGGACACCAGCGCGAGCGAGGCTGAGGACCCCGAAAATGTAATTGTTTTCTTGAGGAGGACCACCCAGTGGCCAGGAATCGGCCAAACCGGTCTCAACTCGGTGAGCTCCGCACTCCGTTCACCGGCCAAAGCGACCTTGAAGCGTCGGTAAGGAGGTGGATCCTTAGGTTTTGGGGCGAGGTTGGTCCCAGTGTCGGTTTGGGCGGAGGTGGCTGGAAAATGCGAGAAACGGGAGTGGCAGTTAGAGAGAGAAAATGGCGAGGTGGGTTCCGGCGATTTGAGGCGTTTTCCGATGAATCCAAGGGTGGTCGAAGGTTGAAGGAAGTGTGGGTGACGTTTTCCGTGCCTTGGGTGGCACGGACCCGGTGGCCGAGTAATGGCGGACCGGATGGTGGCGCCCAGGAGAAGAAGGGAGAAGGGTGGGCGTGAGGAGAGTCGGGGCCAAAAGTGGACTTTTCAGCATGGCAAACAACCTAAAGTCCCTCCTTAATTATAATTAATTACAATTAAGTCCCACAATTATGTAGTGGGGCTTAATATCGAAATTAAAACTTGATTAGGAAAATAATTTATATATATTAAGATATTTCTTGTACTTTAACATTTAATTTAATCAAAATAATTATCTAAATATTTTATATGGCCAAAGATAAATATTAAGGCCCAAAATAAATACTTAGAGGGTTAAAATAAATATAATTAGGAGAAAAATTTTTAAATTAATAAATCAAATTAAAAACTTAATAATTCAAATCCAAAAGCGAGCCAAAAATTACGGGTATTACATTTGCCCTTTCTGCTTTGTGTTCATATAACACCAATCCGTCCGAATCCACTTGTTCAACTCTTCTCCCTCATTGATTCCTATCCGCTCACATTTGTCACTTTTCTCAGCTTCGGAATGTCAACATGTGCAATTAATGTGAATAATTTTAACAAAAGAATTGTAGATAAAGGAAGCCGTGTAGTTGAAAAAAGTACTCACTTTATTCATAATATTTTGACCCTTTAAGTAGATGTACAATATACAACGAAATCTAAAGAAAAAGGTTCCAAATCACACAAAGCAACTGAAGAAGCCTCTAGATACAAATACAGTTCAAGCTCCTAACCACCTACTTTCCTCTTTAACGATTTGCGGCTGAGACACATGCTTGAGAAAGAGTCTCGAGTTTAGTTAGTTCACATGTTTCTCATTGTATTAGTTATGTATAAAGGATGATAGCGTATCATTTTGATAGCGCTATAAGATTTTATTGAATTTGATTTTGGACATCTCATTAAGAAAATTGAGAGAGAAACATAGTGGTCCATATTAATTTGTCTACCGTTCAGGCCTTAACGATTTTGACGTTAAGGCTATAACGGACTTCAGATATTAATTCAGGCCTTAATGTTTTTGATGTTATGCCATAACATATTTCAGCCGTTAAAAGTAATTATGATGGAAATTCCTTATAAAAGGCTAGATTTGTTTTTGTATTGGGCTACCCTTTGTTCACTCCTCTCTCGAGCAACCAGTACCATCGTGGTTTGAAGGATGCAAAAGTCTCATTCAGCTTTTCCCTTTGTTTTGCAATGGCTGGAGGTAAGTACACTTTCACCTTCAGTTTTGAATTCTTTGCGTGTAAACCTCTAACATTTGGTATTAGAGCCCTCGTATGGTCTTTGCCTTGCAATTCATGGGGGAATTTTTTTTTCTTTTTTTTATTTAAACTTTTCCAAATTTTCATGTTGTGCACATTAGGTGCATTGAACCTGGACCATGTTTTTGTTTTTGATATCCAAAATATGCCTTTCCCATCCTAGTGATAGTTTGGTTTTGCCCTTTTCGTTTTAAGAAAAAAATTATTATTATTTCGCCGGTGTGGATACGGTTTTGATGGTGACACTTTTGACGATTACAAGCTAAAACACCACATAGGGGTTGAACCTTAGACCTTCCCGACCATATAAGCCCACTCTACCACTAGGCATAAACTGTTTGTTATATGGTTTAACGCTGTTTCTTTTAGCCATATACTCGAGGATAAGAACGTCTTATATTGCTTATGAGGCTTTGAAGAAAATTTTTCTTATTCTTCAAGTTCCTATATGTTAGGGTGATCCGCCAATTTCATTGTTTAATAGTAGCCATGACATGTTGACCAATATTTTATAGTAAGGATGATCCTTTCTTAACATAATTGTGATTAATTTAGGAAAATATTTGGTTATTTGCAATGTCGGGATAAATATTGGATTATTATTCTCAATCTACCCATGAATTGAGAATAGGAACATAATCCAAATCGTTTTATCATAAGGGATAACATACCCAAACCTATTGTATGAGATTTGCCCATAGGCAGAATCTTGTGCCTCTAGGTCCTTCTAACTTTTGTGAGATACATTTATATGAGTAGGACTTGTACAGTAGGATCCTATGTCATAGCTTAGTCTTAGCATGTGTTCCATGGTTCCTTTATTAAGTTTGTAGCCTCGAAAACATTAATGATTACTTTTTCTTACTTTGTTGTTACTCACTCCTCCTGAAACTACGAGTGAGTATTAAAGTTGGAAATTCGAGCTTAAGGGGCCAACTATGCAGATACAGAGAGGAGAGTCTTATTCCATTTGAAGTCACCGGATGATGATGTCTTAAATACTCATTTATATCACCCACATGTTTTGCTTAGGTTTTAGTAGTTTTATGGTATAAATAAGTGTCCCAATGCTCTCTTTTCTCAATTTTGTGATTAGGCTAACCATTAAGCGGAAATGAGTGAAATAGAAGAAAAAATCGACAAAGTCATCATCTGGTCTTAGTGTGACATATGATCCAGATTCGCACGTGTGATGTCAGCCACATGGCTCCCTCATTGGCATGTGGGCAGATTCTAGACAGGGGCTATGTGGGCATAGGAGTAGAATGATTTGGAGTCTGAATGAAGAAGTTATGAAGGAAGGAGTGACGAATGGAAAAAAAAATGAAGCTACTGGTGAGTTGAAGAACAACCCACGCTAAGGCGTGAGTGGTTTTCACATGCGTGAGCCCATTCCACTTATTTGTAGTGTGAGTATTCTCTTTCTAGCATGAGGTGTTCTCATGCTGAGTGTGAAAGCGCACTCCACACGCGCTGGCGTGGTCTTTCACGCTTTAGCGTGGTTTGCCTTCATCTCCTCCAGTAGCTCCCCATTTCTCCACGCTGTAGTGTAGATCCACCATGCTATAACGTGGATGTCGAGGCCTATGTTTTTTCTAAGGCCCATCTCCTCTATCTCTGGTTTTTTGCTTTAAGAAGAAACGAAGTCGGGCTTTAAAGGGAATTTGTAGAGGAGTTTAGGAGATGGAGGCTCGTGTGGAGTTCGAGGGGAGGTGCTAGAGTGGCAGGCAAAGAGGGAGAGATTCCCTTGGGTGTAAACACCTGAGGAAAAGTCTCTTGGGGAAGAAGATCTTGAAGAAGATGAGGAGGAGAGATTGGAAGAGGAAGATAGGCTTCAATCCAAATCTATTTGCATTTCTTCTTCTAATTTTCCTACTTTTCCTCATTTATTATGGTTGTATTTCTCCTCCATAGAATAAACTCTGTTTTTCTAGGGTTTTGATGTAGTCTAAACAATGAACCATGGTGTTTAGCTTGATTTGTAATATTTGATGTTAAGATTTTCTTATATATTGAATGTTCTAGTCAATTCCTAATGCTTGTTGATGATTGATCACCATTAACATAATTTTGACCTAATTTGAGGTTGAGAAACAATATTTAGGTTAGACCGTAGACAGAATGTCATGTTTCACCATAGGAATAGAGATATTTGTGGGTTACATACGACTGCGGGTTCTAATGCTTAATGCAAATCCTTGGTTATGATGGTTTGAGGTGGAGATACATTAGAACCTTTTCCAATGGTAGATAGTTATTGCTTGAGAAAGAATAACATGTGCTTAGGTGAAATCCGCCATTAATATATAATTTAGGCATCATTGGGACCATTTCGAATCTCACCATGGGAATTTGTTAGATAAAATCAAAACCCTATGCTTTCGTGTAATTATATTATCCTTGTGGGACTATACTCTTGCTACGCACTTTAGTACTTGGCGGCAGGCACTTGTGTGCACATGGGCGTGCCATTTTATATAGCACAAATTGAGCCTATCAAGTTTTTGGCGTTGTTGCTGGGGATTGGTGCTTTTACTAATATTGGTACCATGTTGTCCTTCATTACTTTGGATATTTCTTTTGTTTTTCTTGTTTTATTTATGTTTGTTCATATCTATTTTTCCCTTTTTTTCATTTTACTTTGAGTTTTGTGTTTGTTTTGTAAGAGTTAAACCAAAATGGATCCTTACATGGAATTTTCAATTGAATTGGCTCTCATCACTCAAAAACTAGTGTATAGTTGGCATTAAAGGGTGAGAAGTCAAGTTTGGAACCCATACATTTCTATGGACCAAATTCAGTATGGGGGTAACTTGCTTCATCTATTTCGTGTCTTTGAAATTATTCTCAGCGTAAGGAACTAAAATTAAATCCGAACATTATGGTACTCTTTGTGGGAGTCCACAAGTCATTTCCCGCGGTGGTTTCCTAGGTGATCATAGGTTGCTCTCAATGTATTTGTCGCGTTTAAAGTAAAATCTGGGGGTTGTGATTGATTGGTTGAGTAACCGATTAAATTAACTATTTGAAAACGAAGGGAGGCGAATAATGGGATCCTTAGGTTTCACTCACCATCGACCGAGATGCCACCACCTCTTATTCACGAAATCTCATCTGGGAGCCATTGATGAATGGTCTTGACCCGGAAGATATAACATTAAAAAGCTTTTCTTAGACAAAACGATTAAGCGATAACAAACACTTATTGATTGATTTGCTTGGACTCTTAGTCTGCGTTTTACGTCGAAGCACAACGTGTGCAGAGTCTCTCGTTCACACGTTGTCAAGGAATGCCAAACTAAGGTTTTATAAGATTTTCCGCAAGTGTTTAGCATCGTACAATCCATTGAAGCCGCGAAGAATTTAGGGTTGTTACCTTGAAGGAGGTGAGTTTCCACCGTTAGAACCCTATCATGGAGGTTTAGAACTCCATTGAAACTGAGAATCGATTCATAGTTAATAAAATACTAATCGTAATTGTGATTTGAGAAACAACACTTCTATTGCAAGGTTGGGATATCAAAAGCACAAAATCCCGTAAGAAAATACCGAGTTATAGAAACCAACTGAAAGATTACAAGTAATTAAAAACTCAGAATCCGAAGAAAAACTAAGTACTCTACTCTATAAACCCTAGAAAATTATGAGAGAAAACACTCCAACTGTTCAAAACCAAACCCTAGAATTCCATCCTCTTAACTCTGCCCTAAAGTGGGCTTAAATACAATTCTCATTAGTTATCTCGAAGTGGTGGTCGAAAGACGAGCGTGCCCTTGCACCGAGATTGAAATTCTACTCAAGTCCCACAGAGATTGCATGTTGAATGCAGGTACAAGTAAAGTGTGGCACCCGATTGCGAGGTGATAGTACTCCACAGCCTTGGGGTACCGATGCAGGTATATTTAGTGCAGAGTACCATTACTTCCTTACATGTGGTGCCGGTACCGGTAAGTGTGGTACGGTACCGTACTCCTGCTTGCTCTCACTCTTGTAGCACCACGGGGCCTCTCGGCGATGGTTGTCATCAACGGCGATGATCTACACATTTGTTCTACGGAAACATGAAACCCCTACAATGTGCACGAGGACTCGAAAAACCTGCTGCGCATAAACGCTAGAAGCTTGATCAAAGACACCTATTCTACACAAAATGAGAGCAAAGAAAGCGTGGTGGGGCATTAAACCTATATAAATGTTGCACTTTTATGTATCCAACACACCCCCCAACCTACAACTTGCTAGTCCCTAGCAAGAATTGAACTGGTAACGCCCATTCGATTAGGAGGTGCAACAAAATGCGTTAAGGTGCAGTTAGGCATTGCAAGTTTCCCACAAGGGCAAATGAACAAGTCTTATATTTAATGAGTAATGCAACCATCGAATGAAATGAATACCACGGTCTCAAGTAATGGACACAATAATAAGGCGGTACAAACATAGATACTCATATAAAGGACCATGGATACGAAAGAAAAGGTTGCAATGAGGTCATAAGCTGAGGAAATGAGCTTCATTATCATAAACATTTCACCGTAGCAACCAAACTAACATGCGCTAAGTCGAGGAACATCCTACGTAACCAAAATCAAAAGGTCTTTCAAGCAGTAATGACCATGGGCTACACAAAATAGGGTTCTGAAAAAAAAAAAAAAAAAGGTGTTGGTATGACATGGCTGGAGTCTCTACCCGGTGCCCGACACCGCTATTCTAACCCGACGACTACTACTCTCACGTTCTCCTCCTCGTCGGTCGGGGAGATATAGATGTCATCTGCAGTCATCCGGCTCGTGGGAGCCTTTCTAAGTGGGAGGAAGATCATCTCCAACAGCGGGTTCTCCTCGTAGGATGTGACTCTCAAGCCTGGAGAGCCTGTGATCCAGGTGCTTCCGCTTCCCCAAGATGCATTTGAACCATCCTTTGATTCTACGATCCATCCTTTTTAAGGGGGATGTACTCATCGGACCAAGAGCTGACGATGGTGATTGTCCAAAAATAGCTAAAGGGGGATGTGATGACTGAGGCCTTGTGGAAGCAACATGGCTTTGTACATGCAGTTTGTGTGATGTGCCCCGACTAGGAAGAACTCTTTTTCTCTGCAAGCCCCCTTATCCCGACGACTTCCACGGGTTTGTGACTAAGGTCGGGAAGGGGATATTACTGTTGTTTTGAGTTAGGGGACCTCAAAAAAGTCCACGATAATACCATATTACCAAGGCATAGTCAATAATTTTCAGTCATTACCCATCCACGAGCTAGTTTCTTCCTTGCTTAGCAGCTTCTCTTCCCTTCATTGCGATCATATTGTGAATGACTTTGTTCATCAATATACTCGAGGCTTTAATTTCCACGGGATGAACTCATACGCTCAAAACCTCCCATAGGTACCAAGTAGGTGCACATGGTATTTACAAACAAACTCGCGTCAAACTACCGAAAAATAGCCACTGAGAGGTAAGTCGGTCATGTGTGGGCGGACATGAGTAAGCGATTGAGCTATCAGTCGAGGGCCGACCATTATTGTTCCCCAAAATTGTAGTCTCAAGCGGGATGTCTACATTCTGATTCTCAAGTTGGAGTAAATTCCTGACCATGAGTCGAGTAAATAGCCTTTACCTCCTCACAGCCAATTAGGTCGATCTGAATAACGACACGAATTGGGTGAGTAAACAAAAACGTTTCAATTCTCATTCCCCGCTCACAATGGAAACCCCGCCTTTCAATTGACTGGACCCACTTTTCTCGCTCTGATTCTGATGAGTCGGCAAACATAGCCTCAATTTCTTCATCTTCGCTTTCACTTTCTTCCTCACTCTCTGATGAGGAACCTT